>CM022947.1:33752039-34007346 GCA_012931725.1 Litsea cubeba
TCGAATTTTCCAGGGGTCATTTCGCATTCCGGACCACCGGCGGGCCGTTTTCGAGCCTAATTATTGGAAAATCCCATGTTTTGCTAGTAATTCTCTAACCAAGAGTCCTATTTGCGAACCATCATCCCTGCAAGTTACTATACCCTTGAGCGAAGTACTCGTGCTGGTTTTCATTTTTTCCCGCGGCCGTTTCCCGTTCCGGGCCCCCGGCGGGACGTTTTCAGCCTATCTGTTAGAGAATCCCATGTTTCGCTCGACATTCTCTAACCGGGAGTCTTATTTGCGAACCGTCAGTTCCTACAAGTTACTCTACCCTCGAACGAAGTGCTCGTGCTGGTTCCCGATTTTTGCCCGACCGTTTCCCATTCTGTGCCCCGGCGGGCCGTTTTTTTAGCGTTGGAAAATCCCATATTTCACTCGTAATTATCTAGCCGGGAGTCCTATTTACGAACCATGAGTTCCAACAAGTTACTCTACACTCAATCGAAGTGCTCATGCCGGTTTTCGATTTCTACCGCTGCCGTTTCCCGTTCCGGGCCCTCGGCGGACCATTTTCGAGTCTAAATATTGGAAAATCCCATGTTTCGCTCGTAATTCTCTAATCACGAGTCCTATTTGTGAACCGTCAGTTCCAACAGGTTACTCTACACTCGAACAAAGTGCTTATGCCGGTTTTCAATTTCTCCCGCGGCCGTTTCCCATTCCGGGCCCTCGGCGGGCCGTTTTCGAGTCTAAATATTGGAAAATCCCATGTTTCACTGTAATTCTCTAACCGGGAGTCCTATTTGCGAACCGTAGTTCCAACAAGTTACTCTTCCCTCGAGCGAACTGCTTGTGCCGGTTTCAAATATTCCCGCAGCCGTTTCCCGTTTCGCGCCCCCGGTGTGCCATTTTCGAGCCGAAGTGTTGGAAAATCCTATGTTTTGCTCGAAATTCGCTAACCGGGAGTCCTAGTTGTGAACCGTCATTTCCAATAAGTTACTCTACACTCGAGCGAAGTGCTCATGCCGGTTACCGATTTCTCCCGCGGCCGTTTCCCGTTTCGGGCCCTCTGCGGGCCCTTTTCGAGTCTAAGTATTGGAAAATCATGTTACGCTCATAATTCTCTAACAAGGAGTCCTATTTCCGAACCGTCAATTCCAATAAGTTACTTACACTCGAGCGAATTGCTCGTGTCGGTTTCCGATTTCTCCCGCCGTTTCCAGTTCCGGTCCCCCGGCGGGCATTTTCGAGCCAAATTGTTGGAAAATAATGTGTTTCGGTCGTAATTCTCTAATCGGGAGTCCTATTTGCGAACCTCGGTTCCTACAAGTTACTCTACCCACGAGGGAAGTGCTCATGCAGGTTTTTGATTTTTCCAGGGGCCATTTCCCGTTCCGGACCCCGGCGGGCCGTTTTTGAGCCTCACTGTTGGAAAATCCCATGTTTCCCTAGTAATTCTCTAACCGGAAGTCCTATTTGCGAACCGTCAGTTCCTACCAATTACTCTAGCCTCGAACGAAGTGTGCGTACCGGTTTCCAATTTTTTGCGTGACCATTTCCCAGTTCCGTGCCCCCGGCGGTCCGTTTTCGAGCCTAAGTTAGAACATCCTATGTTTCGCTAGTAATTCTCTAACCGGGAGTCCTTTGCGAACCGTTAGTTCGTACCAGTTACTTTATGCTCGAGCGAAGTGGTTGTGTTGGTTTCCGATTTTTCCCACGAATGTTTCCCGTTCCGGGCCTCCGGCGGGCCATTTTCAAGCCTAAGTGTTAGAGAATCCCATGTTTCGTTCGTAATTCTCTAACCGTGTGTCCTATTTCCGAAGCGTCATTGCCTACAAGTTACTCTACCCTCGAGCGAAGTGCTCGTGCCGGTTCCCGTTTTTTCCTGCAGCCGTTTCCCGTTCCGTGCCCCTGGCGGGCCATTTTTTAGCGTTGGAAAATCCCATGTTTCGCTCGTAATTCTCTAACCGGGAGTCCTATTTGCAAACCGTCTGTTCCAACAATTTACTCTACACTCGAGCGAAGTGCTCGTGCCAATTTTCGATTTCTCCCACAGCCGTTTCCCTGATCCGGGCTCCCGGCGGGCCGTTTTCGAGCCTAAACGTTAGAAAATCCCATGTTTCGCTAGTAATTCTCTAACTGGGAGTCCTATTTGTGAACCGTTAGTTCGTACAAGTCACTTTATGCTCGAGCGAAGTGGTCGTGTAGGTTTCTGATTTTTCCCGCGAAGTTTCCCCGTTCCGAGCCCCGGCGGGCCGTTTTCAAGCCTAAGTGTTAGAGAATCCCAAGTTTATTCGTAATTCTCTAACCGTGAGTCTATTGCCGAACCGTCATTTCCTACAAGTTACTCTACCCTCGAGTGAAGCGCTTGTGCCAGTACCGATTTTTAATGCCGCCATTACACGTTCCGTGCCCTCGGCGGGCCGTTTTTTAGCCTAAGCATTGAAAATTCCATGTTTCGCTCCTAATTCTCTAACCGGGAGTCCTATTTATGAACCGTCACTTCCTACCAGTTACTCTACCCTCGAGCGAAGTGCTTGTGCCAGTTTCCAATTTTTCCCATGGCCGTTTCCATTCGTGCACCTAGTGGTCCGTTTTCGAGCCTAAACGTTAGAAAATCCCATGTTTCGCTCGTAATTCTCTAACCGAGAGTCCTATTTGTGAACCGTCAATTCCTACAAGTTACTCTACCCTCGAACGAAGTGCTCGTGCCGGTTCCCGATTTTTTTCTGCAGCCGTTTCAGTTCCGTGCCCCGGGCAGGCCGTTTTTTAGCGTTGGAAAATCCCATATTTCGATCATAATTCTCTAGCCGGGAGTCCTATTTACGAACCGTCAGTTCCAATAAGTTACTCTACACTCGAGCGAAGTGCTCATGCCGGTTTCCGATTTCTCCCGTTGCCGTTTCCCATTCCGGGCCCTCGGGGCCATTTTCGAGTCTAAATATTGGAAAATCCAATGTTTCGCTCGTAATTCTCTAATCGCGAGTCCTATTTGCGAACCGTCAGTTCCTACAAGTTACTCTACCCTCGAGCAAAGTGCTCATGCCAGTTTCCAATGTTTCCCGCGGCCGTTTCCCGTTCCAAGCCCTCGGCGGTCCGTTTTCGAGTCTAAGTATTGGAAAATCCCATGTTTCGCTCGTAATTCTCTAACCGGGAGTCCTATTTGTGAACCGTCAGTTCGAACAAGTTACTCTACACTCGAGCGAAGTTCTAGTGCCGGTTTCCGGTTTCTCCCACTGCCGTTTCCAATTCCAGTCCCCCAGCGGGCCGTTTTCGAGCCTAATTGTTGGAAAATCATATGTTTCGGTTGTAATTCTCTGACGGGAGTCCTATTTGTGAACCGTCAGTTCCTACAAGTACTCTACCCACAAGGGAAGTGCTCGTCCAGGTTTTTGATTTTTCCAGGGGCCATTTCCAGTTCCGAACCCCCCGGCGGGCCGTTTTCGAGCCTAAGTGTTGGAAAATCCCATGTTTCGTTAGTAATTCTCTAACCGGGAGTCCTATTTGCGACCATCAATTCCTACCAGTTTCTCTAAACTCGAGCGAAGTGGTCGTGCTGGTTTCCGATTTCTACCGCTGCCGTTTCCCGTTCCGTGCCCCCGGCGGAACGTTTTCGAGCCTAAATGATGGAAAATACCATGTTTCACTCGTAGTTCTCTAACAAGGAGACCTATTTGCAAACCGTCAGTTCCTAAAACTTACTCTACCTTGACCGAAGTGCTCGTGCCGGTTTGCAAATTTTCCCAAGGTTGTTTCACGTTCCGGGCCCACGGCGTTCCGTTTTGGTGCAAAAGTGTTGGAAAATCCCATATTTCGCTCGTAAATCTCTAACCGGGAGTCCTATTTGCGAACCGTCAGTTCCAACAAGTTACTCTACACTCGAGCGAAGTGCTTGTGCCGGTTTTCGATTTTTTCCGCCGCCGTTTCCCATTCCGGGCCCTCGGCGGGCCGTTTTCGAGTGTAAGTATTGGAAAATCCCATGTTTCGCTCGTAATTCTCTAACCGGGAGTCCTATTTGCGAACCGTCAGTTCCTACAAGTTACTCTACCCTCGAACGAAGTGCTCGTGCCAGTTTCTGATTTTTCCCTGGCTGTTTCCCTTTTCGTGCCCCCGAGGACCGTTTTCGAGCCTAGTGTTGGAAAATCAATGTTTCGCTCGGAATTCTCTAACTAGGAGTCTTATTTACGAACCGTTAGTTACAACAAGTTACTCTACACTCAAACGAAGTGCTTGTGCCTATTTTCAATTTCTCCCACGGCCGTTTCCCATTCCGGACCCTCGGCGGGCCGGTTTTTAGTCTAAATATTGGAAAATCCCATGTTTCGCTTGTAATTCTCTAATCGGGAGTCCTATTTGTGAACCGTCAGTTCTAATAAGTTACTCTTCCCTCAAGCGAAGTGCTTGTGCCGGTTTCCAAAATTTCCCGCGGCCGTTTCCCGTTTTGCGCCCCCGGCGTGCCATTTTCGGGCTTTAATGTTGGAAAATCCCATGTTTCGCTTGAAATTCTCTAACCGGGAGTCCTAGTTGTGAACTGTCATTTCCAATAAGTTACACTACACTCAAGCGACGTGCTCGTGCCTTTCTCATTTCTCCCGCGGCCGTTTCCTGTTCCGGGCCTCGGGCCCTTTTCGAGTCTAAGTATTGGAAAATCCCATGTTACGCTCGTAATTCTCTAACAGGGAGTCCTATTTACAAACCATCAGTTCCAACAAGTTACTCTACACTCGAGCGAATTGCTCGTGCCGGTTTCCGATTTCTCCCGCGGCCGTTTCCAGTTCGGTCCCCCGGCGGGCACTATCGAGCCAACTTGTTACAAAATAATATGTTTCGGTCGTAATTCTCTAATCGGGAGGCCTATTTGCGAACCGTCAGTTCCTACAAGTTACTCTACCCATGAGGGAAGTGCTCATGCAGGTTTTTGATTTTTCCAAGGGCCGTTTCCCATTCCGGAGCCCCGGCGGGCCGTTTTCGAGCCTAAGTGTTGGAAAATCCCATATTTCACTAATAATTCTCTAACCGGGAGTCCTATTTACGAACCATCAGTTCCTACCAGTTACTTTAGCCTCAAGCGAAGTGCTCGTACCGGTTTCCATTTTTCCCACGGCCATTTCCCTATTCCGTGCCCCCGGCGGGCTGTTTTCGAGCCTAAGCGTTAGAAAATCCCATGTTTCGCTAGTAATTATCTAACCGGGACTTCTATATGCGAACCATTAGTTCTTACAAGTTACTCTATCTCGAGCGAAGTGGTCGTGCTGGTTTCAGATTTTTCCCGCGAATGTTTCCCGTTCGGGCCTCCGGCGGGCCATTTTCAAGCCTAAGTGTTAGAGAATCCCATTTTCGTTCGTAATTCTCTAACCGTGTGTCCTATTTCCGATGCGTCATTGCCTACAAGTTACTCTACCCTCGAGCGAAGTACTCGTGCCGGTTCCCGATTTTTTCCTGCAGCCGTTTCCCATTCCGTGCACCCAGCGGGCCATTTTTTAGCATTACAAAATCCCATGTTTCGCTCGTAATTCTCTAACCGGGAGTCCTATTTGCGAACCGTCTGTTCCAACAATTTACTCTACACTCGAGCGAAGTGCTTGTGCCGATTTCCGAGTTCTGCCACGGTCGTTTCCCTGATCCGGGCCCCCGGCGGGCCGTTTTCGAGCCTAAGCGTTAGAAATCCCATGTTTCGCTAGTAATTTTCTAACTGGGAGTCCTATTTCTGAACCGTTAGTTCGTACAAGTTACTTTATGCTCGAGCGAAGTGGTCGTGTAGGTTTTTTATTTTTCCCGTGAATGTTTCCCGTTCTAGGCCCCCGGCGGGCCGTTTTCAAGCCTAAGTGTTAGAGAATCCCATGTTTCGTTCGTAATTCTCTTGCCGTGAGTCTTATTTCCAAACTGTCATTTCCTACAAGTTACTCTACCCTCGAGTGAAGTGCTCGTGCCAATTACCGATCTTTCCCGCCGCCGTTTCACGTTCCGTGTCCTCGGCGGGCCGTTTTTTAGCCTAAGCGTTGAAAAATCCCAAGTTTCACTCGTAATTCTCTAATCGGGAGTCCTATTTACGAACCGTCACTTCCTACCAGTTACTCTACCCTCAAGCGAAGTGCTTGCACCAGTTTCCGATTTTTCCCATGGCCGTTTCCATTCCATGCACCTAGTGGTCCGTTTTCGACCCTAAACGTTGGAAAATCCCATATTTCGCTCGTAATTCTCTAGCGGGGAGTCCTATTTATGAACCGTCAGTTCCAGCAAGTTACCCTACACTCGAGCGAAGTGCTCCTGCCGGTTTTTTATTTCTCCCGCTGCCGTTTCCCATTCTGGGCCCTCGGTGGGCCGTTTTCGAGTCTAAATATTAGAAAATCCCATGTTTCGCTCGTAATTCTCTAATCGCGAGTCCTATTTGCGAACCCTCAATTCCTACAAGTTACTCTACCCTCGACCGAAGTGCTCGTGCCGGTTTCCAAATTTTCCTAAGGTCGTTTCACGTTTCGGGCCCACGGCGGGCCGTTTTCGAGCCTAAGTGTTAGAAAATCCCATATTTCGCTTGTAATTCTCTAACCGGGAGTCCTATTTGTGAACCGTCAGTTCCAAAAAGTTACTCTACACTCGAACGAAGTTCTCGTGCCGGTTTCAGGTTTCTCCCGCTGCCGTTTCCAATTCCTGTCCCCCGGCGGGCCGCTTTCGAGCCTAATTGTTGGAAAATCATATGTTTCGGTCGTAATTCTCTAACCGGGAGTTCTATTTGCGAACCGTCAGTTCCTACAAGTTACTCTACCCACGAGGGAAGTGCTCGTGCAGGTTTTTTATTTTTTCAGGGGCCATTTCCCGTTCCAGACCCCCGACGGGCCGTTTTCGAGCCTAAGTGTTGGAAAATCCCATGTTTCGCTAGTAATTCTCTAACCGGGAGTCCTATTTTTGAACCATCAATTCCTACCAGTTACTCTACCCTCGAGCGAAATGGACTTACCGGTTTCCCACATTTCCCAGACCGTTTCCCTGATACGTGCCCTCAGCGGGCCGTTTTCGAGCCTAAGCATTAGAAAATCCCATGTTTGGCTAGTAATTCTCTAACCGGGAGTCCTATTTGCGAACCGTTAGTTCCTACAAGTTACTCTATCCTCAAGCGAAGTGGTCTTGCTGGTTTCCGATTTTTCCCGCGAATGTTTCCCATTCGGGCCCCAACGGGCCGTTTTCAAGCCTAAGTGTTAGAGAATCCCATGTTTCGTTCGTAATTCTCTAACCGTGAGTTCTATTTCTGAACCGTCATTTCCTACAAGTTACTCTACCCTCAAGCGAAGTGCTCGTGCCGGTTCTCGATTTTTTCCTACAGTCGTTTCCTGTTCCGTGCCCCCGGCTAGCCATTTTTTAGCGTTGAAAAATCCCATGTTTCGCTCGTAATTCTCTAACCGGGAGTCCTATTTGCGAACCGTCTGTTCCAACAAGTTACTCTACACTCGAGCGAAGTGCTCGTGCCGGTTTCCGATTTCTCCCATGGCCGTTTCCCTGATCCAGGCCTCCGGCGGTCCCGTTTATCCCCGAGCCTGAAGATGTTGGAAAATCTCATGTTTCGCTCGTAATTCTCTAACAGGGAGTCCTAATTGTAAACCGTCAGTATCCAACAAGTTACTCTATTTCTAGTGAAAGTTCTCATGCCGGTTTCCAATTTCTCCATGGCCGTTTCCACCCATTCGGGCCCTTGGCTGGCCCGGTTTTGCGTCTAGAAGTATTGGAAAATCCCATTGTTTCCTTCGTAATTATCTACCATGAGTCCTATTTGCGAAACGTCAGTTCCTGCAAGTTACCTCTGCCCTCGAACGAAGTGCTCGTGCCGGTTTCTGATTTTTCCCACGGCCGTTTCCCGTTCCGGGCCCTCAGCGGTGTGTTTTCGAATCTAAGTATTGGAAAATCCCATGCGTTGCTCGTAATTCCCTAACCGGGAGTCCTATTTGCGAACCTTCAGTTCCTACAAGTTACTCAACCCTCGAAAAAAGTGCTCGTGCTGGTTCTCGATTTTTCCTACAGTCGTTTCCCATTCCGTGCCCCAGGCAGGCTGTTTTTCGAGCCAAATATCTTGTAAATCCAATATTTCGCTCGTAATTAACTAACGCGAGAGTGTTATTTGTGAACTGCCAGTTCCCAAAAGTTACTCTACCCTGGAGGGAAGTGCTCGTGCCCATTTCCGATTTTTCTGGGGGCCAATTCCTATTTTGGACTGCTGGCTGGCCGTTTTCCCCCGCGCCCAAGTGTTGGAAAATCCTATGTTTCGCTAGTAATATCTCTAACCGGGAGCCTATTTGCGAACCGTCAGTTCCTACCAGTTACTCTGCCCTCGAGCGAAGTGCTCGTACCGGTTTCCCCCATTTTTTCCACGCCGTTTTCCATTCCGTGCCCCGCGGGCCGTTTTCGAGCCAAAGCGTTGGAAAATCCCATGTTTCACCTTTAATTCTCTAATTGGGACTCCTATTTGCGAACCGTCAGTTCATACAAGTTACTATACCCTCGAACGAAGTACTCGTGCTGGTTTTCGATTTTTCCCGCGGCCATTTCCCTGTGGGTCGTTTTCGAGCCTCAGTGTTAGAGAATCCCATTTCTCGTTCGTAATTCTCTAACCGGGAGTCCTATTTGTGAACCGTCAGTTCCAACAAGTTACTCTACCCTTGAGCAAAGTGCTCAAGCCGGTTACCGATTTTTCCCACGGCTATTTCCCATTCCATGCCCACGGCGGGCCGTTTATTTGCCTAAGCGTTGAAAAATCTCATGTTTCGCTCGTAATTCTCTAACCGGGAGTCCTATTTGCGAACCGTCAGTTCCTACCGGTTACTCTACCCTCAAGCGAAGTGCTTGTCCCGGTTTCTGATTTTTCCGGCGACCGTTTCCTGTTCCGTGCCCCGGTTCCGTTTTCGAGCCTAAACATTGGAAAATCCCATGTTTCGCTAGTAATTCTCTAACCGAGAGTCCTATTTGTGAACCGGCAGTTCCTACAAGTTACTCTACCCTCAAGCGAAGTGTTTTTAAAGGTTTCCAATTGTTCCCGCAGCCATTCCCGTTCCGTGCCCCTGGCGGTCCGTTTTCGAGCTTAAACGTTGGAAAATCCCATGTTTCGCTCGTAATTCTCTAACCGGGAGTCCTATTTGCGAACCGTCAGTTCCAACAAGTTACTTTGCACTTGAGAGAAGTGCTCGTGCCGGTTTCTGATTCCTCCCGTGGCCGTTTCCCGTACCGGGCCCTCGGCGGGTGTTTTCGAATCTAAGTAGTGGAAAATCCCATGTTTGCTCGTAATTCTCTAACCGAGAGTCCTATTTGCGAATCATCAGTTCCCTACAAGTTACACTACCCTTCGAACAAAAGTGCTCGTGCTGGTTTTCAATTTTTACCTGCAGTCGTTTCTCATTTCGTGCCACAGGCAGGCCGTTTTCGCAGCCAAAATGTTGGAAATCCAATGTTCGCTTGTAATTAACTAACCGGGAGTCTATTTATGAACCGCTAGTTCCCAAAAGTTACTCTACCCTGGAGGGAAGTGCTATGCCAGTATCAATTTTTCTGAGGTCGTTTTCGATTCCGATTTTTCCAGGGGCCAATTCCTATTTCGGACCACCGGCTGGCCATTTTCGAGCCCAAGTGTTGGAAAATCCCATGTTTCGCTCGTAATTCTTTAACTGAGAGTCCTATTTGCGAACCGTCCATTCCTCAAAGTTACTCTACCATAGAGCGTAGTGCTCATCCCGGTTTCTCATTTTTCCCGCGGCCATTTCCCATTCCGGGCCCCCGGCGGGTCATTTGGAGCCTAATTGTTGGAAGATCATATCTTTCGGTCGTAATTTTCTAACCGGGAGTCCTAATTGTGAACCGTCAGTTCCTAGAAGTTACTCTACCCACGAGGGAAGAGCTCGTGCTGGTTTTTTTATTTTTCGGGGGCCGTTTCCCGTTCTGGACCCCCGGCGGGCCATTTTCAAGCCTAAGTGTTGGAAAATCCCATGTTTGCGCTAGCAATTCTCTAACCGGGAATCCTATTGTTGAACCGTCAGTTCCTACCAGTTTACTATACCCGCCAGCGAAGTGCTCGTACCGGTTTCCGATATTTCCCGTTCCGTGCCACCGGCGGGCCATTTTCGAGCCTAAGCTTTGGAAAATCCCATGTTCGCTTGTAATTCTCTGAATTGGGACTCCTATTTGCGAACCGTCAGTTCCTACAAGTTACTAAACCCTCGAGCGAAGTGCTCGTGATGGTTTTCGAATTTTTCCGCCGTCATTCCCGTTCCGGGCCCCCGGTGGGCCGATTTCAAGCCTCAGTGTTAGAAAAATCCCATTTTTGGTTCGTAATTCTTTAACCGGGAGTCCTATTTCCGAACCGTCAGTTCCTATAAGTTACTCTACCCTCGAGCAAAGTGCTCGTGCCGGTCACCGATTTCTCCCGCAGCCGTTTCCCGTTCCGTGGCCACGGGGGGCCTTTTTTTGCATAAGTGTTGAAAAATCCCATGTTTCGCTCGTAATTCTCTAATCGGGAATTCTTATTTGCGAACCGTCAGTTCCTACGAGTTACTCTACCCTCGAGCGAAGTGCTTGTGCCGGTTTTCGATTTTTCCTAAGGCCATTTCCCGTTCCATGCCCCCCAACGGTCCGTTTTTTAGCCTAAACGTTGGAAAATCCTATTTTTTGCTCGTAATTCTCTAACTGGGAGTCCTATTTGCCAACCGGCAGTTCCTACAAGTTACTCTACCCTCGAGCGAAGTGCTTATGCCAGTTTTCCGATTGTTCCCGCAGCCATTTCTCGTTCCGTGCCTCGGGTGGTCCGTTTTCGAGCCTAAAGGTTGGAAAATCCCATGTTTCGCTCGTAATTCTCTAACCGGGAGTCCTATTTGCGAAACCGTCAGTTCCTACAAGTTTACTAAACCCTCGAGGAAAAGTGCTCGTGCCTGTTTCTAATTTTCCCATGGCTATTTCCCTTTCTGGGCCCCCAGCGCGCCGTTTTCGAGCCTAAGTATTGGAAAATCCCATGTTTTCGCTCTTAATTCTCTAACCGGGAGTCCTATTTGTGAACCATCAGTTCCAACAAGTTACTCTACTTCGAGTGAAGTGCTCATGCCGTTTCCGATTTCTCCCGCGGCCGTTTCCCGTTCGGGCCTTGGCTGGCAGTTTTCGAGTCTAAGTATTGGAAAATCCCATGTTTCGCTCGTAATTCTAACCGGGAGTCCTATTTACGAAACGTCACTTCCTACAAGTTACTCGACCCTCGATCGAATTGGTGTGCCAATTTCTGATTTTTCCCACGGCCGTTTCCCGTTTCTTGCCCCCGGCGGCCCGTTTTCGAGCCTAAGTGTTGGAAAATCCAATGTTTCGCTCGTAATTCTCTAACCGGGAGTGCTATTTGCGAACCATCAGTTCCCAAGTTACTTACACTCGAGAGGAGTGCTCGTGCCGGTTTTTTGATTTCTCCCGCGGCCGTTTCCCGTTCCGGGCCCTCGGCAGGTGTTTTCGAATCTAAGTATTAGAAAATCCATGATTTACTCATAATTCCCTGACCGGGAGTCCTATTGCGAACCGTCGTTCCTACAAGTTACTCTACCATCAAACAAAATTGTTCGTGCTGGTTTCATATTTTTCCTGTGGTCGTTTCCAGTTCCAGCCCCAGGCAGGCTTTTTTCGAGCCAAATGTTGGAAAATCCAATGTTTCGCTCGTAATTAACTAACCGGGAGTCTTACTTCGAACTGTCAGTGTAAAAAAAGTTACACTACCCTATAAGGGTAGTGCTCGTGCCAGTTTTTGATTTTCTGGGGGCCGTCTCCTGTTTCGGATCGCCAGCTGTCCGTTTTTCGAGCCTACGTGTTGGAAAATCACATGTTTCGCTCGTAATCTTTAAACCGGGAGTCCTATTTAGAACCGTCAGTTCCTACCAGTTGCACTACCCTCGAGCGAAGTGCTCGTGCCGGTTTCCGATTTTTTTCCACTGCCGTTTCCCATTCCGTGCCAATGCGGTCAGTTTTCGAGCCTAAATGTTGAAAAATCCCATGTGTTGACTCGTAATTCTCTAACGGGAGTCATATTTTCAAACCGTCAGCGCCTAAAAGTTCCTCTACCCTCGAGCGAAGTGCTCGTGCTAGTTTCCGAATTTTCCCAAGGACGTTTCCGGTTCCAGGTCCCCGGCATGCCGTCTTCGACCTAAGTGTTGGAAAATCCCATGTTTCGTTCGTAATTCTCTAATCGGGGGTCCTATTTGTGAACCGTCAGTTCCAACAAGTTTCTCTACACTCGAGCGAAGTGCTCATGCCGGTTTCCAATTCTCCTGTGGCCGTTTCCCGTTTCGTGCCCCCGGAGGGCCGTTTTCGATCCTAAGTGTTGGAAAATCCATGTTTTACTCGTAATTCTTTAACCGGGAGTCCAATTTGCGAACCGTCAGTTCCAACAAGTTACTCTACACTCGAGCAAAGTGCTCGCACTGGTTTTATTTTTTGGGGGCCGTTTCCAGTTCTGGACCCTCGGCAGGCTGTTTTCAAGCCTTAGTGTTGGGAAATCCAATGTTTGGGCGTAATTCACTAATCCGGATTCCTATTTATGATCCATCAATTTTAACAAGTAACTCTACCCTTGAGGGAATTGCTCGTGCCGGTCTCTGACTTTTTCGAGGGCCGTTTCCCGTTCCGGACCCCCGGCGGGCCGTTATTGTGCCTAAGTGTTGGAAAACCCAATGTTTCACTCGTGATTCTCTAACCGGGAGTCTTATTTACGAACTGTCAGTTTCTACAAGTTACTCTACCCTGGAGGGAAGTGCTCGTGCCAGTATTGATTTTTCTGGGGGCCATTTCGCATTCCGGACCCTCGGCTGGCCATTTTCGAGCCTAAGTGTTGGAAAATCCCATGTTTCTCTCGTAATTCTCTAACCGGGAGTTCTATTTGCGAACCGTCAGTTTCCTACAAGTTACTCTAACCTCGAGCGAAGTTCTCGTGCCGGTTTCTAATTTTTTCCCGCGGTCGTTTCCCATTGCAGCCCTCCGACGGGCCGTTTTCGAGCCTAAGGGTTGTAAAATCCTATGTTTTTATCGTAATTCCCTAACCAGGATTCGTATTTGCGATCGTCAGTTCCTACAGGTTAGTCTACCCTCGAGGGAAAGCGATCATGCCAGTTTTCGATTAACCGGGGGCCGTTTCCCGTTACGGCCACCCGGCGGCGTTTCGAGCCAAAGTTTGGAAAACCCCATGTTCACTCATAATTCTCTACCCGGGAGTCTTATTTGCGAATCGTCAGTTCTCAAAGTTACTCTACCCTGGAGGGGACTACTCGTGCTAGTTTCTAATTTTTCCGGGGGTCGATACATGTTTTTGAACCGCCGGATTGTCTGTTTTCGAGCCCAAGTGTTGGAAAAATCCCATGTTTCGATCGTAATTCTTTAACCGAGAGTCCTACTTGCGAACTGTCAGTACAAAAGTTACACTACCCTGGAGGGTTAGTGCTCGTGCCAGTTTTCAATTTTTTCCGAGGGCCGTCTGTCACACCCAAAATCGGGCCCTGCAGTGATCCGATCTCGGGATGCGAAATTTTGGGATTATTTAAAACTTTTTTTTCCCAATATCCGCGTGAATGAGGATAATAAATTTCATCATGTCCTGAATATTTTGCGGAAGCTAATCATGGCGTTACGACCCGGAGTCCATGGCCATCGGATTCCTTGTCGCACTCAACCAATATCATAAAGCCATCAAATGAGCAGACTGATACAAATCATAAATCATAAAATACTGAGCTGGAAGTAACAGGACTATTTATTTCCCACATATTCAAGTTACAATTAACAAGTGTCTTAATTATAGCCCAGTGAAAAAGGCTAACAAAGCCATACAAAAATATCCAACTAAATAGAAATACTACCCCCAATATTTAGATACGAACTCCGGTGCCAACTTGACATCTAGATGATATCAATGGGCAGCCTCTCACGTCAGACCGGCGGCTCAACTACCTCCTCCGTTCAAACACCTAAAATGCAATAGGAGAGAAATCTGGCACCCAACAAACAGGGTCAGACACGACGGTCTGGCAAGCAAAATTCAGATAATATGATATAGGCATTTGTAAAAAATTATGGAATAATTGTAAATCCATTTAAAACATTTTAAACACCATAAAAACGGATGAATTATGATAAAATGATTAAAAGACTGAACATACATGTCAGTGGAAATAAATGACACAGTATCCGCAGCATAAATATCTTAAAAGGATAACAGACTAAGTAAAACATTGAATAATTGGAAATACATTTAAAATCCTAAATAATAGAGACAATAAGATAAAAGATCGATTTCTTGAACATTAACAAATTCAAAGACTATATTGAGCTGAAACAAACAAGGATCATAAAACAAAATATCAAACGATTAAAACATTGGCAAACCACATATAGCTATATTCTCCTATTACCGAAGTAACAAGAGCAGACAGAACCGTAGCCACTACTCGTGGGACC
This sequence comes from Litsea cubeba, assembly GCA_012931725.1. NCBI lineage: Eukaryota > Viridiplantae > Streptophyta > Magnoliopsida > Laurales > Lauraceae > Litsea > Litsea cubeba. The sequence continues at coordinate 33,766,470 of CM022947.1, forward strand.
GGAACGAACAAAGTCGTTATCAAATAGAACTGTAGCCACTACACATGGGACCGGACAAAACCGTTGCCATGGTCGGTACAAACATAATCCAAGCTGCAACTGGCAGATAATTTAAAGATCCCAAGCCGGGTGATCAGCCCGACAAGGTGACCTAAGCTTAGTGGTGCCTTTAATTTTCAAAAACCGAACCGATACAAATCAAAAAATAAAAGTGATTCATTTCTGAGACCGATGAAGGGACTACTCCTGAACAAATCCATATTGTAAAATACTGACAAATCCAAACAAATCTGATCAGTAGCCTTATCGATATCTTTCCGAACATGGCAAACCACTCAAATCTCTTTCCAAATCGATTCGTAGAAAACATACAAATTTCCATGGTAAACCACTCAAATACACATCAAAGTAATTTGTATAAAAATCATACAATTGATCCTTTCGAACGTGGAAAACCACTAGATTCTATTTCAAATCACCGATGCTTTCAAACGTAATGAATCACTTAAATCCTTTCACAATAGTTTACCGAAGAATACATATACATTTTCTAACTTGAAATGGAATGGAATAGTGTCTAATGATTTAATGGTTCACCGAGGGATATCTCAATGCACACTTAAATCCTTAAATGTTTATTTATAATTATATGTTGGTGCCAATGAGAATCCACAACTATTTAAGTCATAAAGTACGCATTCAAGACTAATAAAATTCCCGGGTAAAAATTCCTATCAATTCTTTCTCTCATCTCTCCGATTCAATTTACACATTCCAAGTATTATACTTTATCAAACTCATTAATAGGCTTCTAAACATGATAAGGAAGTTTTACGGCCTCAAAACAAATAGGAGAGATGAGATGAAATGGGCCTAAAACAGGTCTAGGAAGGACCCACAAAAAGTCCCAAACAAGCCCAAAAAGAATCAGAAAAACAGTCTATAAGTAGCCCAGAAAAATGGGCCCTGGACAGGTCTGGGCTCGCTCGAGCGAAGCCCAGACAGAACCCTGGTCCGTGGGTCGCTCAATGCGGACTGGGCTCTGTCCCAGTCCGGGTCGAGTGCAGAATTTGCACCTCTTCTTCTATTTTCTGATTTTTCTTTCCCTTCTTCCCTTGATTACATATTTCACATATATTTGGGCTTCTCCTTGCCAATTCAAATCCATTAAAACACTAATACAATAAATCATCCATTCCTATCCAATAAATCAAATACAAACAAACATTTCTATATCAAAAACACTAACATTAAAACAATCATAGTTGATCAAGGAGATGCATTACCAAGTGATTTTAAGTTGTTTGAAACATTAATTTGGAAAGCAATAAACAATACCAATGTTCAATCATTCAAAGTTAAATCCATCCATTTGTAAGAAGAAAAACAATGTAGAATATAAATCCATGAAATCATTCATATCAAGTAATAATCATCATATAGCTGGATAATTTACTTGCCTTGGTCAAGAGATTCACAAAATCACTCCAAACACAACTATCTAGGGTACAAGGTCTTCCATCTACAAAAGCCCTAAAACAAACCCAAGAGCAAACCCTAGAAATCAATCCTTCTCAAATCTCCATGAAAACTCTTTGCAAATATGAGGAAAACATTCTAAATGGTTTGGAAAACCAAGATTTGAAGAAAGAAACCCATTGCTAACCTTTTTGAAGCTTCAAACAAGAAGAAAGCTCGAAAAAGAGAAGTTGTCCCAGCTCAAATCCTTTGAAAATGGCATCCTTGGCAAGCCAAGAGAGGGAGAAGAGGATTAGGAGATCAATCCTCCAATTAGCATTCAAGAATAGAGGTTTCAAGAGGAGAGAGAAAGTGCTGGGAGAAACCCTAGGCTCCACTCTTTGTTGCAGGAAAATGAAAGAATGGGGAAGAAGAAGAGCCCATGGCTTTATAAAGAGTTAAGTGGGCTGGGCCCCATGGCCCCAACATTACAAAGGGCTGAAACTAACATTTGTGGGTCCCGGATGAAAATGACGAAGGAGACAAAAATGTTCGTCGAAAAATCTATTTTCTAAAAAGTATATTTTCCCCAATTTCTGAGATTTTTGAAAATTATGGACAGATTTCGTGAAAATGTCATTTTTGCCCCTTTTTTCTCAAAAAATGTGATTTCTGAGCATTAAATCAAAATGGTCAAAACATGAAAGTTGCTAAACTTAATGAAATGAGTCAAAATAAACCAAATTTGTAATTTTTAGAAATCAAGAGTAATTTCTCATAAAAATACATTTTACAAAGGCCGGGTCAAACTAAAGTCAACGGTCTTCAAAATCTCCAAGGCTATGAAAAATCTAGTCAAACTCAAAGACAAAGTCAAATCAACTCTAATCTCACTTAAAAATCTAAACCACGATTAAAACAATACTAAATAAAAGAACTGGCGGTCGGGGGTCTTACACCGTCTCCTGTTTCGGACCGCCGGCTGTCCGTTTGGAGCCTAAGTGTTGGAAAATCACATGTTTCGCTCGTAATTCTTTAACTGGGAGTCCTATTTGCGAACCGTCAGTTCTTACCAGTTGCACTACTCTCGAGCGAAGTGCTCGTGCCAGTTTTCAATTTTTCCCTTGGCCGTTTCCCATTCCGGGCCCCCGGCGTGCGGTTTTCGTGCCTAAGTGTTGGAAAATCCCATGTTTCGCTCGAAATTCTCTAATCGGGAGTCCTATTTGTGAACCGTCAGTTCCAACAAGGTTACTATACTTCGAACGAAGTACATGTGCCGGTTTTCGATTTCTCCCGCGGTCGTTTCCCATTCCGAGCCCTCGGCGGCCGTTTTTCAGTCTAAGTATTGGAAAATCTCATGTTTCGCTCGTAATTTTCTAATCGGGAGTCCTATTTGTGAACCGTCAGTTCCTACAAGTTACTCTACCCTCGAGCGAAGTGCTCGTGTCGGTTTCTGACTTCTCTCGCGGACCGTTTCCCGTTCGGGGCCTTCGGCGGGGAGTTTTCAAATCTAAGTATTGGAAAATCCGTTGTTTTGCTCATAATTCTCTAACCGGGAGTCCTATTTGCGAACCGTCAGTTCCTAGAAGTTACTCTACCCTCGAGCAAAGTGCTCGTGAAGGTTTCTGATTTTTTCCGCAGCCATTTCCCATTCCGTGCCCTCGACAGGCCGTTTTCGAGACAAAGTGTTGGAAAATCCAATGTTTCGCTCGTAATTCACTAACTGGGAGTCTTATTTGCGAACCGTCAGTTCCAAAACATTACTCTACCCTGGAGGGAAGTGCTCGTGCCAGTTACTGATTTCTCCCGCAGCCGTTTCCCGTTTTGGCCCTTGGCGGGCCGTTTTCGAGTCTAAGTATTGGAAAATCCCATATTTCGCTCGTAATTCTTTAATCGGGAGTCCTATTTGCAAACCGTCAGTTCTTCCCAGTTGCTCTACCCTCGAGCGAAGTGCTCATACCGGTTTTCGAGTTTTTCCGCTGCCGTTTCCCGTTCCGTGCCCCCGGTGGAACGTTTTCGAGCCTAAATGATGGAAAATACCATGTTTCACTCGTAATTCTCTAACAAGGAGTCCTATTTGCGAACCGTCAGTTCCTAAAAGTTACTCTACCCTCGATCGAAGTACTCGTGCCGATTTGCAAATTTTCCCAAGGTCGTTTCACGTTTCGGGCCCACGGCATTCCGTTTTAGTGCCTAAGTGTTGGAAAATCCCATATTTCGCTCGTAATTCTCTAACCGGGAGTCCTATTTGTGAACTGTCAGTTCCAACAAGTTACTCGAGCGAAGTGCTCGTGCCGGTTTTCGATTTCTCCCACGGCAATTTTTAATTCCGGGCCCTCGGCGGGCCGTCTCGAGTCTAAGCATTGGAAAATCCCATGTTTCGCTCGTAATTCTCTAACCGGAAGTCCTATTTGCGAACCGTCAGTTCCTAAAAGTTACTCTACCCTCGAACGAAGTGCTCGTGCCGGTTTCTGATCTTTCCCACGGCCGTTTCCCGTTTCGTGCCCCCGGCGGGCCGTTTTCGAACCTAAGTGTTGGAAAATCCAATGTTTCGCTCGTAATTCTCTAACTGGGAGTCCTATTTGCGAACCGTCAGTTCCAACAAGTTACTCTACACTCGAACGAAGTGTTCGTACCGGTTTTTAATTTTTTCGGGGGCCATTTCAAGTTTCGGACCCCCGGTGGGCCGTTTTCGACCCTATGTGTTGGGAAATCCAATGTTTCGGCCGTAATTCTCTAACCCGGATTCCTATTTTTGATCCGTCGATCCCAACAAGTTAATCGACCCACGAGGGAAGTGCTCGTGTCGGTTTACCGTTCCGGACCCCCGGCGGGCCGTTTTCGAGCATAAGTGTTGGAAAACCCAATTTTTCACTCATAATTCTCTAACCGGGAGTCTTATTTGCAAACCGTCAATTCCTACAAGTTACTCTAACCTCGAGCGAAGTTCTTGTGCCGGTTTCCAATTTTTCCCACTCAAGTTTTCCATTGCGGGCCTCCGACGGGCCGTTTTCGAGCCTAAGTGTAGGAAAATCCTATGTCCTAGTTAAAATTCTCTAACCGGGATTCCTATTTGCGATCCGTCAGTTCCTACGGGTTACTCTGCCCTCGAGGGAAGTGCTCGTGCCAGTTTCCAATTTTTCCCACGGCTGTTTCCCATTGTGGGCCTCCGATGGGACATTTTCGAGCCTAAGTGTTGGAAAATCCTATGTTTCAGCCGTAATTCTCTAACCGGGATTCCTATTTGCGATCCATCAGTTCCTACAGGTTACCCTACCCTCGAGGGAAGTGCTCGTGCCGGTAACCGATTTTTCCCGTGGCCGTTTTCCGTTCCGTGCCCCCGGCGGCCTTTTTTTATCCTAAGCGTTGAAAAATCCCATGTTTCGCTCGTAATACTCTAATCGGGAGTCCTAATTGCGAACTGTCAGTTCCTACCATTTACTCTACCCTCGAGCGAAGTGCTTGTGCCGGTTTTCGATTTTTCCGGCAGCCGTTTCCCGTTCCGTGCCCCTAGCGGTCCGTTTTCGAGCCTAAACGTTGGAAAATCCCATGTCTCGCTCATAATTGTCTAACCGGGAGTCCTATTTGCGAATCGGCAGTTCCTACAAGTTACTTTACCCTCGAGCGAAGTGCTTGTGCCGGTTCCCGATTGTTGCCATGGCCATTTCCCGTTCCATGCCCCCGGCGGTCCGTTTTCGAGCCTAAACATTGGAAAATCCCATGTTTCCCTCGTAATTCTCTAACCGGGAGTCCTATTTGCGAACCGTCAGTTCCTACAAGTTACTCTGCCCTCGAGCCATGTGCTCGTGCCAGTTTCCAATTTTTCCCGTCGCCATTTCCCTTTTCGGGGCCCCGGCGCGCCATTTTCGAGCCCAAGTGTCGGAAAATCTCATGTTTCGCTTGAAATTCTTTAACCGGGAGTCCTATTTGGGAACCGTCAGCTCCAACAAGTTACTCTACTTCGAGTGAAGTACTCGTGCCATTTTTCGATTTCTCTCCACGGCCGTTTCCCTTTCCGGGCCCTTGGCGGGCCGTTTTCGTGTCTAAGTACTAGAAAATCCCATGTTTCGCGAGTAATTCTCTAACCGGGAGTCCTATTTGCGAACCGTCAGTTTCTACCAGTTACTCTACCCTCGAGTGAAGTGCTCGTACTGGTTTCCCATTTTATCCGCGGCCGTTTCCCGTTCCTTGCCCCCGGCGGGCCATTTTCGAGCCTAAGTGTTGGAAAATCCAATGTTCCGGTCGTAATTCTCTAACCGGGAGTCCTATTGGAGAACCGTCAGTTCCAACAAGTTATTTTACACTCGAGAGAAGTGCTCGTGCCGGTTTCTGAGATCTCCCGCAGTCGTTTCCCATTCCGGGCCCTCGGCGGGGTGTTTTCGAATCTAAGTATTGGAAAATCCCATATTTTGCTCATAATTCTCTAACCGGGAGTCCTATTTGCGAACCGTCAATTCTTGCAGGTTACTCTACGCTCGAACAAAGTGCTCGTGCCGGTTTTCGATTTTTCTTCCAGTCGTTTCCCGTTCTTTGCCCTAGGTAGGCCGTTTTCGAGCCAAAATGATGGAAAATCCAATGTTTCGCTCCTAATTAACTAACCGGGAGTCTTACTTGCGAACTGTCAGTTACAAAAAGTTACACTACCCTGGAGGGTAGTACTCGTATCAGGTTTCAATTTTTTCAGGGGCCGTCTCTTGTTTCGGACTGCCGGCTGTCCGTTTTCGAGCCTAAGTGTTGGAAAATCACATATTTCGCTCGTAATTCTTTAACCGGGAGTCCTATTTGTGAACCGTCAGTTCCTACCAGTTGCACAACGCTCGACCGAAGTGCTCGTGCCGGTTTCCGATTTTTCCCACTGCCGTTTCCCGTTCCGTGCCCACGGCGGTCCGTTTTTTAGCCTAAATGTTGCAAAAATCCCATGTTTCGCTTGTAATTCTCTAACAGGTAGTCCTATTTGCGAACCTTCTATTCCTACAAGTTCCTCTACCCTCGAGCGAAGTGCTTGTGCCGGTTTCCAAATTTTCCCAAGGACGTTTCCCGTTCTGGGCCCCCGGCATGCCGTTTCTGAGCCTAAGTGTTGGAAAATCCCATGTTTCGCTTGTAATTCTGTAACTAGGAGTCCAATTTGCGAACCGTCAATTCCAACAAGTTACTCTACACTTGAGCGAAGTGCTCGCACTGGTTTCTGATTTTTCCAGGGTCCGTTTCCAGTTCCGGACCCTCGGCGGGCCATTTTTGAGCCTTAGTTTTGGGGAATCCAATTTTTCGGTCGTAATTCTCTAACCCGGATTCCTATTTGCGATCCGTCAGTTCCAACAAGTTACTCTACCCTCGAGGGAAGTGCTCGTGCCGGTTTTCGATTTTTTCGGGGGCCGTTTCCCGTTCCAGACCCCCAGCGGGCTGTTTTCAAGCCTTTGTGTTGGAAAACCCAATGTTTCACTCGTAAATCTCTAACCGGGAGTTTTATTTGCGAACCGTCAGTTTCTATAAGTTGCTCTACCCTCGAGGGAAGTGCTTGTGCTAGTATTGATTTTCTGGGGGCCGTTTCCCATTCCGGACCCCCGGATGGCCGTTTTTCGAGCCTAAGTGTTGGAAAATCCCATGTTTCTCTTTTAATTCTCTAACAGGGAGTTCTAATTAAGAACCGTCAGTTCCTACAGGTTACTCTACCCTCGAGGGAAGTGCTCATGCCAGTTTCTGATTTTACCGGTGGCCGTTTTCTCATTCCGAAACACCCGGCGGGCCGTTTTCCGAGGCCGAAGAGTTGGAAACCCAATGTTTCACTCATAATTCTCTAATCGAGAGTCTTATTTGCGAACCGTCGGTTCCCAAAAGTTACTCTACCCTGGAGGGAACTACTCGTGCCACTTTCTGACTTTCAGGGGGCCGATTCCTGTTTCGAACCGCCGACTGTCCGTTTTCGAGCCCAAGTATTGGAAAATCCCATGTTTCGCTTGTAATCCTTTAACCGGGGTCCTATTTAACGAACCGTCGGCCCCTAAAACTAACTCTACCCTAAAGCGTAGTGCTCATGCTGGTTTCCAATTTCTCCTGCGGCCGTTTCCCGTTCCGTGCCCCCGGAGGGCCGTTTTCGATCCTAAGTGTTGGAAAATCCAATGTTTACTCGTAATTCTTTAACCGGGAGTCCAATTTGCGAACCGTCAGTTCCAACAAGTTACTCTACACCGAGCAAAGTGCTCGCACTGGTTTTTATTTTTTCGGGGGCCGTTTCCAGTTTTGGACCCTCGGCAGGCTGTTTTTCAAGCCTTAGTGTTGGCAAATCCAATGTTTTCAAGCCCTTAGTACCGGGCCCTCGGCGGGGTGTTTTCGAATCTAAGTATTGGAAAAATCCCAGTTTTTGCTCGTATTCTCTAACCGAGAGTCCTATTTGCAAACCGTCAGTTCCTACAAGTTACACTACCCTCGAACAAAAGTGCTCGTGCTGGTTTTCGATTTTTCCTACAGTCGTTTCTCATTTCAATGCCCAAGGCAGGCCATTTTCGAGCCAAATGTTGGAAAATCCAATGTTCGCTTGTAATTAACTAACCGGGAGTCTTATTTATGAACCGCTAGTTCCCAAAAGTTACTCTACCCTGGAGGGAAGTGCTATGCCAGTATCGATTTTTCTGAGGTCGTTTCCGATTCCGATTTTTCCAGGGGCCAATTCCCTATTTCGGACACCAACCGGCTGGCCATTTTCGAGCCCAAGTGTTGGAAAAATCCCATGTTTCGCTCGTTAATTCTTTAACTGAGAGTCCTACTTTACGAACCGTCCCATTCCTTAAAGTTACTCTACCATAGAGCGTAGTGCTCGTCCCCCCCGGTTTTCCCATTTTTCCCGCGGCCCATTTCCCGTTCCGGGCCCCCAAGCGGGTCATTTTGGAGCCTAATTGTTTGGGAATCCTATCTTCTCGGTCGTAATTTTCTAACCGGGAGTCGTAATTGTGACCGTCTAGTTCCTATAAGTTACTCTACCCCGAGGGAAGTGCTGTGCTGGTTTTTGATTTTTTCCGGGGGCCGTTCCCTGTTCTGGACCCCCGGCGGGCCATTTCAAGCCTAAGTGTTGGAAAATTCCCATGTTTGCTAGCAATTCTCTCTAACCGGAATCCTATTTGTGAACCATCAGTTCCTACCAGTTACTCTACCCGCTAGCGAAGTGCTCATACCGGTTTCGATGTTTCCCGTTTCCATGCCACCGGCGGGCCATTTTCGAGCCTAAGCTTTGGAAAATCCCATGTTTCGCTTGTAATTCTCTAATCGGGACTCCTATTTGCGAAACCGTCCAGTTCCTACAAGTTACTAAACCCTCGAGCGAAGTGCTCGTGATGGTTTTCGATTTTTGCCGCCGTCATTCCCCGTTCCGGGCCCCCGGTGGGCCGATTTCGAGCCTCAGTGTTAGAAAATCCCATTTTTGGTTCGTAATTCTTTAACCGGGAGTCCTATTTCCGAACCGTCAGTTCCTACAAGTTACTCTACCGTCGAGCAAAGTGCTCGTGCCGGTCACCGATTTCTCCCGCAGCCGTTTCCCGTTCCGTGGCCACGGGGGCCTTTTTTTCCATAAGTGTTTGAAAAATCCCATGTTTCGCTCGTAATTTCTCTAACCGGGAATTCTTATTTGCGAACCGTCAGTTCCTATGAGTTACTCTACCCTCGAGCGAAGTGCTTGTGCCGTTTTCCAATTTTTCCTAAGGCCATTTCTCGTTCCATGCCCCCCTAACGGTCCGTTTTTCGAGCCTAAACGTTGGAAAATCCTATTTTTTGCTCGTAATTCTCTAACTAGGAGTCCTATTTGCCAACCGGCAGTTCCTACAAGTTACTCTACCCTCGAGCGAAGTGCTTATGCCGGTTTCCGATTGTTCCCGCAGCCATTTCTCGTTCCGTGCCTCGGGTGGTCCATTTTCGAGCCTAAAGGTTGGAAAATCCCATGTTTCGCTCGTAATTCTCTAACCGGGAGTCCTATTTGCGAACCGTCAGTTCCTACAAGTTACTAAACCCTCGAGAAAAGTGCTCGTGCCTGTTTCTAATTTTTCCCATGGCTATTTCCCTTTCCGGGCCCCCGGCGCGCCGTTTTCGAGCCTAAGTATTGGAAAATCCCATGTTTCGCTCTTAATTCTCTAACCGGGAGTCCTATTTGTGAACCATCAGTTCCAACAAGTTACTCTACTTCGAGTGAAGTGCTCATGCCGGTTCCGATTTCTCCCGCGGCCGTTTCCCGTTCTGGGCCCTTGGCGGGCAGTTTTCGAGTCTAAGTATTGGAAAAATCCCATGGTTCGCTTGTAATTCTCTAATGGGAGTCCTAATTTACGAAACGTCACTTCCTACAAGTTACTCGACCCTCGATCGAATTGGTCGTGCCAATTTCTGATTTTTTCCCACGGCCGTTTCCCGTTTCTTGCCCCCTGCGGCCCGTTTTCCCGAGCCTAAGTGTTGGAAAATCCAATGTTTCGCTCGTAATTCTCTAACCGGGAGTCCTATTTGCGAAACCATCAGTTCCAACAAGTTACTTTACACTCGAGAGGAGTGCTCGTGCCGGTTTTTGATTTCTCCCGCGGCCGTTTCCCGTTCCGGGCCCTCGGCAGGGTGTTTTCGAATCTAAGTATTAGAAAATCCCATGATTTACTCATAATTCCCTGACCGGAGTCCTATTGTGAACCGTCGGTTCCTACAAGATACTCTACCATCGAACAAATTGTTCGTGCTGGTTTCATATTTTTCCTGTGGTCGTTTCCAGTTCCGTGCCCCAGGCAGGCTGTTTTCTAGCCAAAATGTTGGAAAATCCAATGTTTCGCTCGTAATTAACTAACCGGGAGTCTTACTTACGAACTGTCAGTTACAAAAAGTTACACTACCCTAAAGGGTAGTGCTCGTGCCAGTTTTTTATTTTTCTGGGGGCCGTCTCCTGTTTCGGACCGCCAGCTGTCCGTTTTCGAGCCTAAGTGTTGGAAAATCACATGTTTCGCTCGTAATTCTTTAACCGGGAGTCCTATTTAAGAACCGTCAGTTCCTACCAGTTGCACTACCCTCGAGCGAAGTGCTCGTGCCGGTTTCCGATTTTTTCCGCTGCCGTTTCCCATTCCGTGCCAATGGCGGTCAGTTTTCGAGCCTAAATGTTGGAAAATCCCATGTTTTGCTCGTAATTCTCTAACCGGGAGTCCTATTTGCAAACCGTCAGCGCCTAAAAGTTCCTCTACCCTCGAGCGAAGTGCTCGTGCTAGTTTCCGAATTTTCCCAAGGACGTTTCCGGTTCCAGGTCCCCGGCATGCCGTCTTCGACCTAAGTGTTGGAAAATCCCATGTTTTGTTCGTAATTCTCTAATCGGGGGTCCTATTTGTGAACCGTCAGTTCCAACAAGTTTCTCTACACTCGAGCGAAGTGCTCATGCCGGTTTCCAATTTCTCCTGTGGCCGTTTCCCATTTCGTGCCCCCGGAGGGCCGTTTTCGATCCTAAGTGTTGGAAAATCCAATGTTTTACTCGTAATTCTTTAACCGGGAGTCCAATTTGCGAACCGTCAGTTCCAACAAGTTACTCTACACTCGAGCAAAGTGCTCGCACTGGTTTTTTATTTTTTCGGGGGCCGTTTCCAGTTCTGGACCCTCGGCAGGCTGTTTTCAAGCCTTAGTGTTGGGAAATCCAATGTTTTGGGCGTAATTCACTAATCCGGATTCCTATTTATGATCCGTCAGTTTTAACAAGTAACTCTACCCTTGAGGGAATTGCTCGTGCCGGTCTCTGACTTTTTCGAGGGCCGTTTCCCGTTCCGGACCCCCGGCGGGCCGTTATTGTGCCTAAGTGTTGGAAAACCCAATGTTTCACTCGTGATTCTCTAACCGGGAGTCTTATTTACGAACTGTCAGTTTCTACAAGTTACTCTACCCTGGAGGGAAGTGCTCGTGCCAGTATTGATTTTTCTGGGGGCCATTTCCCATTCCGGACCCCCGGCTGGCCATTTTCGAGCCTAAGTGTTGGAAAATCCCATGTTTCTCTCGTAATTCTCTAACCGGGAGTTCTATTTGCGAACCGTCAGTTCCTACAAGTTACTCTAACCTCGAGCGAAGTTCTCGTGCCGGTTTCTAATTTTTCCCGCGGTCGTTTCCCATTGCAGCCCTCCGACGGGCCGTTTTCGAGCCTAAGTGTTGTAAAATCCTATGTTTTTATCGTAATTCCCTAACCAGGATTCGTATTTGCGATCCGTCAGTTCCTACAGGTTAGTCTACCCTCGAGGGAAGCGATCATGCCAGTTTTCGATTATACCGGGGGCCGTTTCCCGTTACGGACACCCGGCGGCCGTTTTCGAGCCAAAGTGTTGGAAAACCCAATGTTTCACTCATAATTCTCTAACCGGGAGTCTTATTTGCGAATCGTCAGTTCTCAAAAGTTACTCTACCCTGGAGGGGACTACTCGTGCTAGTTTCTAATTTTTCCGGGGGTCGATACATGTTTTGAACCGCCGGCTGTCTGTTTTCGAGCCCAAGTGTTGGAAAATCCCATGTTTCGATCGTAATTCTTTAACCGAGAGTCCTACTTGCGAACTGTCAGTTACAAAAAGTTACACTACCCTGGAGGGTAGTGGTCATGCCAGTTTTCAATTTTTTCGAGGGCCGTCTGTCACACCCCAAAATCGGGCCCTGCAGTGATCCGATCTCGGGATGCGAAATTTTGGGATTTATTTAAAACTTTTTTTTCCCAATATCCGCGTGAATGAGGATAATAAAATTTCATCATGTCCTGAATATTTTGCGGAAGCTAATCATGGCGTTACGACCCGGAGTCCATGGCCATCGGATTCCTTGTCGCACTCAACCAATATCATAAAGCCATCAAATGAGCAGACTGATACAAATCATAAATCATAAAATACTGAGCTGGAAGTAACAGGACTATTTATTTCCCACATATTCAAGTTACAATTAACAAGTGTCTTAATTATAGCCCAGTGAAAAAGGCTAACAAAGCCATACAAAAATATCCAACTAAATAGAAATACTACCCCCAATATTTAGATACGAACTCCGGTGCCAACTTGACATCTAGATGATATCAATGGGCAGCCTCTCACGTCAGACCGGCGGCTCAACTACCTCCTCCGTTCAAACACCTAAAATGCAATAGGAGAGAAATCTGGCACCAAACAAACAGGGTCAGACACGACGGTCTGGCAAGCAAAATTCAGATAATATGATAATAGGCATTTGTAAAAAATTATGGAATAATTGTAAATCCATTTAAAACATTTTAAACCATAAAACGGATGAATTATGATAAAATGATTAAAAGACTGAACATACATGTCAGTGGAAATAAATGAACAGTATCCGCAGCATAAATATCTTAAAAGGATAACAGACTAAGTAAAACATTGAATAATTGGAAATACATTTAAAATCCTAAATAATAGAGACAATAAGATAAAAGATCGATTTCTTGAACATTAACAAATTCAAAGACTATATTGAGCTGAAACAAACAAGGATCATAAAACAAAATATCAAACGGATAAAACATTGGCAAACCACATATAGCTATATTCTCCTATTACCGAAGTAACAAGAGCAGACAGAACCGTAGCCACTACTCGTGGGACCGGAACGAACAAAGTCGTTATCAAATAGAACTGTAGCCACTACACATGGGACCGGACAAAACCGTTGCCATGGTCGGTACAAACATAATCCAAGCTGCAACTGGCAGATAATTTAAAGATCCCAAGCCGGGTGATCAGCCCGACAAGGTGACCTAAGCTTAGTGGTGCCTTTAATTTTCAAAACCCGAACCGATACAAATCAAATAATAAAAGTGATTCATTTCTGAGACCGATGAAGGGACTACTCCTGAACAAATCCATATTGAAAATACTGACAAATCCAAACAAATCTGATCAGTAGCCTTATCGATATCTTTCCGAACATGGCAAACCACTCAAATCTCTTTCCAAATCGATTCGTAGAAAACATACAAATTTCCATGGTAAACCACTCAAATACACATCAAAGTAATTTGTATAAAAATCATACAATTGATCCTTTCGAACGTGGAAAACCACTAGATTCTATTTCAAATCACCGATGCTTTCAAACGTAATGAATCACTTAAATCCTTTCACAATAGTTTACCGAAGAATACATATACATTTTCTAACTTGAAATGGAATGGAATAGTGTATAATGATTTAATGGTTCACCGAGGGATATCTCAATGCACACTTAAATCCTTAAATGTTGATTTATAATTATATGTTTGGTGCCAATGAGAATCCACAACTATTTAAGTCATAAAGTATGCATTAAGACTAATAAAATTCCCGGGTAAAATTCCTATCAATTCTTTCTCTCATCTCTCCCATTCAATTTACACATTCCAAAGTATTATACTTTATCAAAACTCATTAATAGGCTTCTAAACATGATAAGGAAGTTTTACGGGCCTCAAAACAAATAGGAGAGATGAGATGAAATGGGCCAAAAACAGGTCTAGGAATGACCCACAAAACAGTCCCAAACAAGCCCAAAAAGAATCAGAAAAACAGTCTATAAGTAGCCCAGAAAATGGGCCCTGGACAGGTCTGGGCTCGCTCGAGCGACCCAGGGTCCGCTCGAGCGAAGCCCAGATAGAACCTGGTCCGTGGGTCGCTCAAGCGGACTGGGCTCTGTCCTAGTCCGGGTCGAGTGCAGAATTTGCACCTCTTCTTCTATTTTCTGATTTTTCTTTCCCTTCTTCCCTTATTACATATTTCACATATATTTGGGCTTCTCCTTGCCAATTCAAATCCATTAAAACACTAATACAATAAATCATTCCATTCCTATCCAATAAATCAAATACAAACAAAACATTTCTATATCAAAAACACTAACATTAAAACAATCATAGTTGATCCAAGGAGATGCATTACCAAGTGATTTTAAGTTGTTGAAACATTAATTTGGAAAGCAATAAACAATACCAATGTTCAATCATTCAAAGTTAAATCCATCCATTTGTAAGAAGAAAAACAATGTAGAATATAAATCCATGAAATCATTCATATCAAGTAATAATCATCATATTAGCTGGATAATTTACTTGCCTTGGTCAAGAGATTCACAAAATCACTCCAAACACAACTATCTAGGGTACAAGGTCTTCCATCTACAAAAGCCCTAAAATAAACCAAGAGCAAACCCTAGAAATCAATCCTTCTCAAATCTCCATGAAAACTCTTTGCAAATATGAGGAAAACATTCTAAATGGTTTGGAAAACCAAGATTTGAAGAAAGAAACCCATTGCTAACCTTTTTGAAGCTTCAAACAAGAAGAAAGCTCGAAAAAGAGAAGTTGTCCCAGCTCAAATCCTTTGAAAATGGCATCCTTGGAAAGCCAAGAGAGGGGAGAAGAGGATTAGGAGATCAATCCTCCAATTAGCATTCAAGAATAGAGGTTTCAAAGAGGAGAGAGAAAGTGCTGGGAGAAAACCCTAGGCTCCACTCTTTGTTGCAGGAAAATGAAAGAATGGGGAAGAAGAAGAGCCCATTGGCTTTATAAAGAGTTAAGTGGGCTGGGCCCCATGGGCCCCAACATTACAAAGGGCTGAAACTAACATTTGTGGGTCCCGGATGAAAATGACGAAGGAGACAAAAATGTTCGTCGAAAAATCTATTTTCTAAAAAGTATATTTTCCCCAATTTCTGAGATTTTTGAAAATTATGGACAGATTTCGTGAAAATGTCATTTTTGCCCCTTTTTTCTCAAAAAATGTGATTTCTGAGCATTAAATCAAAATGGTCAAAACATGAAAGTTGCTAAACTTAATGAAATGAGTCAAAATAAACCAAATTTGTAATTTTTAGAAATCAAGAGTAATTTCTCATAAAAATACATTTTACAAAGGCCGGGTCAAACTAAAGTCAACGGTCTTCAAAATCTCCAAGGCTATGAAAAATCTAGTCAAACTCAAAGACAAAGTCAAATCAACTCTAATCTCACTTAAAAATCTAAACCACGATTAAAACAATACTAAATAAAAGAACTGGCGGTCGGGGTCTTACACCGTCTCCTGTTTCGGACCGCCGGCTGTCCGTTTTGGAGCCTAAGTGTTGGAAAATCACATGTTTCGCTCGTAATTCTTTAACTGGGAGTCCTATTTGCGAACCGTCAGTTCTTACCAGTTGCACTACTCTCGAGCGAAGTGCTCGTGCCAGTTTTCAATTTTTCCCTTGGCCGTTTCCCATTCCGGGCCCCCGGCGTGCGGTTTTCGTGCCTAAGTGTTGGAAAATCCCATGTTTCGCTCGAAATTCTCTAATCGGGAGTCCTATTTGTGAACCGTCAGTTCCAACAAGTTACTATACTTCGAACGAAGTACATGTGCCGGTTTTCGATTTCTCCCGCGGTCGTTTCCCATTCCGAGCCCTCGGCGGGCCGTTTTTTCAGTCTAAGTATTGGAAAATCTCATGTTTCGCTCGTAATTTTCTAACCGGGAGTCCTATTTGTGAACCGTCAGTTCCTACAAGTTACTCTACCCTCGAGCGAAGTGCTCGTGTCGGTTTCTGACTTCTCTCGCGGCCGTTTCCCGTTCGGGGCCTTCGGCGGGGAGTTTTCAAATCTAAGTATTGGAAAATCCGTTGTTTTGCTCATAATTCTCTAACCGGGAGTCCTATTTGCGAACCGTCAGTTCCTAGAAGTTACTCTACCCTCGAACGAAGTGCTCGTGAAGGTTTCTGATTTTTTCCGCAGCCATTTCCCATTCCGTGCCCTCGACAGGCCGTTTTCGAGACAAAGTGTTGGAAAATCCAATGTTTCGCTCGTAATTCACTAACTGGGAGTCTTATTTGCGAACCGTCAGTTCCAAAACATTACTCTACCCTGGAGGGAAGTGCTCGTGCCAGTTACTGATTTCTCCCGCCAGCCGTTTCCCGTTTTGGCCCTTGGCGGGCCGTTTTCGAGTCTAAGTATTGGAAATCCCATATTTCGCTCGTAATTCTTTAATCGGGAGTCCTATTTGCAAACCGTCAGTTCTTCCCAGTTGCTCTACCCTCGAGCGAAGTGCTCATACCGGTTTTCGAGTTTTTCCGCTGCCGTTTCCCGTTCCGTGCCCCCGGTGGAACGTTTTCGAGCCTAAATGATGGAAAATACCATGTTTCACTCGTAATTCTCTAACAAGGAGTCCTATTTGCGAACCGTCAGTTCCTAAAGTTACTCTACCCTCGATCGAAGTACTCGTGCCGATTTGCAAATTTTCCCAAGGTCGTTTCACGTTTCGGGCCCACGGCATTCCGTTTTAGTGCCTAAGTGTTGGAAAATCCCATATTTCGCTCGTAATTCTCTAACCGGGAGTCCTATTTGTGAACTGTCAGTTCCAACAAGTTACTCGAGCGAAGTGCTCGTGCCGGTTTTCGATTTCTCCCACGGCAATTTTTAATTCCGGGCCCTCGGCGGGCCGTCTTCGAGTCTAAGCATTGGAAAATCCCATGTTTCGCTCGTAATTCTCTAACCGGGAGTCCTATTTGCGAACCGTCAGTTCCTAAAAGTTACTCTACCCTCGAACGAAGTGCTCGTGCCGGTTTCTGATTTTTCCCACGGCCGTTTCCCATTCCGTGCCCCCGGCGGGCCGTTTTCGAACCTAAGTGTTGGAAAATCCAATGTTTCGCTCGTAATTCTCTAACTGGGAGTCCTATTTGCGAACCGTCAGTTCCAACAAGTTACTCTACACTCGAACGAAGTGTTCGTACCGGTTTTCAATTTTTCCAGGGGCCATTTCAAGTTTCGGACCCCCGGTGGGCCGTTTTCGACCCTATGTGTTGGGAAATCCAATGTTTCGGCCGTAATTCTCTAACCCGGATTCCTATTTGTGATCCGTCGATCCCAACAAGTTAATCGACCCACGAGGGAAGTGCTTGTGTCGGTTTACCGTTTCGGACCCCCGGCGGGCCGTTTTCGAGCCTAAGTGTTGGAAAACCCAATGTTTCACTACTTGCGAACCGTCAATTCTTGCAGGTTACTCTACGCTCGAACAAAGTGCTCGTGCCGGTTTTCGATTTTTCTTCCAGTCGTTTCCCGTTCTTTGCCCTAGGCAGGCCGTTTTCGAGCCAAAATGATGGAAAATCCAATGTTTCGCTCCTAATTAACTAACCGGGAGTCTACTTGCGAAACTGTCAGTTACAAAAAGTTACACTACCCTGGAGGGTAGTACTCGTATCAGGTTTCAATTTTTTCAGGGGCCGTCTCTTGTTTCGGACTGCCGGCTGTCCGTTTTTGAGCCTAAGTGTTGGAAAATCACATATTTCGCTCGTGATTCTTTAACCGGGAGTCCTATTTGTGAACCGTCAGTTCCTACCAGTTGCACTACGCTCGACCGAAGTGCTCGTGCCGGTTTCCGATTTTTCCCACTGCCGTTTCCCGTTCCGTGCCCACGGTGGTCCGTTTTTTAGCCTAAATGTTGCAAAAATCCCATGTTTCGCTTGTAATTCTCTAACAGGTAGTCCTATTTGCGAACCTTCTATTCCTACAAGTTCCTCTACCCTCGAGCGAAGTGCTTGTGCCGGTTTCCAAATTTTCCCAAGGATGTTTCCCGTTCTGGGCCCCCGGCATGCCGTTTCTGAGCCTAAGTGTTGGAAAATCCCATGTTTCGCTTGTAATTCTGTAACTAGGAGTCCAATTTGCGAACCGTCAGTTCCAACAAGTTACTCTACACTTGAGCAAAGTGCTCGCACTGGTTTCTGATTTTTCCAGGGTCCGTTTCCAATTCCGGACCCTCGGTGGGCCATTTTTTAGCCTTAGTTTTGGGGAATCAATTTTTCGGTCGTAATTCTCTAACCCGGATTCCTATTTGCGATCCGTCAGTTCCAACAAGTTACTCTACCCTCGAGGGAAGTGCTCGTGCCGGTTTCCGATTTTTTCGGGGGCCGTTTCCCGTTCCGGACCCCCAGCGGGCTGTTTTCAAGCCTTTGTGTTGGAAAACCCAATGTTTCACTCGTAAATCTCTAACCGGGAGTTTTATTTGCGAACCGTCAGTTTCTACAAGTTGCTCTACCCTCGAGGGAAGTGCTCGTGCCAGTATCAATTTTCTGGGGGCCGTTTCCCATTCCGGACCCCCGGCTGGCCGTTTTCGAGCCTAAGTGTTGGAAAATCCCATGTTTCTCTCTTAATTCTCTAACAGGGAGTTCTAATTAAGAACCGTCAGTTCCTACAGGTTACTCTACCCTCGAGGGAAGTGCTCGTGCCAGTTTCCGATTTTACCGGTGGCCGTTTCTCATTCCGAACACCCGGCGGGCCGTTTTCGAGCCGAAGTGTTGGAAAACCCAATGTTTCACTCATAATTCTCTAATCGAGAGTCTTATTTGCGAACCGTCGGTTCCCAAAAGTTACTCTACCCTGGAGGGAACTACTCGTGCCACTTTCTGACTTTCAGGGGGCCGATTCCTGTTTCGAACCGCCGGCTGTCCGTTTTCGA
The DNA here is from genome assembly GCA_012931725.1 of Litsea cubeba. NCBI lineage: Eukaryota > Viridiplantae > Streptophyta > Magnoliopsida > Laurales > Lauraceae > Litsea > Litsea cubeba. The sequence goes on from CM022947.1 coordinate 33,785,351, forward strand.
GCCCAAGTGTTGGAAAATCCCATGTTTCGCTTGTAATCCTTTAACCGGGGTCCTATTTACGAACCGTCGGTCCCTAAAACTAACTCTACCCTAAAGCGTAGTGCTCGTGCCGGTTTCCATTTTCTCCGGCGGCCGTTTCCCGTTCCGGGGCCCCGGCGGGCCGTTTTCAAGCCTAACTGTTGGAAAATCCTATCTTTCGATCGTAATTCTCTAACCGGGAGTCCTACTTGTGAACCATCAGTTCCTACAAGTCACTCTACCCACGAGGGAAGTGCTCGTGCTGGTTTTTTATTTTACCGGGGGCCGTTTCCCATTTCGGACCCCCGGCGGGCCGTTTTCGAGCCTAAGTGTTGGAAAATCTCATATTTTACTAGTAATTCTCTAACCGGGAGTCCAATTTGAGAACCGTCCATTCCTACTAGTTACTCTACCCTCGAGCAAAGTGCTCGTACCAGTTACCTATTTTTCCCACGGCCATTTCCCGTTCCGTGCCCCCGGCGGGCCGTTTTCGAGCCTAAGCGTTGGAAAATCCCATGTTTCGCTCGTAATTCTCTAACCAGGACTCCTATTTGCAAACCGTCAGTTCCTACAAGTTATTATACCCTCGAGCGAAGTGCTCATGCTGGTTTCCAATTTTTCCCGCGGCCGTTTCCCGTTCCGGGCCCCCGGCGGGCCATTTTCGAGCTTAAGTGTTAGAAAATCCCATGTTTCATTCGTAATTCTCTAACCGGGGGTCTTATTTCCGAACCGTTACTTCCTAAAAGTTACTCTACCCTCGAGCGAAGTGCTCGTGCTGGTTACCAATTTTTACCGTCGCCATTTCCCGTTCCGTACCCCCGGCGGGCAGTTTTTTAGCCTAAGCGTTAAAAAACCCAACTTTCGTTTGTAATTTTCTAACCGGGTGTTCTATTTTCGAACCATCAGTTCCTACTAGTTACTCTACCCTCGAGCGAAGTGCTTGTGCCGGTTTCCGATTTTTCCCATGGCCGTTTCCTATTCCGTGCCCCCGGCGGTCCATTTTCGAGCCTAAATGTTGGAAATCCCAAGTTTCACTCGTAATTCTCTAACCGGGAGTCCTATTTGCGAACAGTCAGTTCCTACAAGTTACTCTACCCATGAGCGAAGTGCTCGTGCCGATTTCTGATTTTTCCCACGGCTGTTTCCTGTTGCGTGCCCCGGCGGTCCGTTTTCGAGCTTAAGCGTTGGAAAATCCCATGTTTCGCTCGTAATTTTATAACCGGGAGTCCTATTTGCTAACCATCAGTTCCTACAAGTTACTCTACCCTCGAGCGAAGTGCTCGTGCCGGTTTCCAATTTTTTCTGTAGCCGTTTCCTGTTCCGTGCCCCTGGCGGTCCGTTTTCGCGCCTAAGTGTTGAAAAATCCCATGTTTCGCTCTTAATTCTCTAACCGGGAGTCCTATTTGCGAACCGTCAGTTCCTACAAGTTACTCTACACTCGGGCGAAGTGTTCGTGGCAGTTTCTAATTTCTCCCGCGGCCGTTTCCCGTTCCGGGCCCTCGGTGGAGAGTTTTGGAATCTAAGTATTGGAAAATCCCATGTTTTGCGCGTATTCTCTAACCGGGAGTCCTATTTGAGAACCCTCTATTCCTACAAGTTAATCTACCCTCGACCGAAGTGCTCGTGCCGGTTTCCGATTTCTCCCGCAGCCATTTCCCGTTCCGGGCCCACGGCGGGCCCTTTTTTAGCCTAATTGTTGGAAAATCCTATGTTTCGGTCGTAATTCTCTAACCGGGAGTCCTATTTGCGAATCGTCGGTTCCTACAAGTTACTCTACTCATGAGGGAAAGGCTCGTACTGGGTTACGATTTTTCTGGGGGCCGTTTCCCGTTCTGGACCCCGGCGGGCTGTTTTCGAGCCTAAGTGATGACAATCCCATGTTTCGCTAGTAATTCTCTAATCGGGAGTCCTATTTGCGAACCGTCAACTCCTACCAGTTACTCTACACTCGAGCGAAGTGCTCGTACCGGTTTCCCATTTTACCCGCGGCCGTTTCCATTCCGTGCCCCCGGTGGGCCGTTTTCGAGCCTAAGCGTTGGAAAATCCCATGTTTCGCTCGTAATTTTCTAACCGGGAGTCTTATTTTCGAACCGTTAGTTCCTACAAGTTACTCTATACTCGAGTGAAGTGTTCGTGCTAGTTTCCGAATTTTCCCATGGCCGTTTCCCGTTCCGAGCCCCCGGCGGGCTGTTTTCGAGCCCAAGTGTTAGAGAATCCCATGTTTCTTTCGTAATTCTCTAACAGGAAGTCCTATTTCCAAACTGTCAGTTCCTACAAGTGACTCTAACCTCGAGCGATGTGCTTGTTCCGGTAACCAATTTTTCCCACGGCCGTTTCCCGTTTTGTGCCACCGGCGGGCCGTTTTTTAGCCTAAGCGTTGAAAAATCCCATGTTTTGCTCGTAATTCTCTAATCGGGAGTCCTATTTGCGAACCGTCAGTTCCTACCAGTTACTCTACCCTCGAGCGAAGTGCTTGTGCTGGTTTTCGATTTTTCCCATGGCCGTTTCCCGTTTCAGTCCCCCGGCGGGCCGTTTTCTAGCCTAAGTGTTGTAAAATCCCATGTTTCTCTCGTAATTCTCTAACCGGAGGTCCTATTTGCGAACCGTCAGTTCCTACAAGTTACTCTACCCTCGAGGGAAGTGATCGTGTCGGATTTCAATTTTTTCGACGGCTATTTCCCTTTTCTGACCCCCGTCGGGCCGTTTTCGATCTTAAGTGTCGGAAAATCCCATGCTTCGCACGTAATTCTCTAACGGGGAGTCCTATTTGTGACCCGTCAGTTCCTACAAGTTACTCGACCCTCAACCAAAGTGCTCGCGTCGGTTTTCAATTTTTCAGGCTGCCGTTTCCCAATCCGGGCCCCCGGCGGGCCGTTTTTTAGCCTAAGTGTTGGAAAATCCCATGTATCGCTCGCAATTCTCTAGCTGGAGTCCTATTTGCGACCCGTCCAGGTCCTACAAGTTACTCTACCCTCGAGCGAAGTGCTCGTGCCGGTTTTCGATTTTTCGGGAGGCCATTTCCCTTTCTGGACTCCTTGCGGGCCGTTTTTTAGCCTTAAGTGTTGGAAAGTCCTATTTTCGCTCGTAATTCTCTAACCGAGAGTCCTTTTTGCGAACGTCAGTTCATACAAGTTGCTCTACCCTCAAGGGTAGTGCTCGTGCCATTTTTCCATTTATTCTTGGGTCGTTTCCCGTTCTAGACTCCCGGCAAGCCGTTTTTGAGCCTAAGTGTTGGAAAACCCCATTTTTCGCTCGTAATTCTCTAACTGGGAGTACTATTTGCGAACCGTCAGTTCCGATAAGTTATTCTACCCTCGAGCGAAGTGCTTGTGCTGGTTTTCGATTTTTCCCGCAGCCGTTTACCATTCCGGGCCCCCGGCGGGCCGTTTTCGAGTCTAAGTGTTGAAAAATCCCATGTTTCGTTCGTAATTCTCTAATCGGGAGTCCTATTTGCAAACCGTCAGTTCCTACAAGTTACACTACCCTCATGGGAAGTGCTCGTGCCGGTTTCTGATTTTTCCGGCTGTCGCTTCCCGTTCCGGTCCCCCGGCAGGTCGTTTTCTAGCCTAAGTGTTGTAAAATTCCATGTTTCTCTCGTAATTCTCTAACCGGGGGTCCTATTTGCGAACCGTCAGTTCCTACAAGTTACTCTACCCTCGAGGGAAGTGATCGTGTCGGATTTCAATTCTTTCAACGGCTATTTCCCTTTTCTGACCCCGTCGGGCCGTTTTCGAGCCTAAGTGTCGAAAAATCCCATGTTTCGCACGTAATTCTCTAAAGGGGAGTCCTATTTGTGACCCGTTAGTTCCTACAAGTTACTCTACCCTCAAGCGAAGTGCTCGTGCCGGTTTTCGATTTCCCAAGTGGCCGTTTCCCATTCCGGTCCCCTGGCGGGCCGTTTTCGAGCCCAAGTGTTGGAAAATCCCATGTTTCGCTAGTAATTCTCTAACCGGGTGTCCAATTTTCGAACCGTCAGTTCATACTAGTTATTCTAACCTCGAGCAAAGCGCTCGTACCGGTTACCCATTTTTCCCGCGGCCATTTTCCGTTCCATGCCCCCGGCGGGCCGTTTTCGAGCCTAAGCGTTGGAAAATCCCATGTTTCATTCGTAATTCTCTAATCGGGAGTCCTATTTGTGAACTGTCATTTCCTACAAGTTACTATACCCTCGAGCGAAGTGCTCGTACTAGTTTCCGATGTTTCCCACGGCCGTTTCCCGTTCCGGGCCGCCGGCGGGCCGTTTTCGAGCCTAACTGCTAGAGAATCCAATGTTTCGCTCGTAATTCTCTAACCGGGAGTCCTATTTGTGAACCGTCAGTTCCTACAAGTTACTCTACCCTCGAGGGATGTGCTCGTGCCGTCCAATTTTTCCGGCAGCCGTTTCCCGTTCCGGGCCCCCGGCGGGCCATTTTTTAGCCTTAAGTGATGGAAAATCCCATATTTTGCCCGTAATTCTCTAAATGGGAGTCCTATTTGCGAACCGCCATTTGCTACAAGTTATTCTACCCTCAAGGGAAGTGCTAATGCCGGTTTCCAATTCTTCTTGGGACAGTTTACCGTTTCGGACCCCCGGCGGGCCTTTTTCGAGTCTAAGTGTTGGAAAATCCTATGTTTCACTCGTAGTTCTCTAACCATGAGTCCTATTTGCGAACCGTCAGTTACTACAAGTTACTCTACCCTCGAACGAAGTGCTCGTGCCAATTTTTTATTTTTCCCGCGGCCGTTTCCTGTTCTGGGCCATCGGTGTGCCATTTTTCGAGCCTAAGTGTTGGAAAATCTCATGTTTCACTCGTAATTCTCTATCCGGGAGTCATATTTGCGAACCGTAAGTTCCTACAAGTTACTCAACACTTGAAGGAAGTACTCATGCCAGTTTTTTATTTTTTTGGAGGCCATTTCCCGTCCCGGACCCCCGGCAGGCCGTTTTCTAGCCTTATTGTTGGAAAACACCATGTTTCGCTCGTATTTCTCTAAACGGGAGTCTTATTTGCGAACCGTCAGTTCCTACAAGTTACTCTACCCTCAAGGGATGTTCTCGTGCAGATTTTTGATTTTTTCGGCAGTTGTTTCTTGTTCCAGGCCCTTGGCGGGCCGTTTTCGAGCCTTAAGTGATGGAAAATCCCATATTTTGCTCGTAATTCTCTAACTGGGAGTCATATTTGCGAACCGTCATTTCGTACAAGTTATTTTACCCTCGAGGGAAGTGGTCATGCCGGTTTTCAATTTTTCTTAGGGATGTTTACTGTTTCGGAGCCCCAGCGGGCCGTTTTCGAGTCTAAGTGTTGGAAAATCTAATATTTTGCTTGTAATTCTCTAACCAGGAGTCCTATTTATGAACCGTCAGTTACTACAAGTTACTCTACCCTCGAACGAAGTGCTCGTGCCGATTTTTTATTTTTCCCGCGGCCGTTTCTTGTTATGGGCCACCGGCGGGCCGTTTTCGAGCCTCAGTGTTGGAAAATCTCATGTTTCGCTCGTAATTCTCTATCCGGGAGTCATATTTGCGAACCGTTAGTTCCTACAAGTTACTCTACCCTCGAGTGAAGTGCTTGTACATTTTCTATTTTTTGGCTCCCGTTTCCCGTTCCGGGCCACCGGCGGGCCGTTTTCGAGCCTTAAGTGTTGGAAAATCTTATGTTCGCTCGTAATTCTCTAACTGGGAGTCCTATTTGCGAACCGTCAGTTCCTACAAATTACTCTACCCACGTCAACTTCCATAAAATATTCAAGTTGTGTTGGAATTTTGTAATCCTCACACTCGTGGATCTTGGGGAAAGCAAAAAAAAATTATTTACCCCAAATCACGCTCCCGAGATCGGATTGCTGCAGGATCCCGATTTTGGGGCGTGACATGGACTTAGATGCCAATTAACTTCAAGGCACCCAATACACTACTCTCAACATCTGAGACCCCTCTAAGCATTGACTTGGACAAAATGGACACTACACCTAAAGGAGTGGCATTGACTTAGGTTGGATCATTTGTGATTGTCCCTTGTTGGTTGTTATGGATGTCATATGCCTCTCATAATCCTTCTCTACTGTTTATTGTTATTTATACTATTGCTAAACCTGGTTAATAAATTGAAATGAGGACCTTGACTTAGGATTGACCTAGAGGTGACCCCTGGGATGTATATGGAGGACATTTGACCCTTGTTTGTGGCTAGGTACATTATTTCATGGCACAATGGATGGATGGGTATGGTACGATGGAGTAGATGGATGATGTACATGGATTAGGTACCCTATTGATGGACGGATTGTATTCTGGATTTCCGTATTGTACCGATATGATGATGGACTATGGCATGGTTGTATGGGCAATATGATGGATGATGATGGACTATGGCATGGTTGTATGGGCAATATGATGGATGTATGGCTTGTATGGATTATGATGTGGACAGTGTTAGGGATTTTGTGTATTGCAATTTGATGGATGCATTATCATATCATCATCATTTAAATTTTCACATGAGCATTGTTCTTGAAAAACTTGAAATCTTGATTTTCACATGTATTGTGTTAAAACTTTTAGAACTTGTGTTACATGCATATTTTGTATTTTAAACTTGGATGCATTAATCTTTGAATAGAAGATTTTAGAATTATGCAAGCCTTTGGAACTAGATTCTCAAATCATCTTATGCATTTTAGGTTCATATTTTGAAAACACCTTTAGATTGATTTAAACATGAATCTAAGTATGACTCCATGGCCCATGAGTTTCCATAGAGAAAAACTTAAAAAATATCAGCATACGGGAAAATGGGACCCCAAACCAACCAAGAGATAGCCCTAAAAACCCTAGACTTATGGCTTATTTTATTAGGTTTTTAGAGCTTTGAATTTCAGCATTTTTATGCTTAAAAATCTACCTAGAATTCGGCCAGCCAGTGGTCATTCGGCCACCTGTTCATTAGGCCATATTCAGTATAGGGCTGTGTTCGGCCACCTATTTCTGCCACTTGTTCGGCCAGTCGAACATACCCATTCGGCTAGCCGAATGTACAAAAGTTTTATATTTTATGATCATTGAACTAGCCGTTGGAAAAAGCAGGTAGCCGAATGGTAGCCGAACAGAGAGCCATTTGAGCCTCCTTTTTGTTATAAATTGAGCTCTTCCTTGGGATTTGAACCACTTTTGAGGCGCTCTTTGAGGGAATTAAGTCCAAACAAAAGGGAATGAGCTAAGGAAGGCTAGTGGGTCATTTGAAAAGCTAAAGCTTGGATTCATTAAGTTGGATCTCTAAGTAAGCTTTGCTTTTCCACATCATATGTTCCATCCTTTGTTTAGATTATTGGTAAATTAATTTTAACATGCCAACTATGATTTGTTGAATCCATTACATGTATTTCACTTTGATTTGATTTGTTATATTGGATTCTTCATTTAGATTCAAACTAAGTTAGCCTTAACTTTTATATCATAATGGTTTCATGATTTGTTTAAAACTTTGATTTCTCTCATAGCATAATTCAAATATTTGGTTGATTCTTTGGTTGTTGTTTTTCATCACAAGAAAATTACTTTCAAATCTATCTTATGTTTTGGATTCAACAACACTCACAAATCACATGTATTTGATTTTAAAGTTTCAAACAACTTGCTTAGTATTGATAGGCATATCTTTTTTAAGTTGGTTTTTAAATTACATGTGATTTGTCCCTTCACTTCAATCAAATATATTTTCATATTTTACACTTTCAAATGTTTTAGCATACATTCATTGAGCTTCATTTGTAAATTGATTGAAGTCGTTACGCATCACGTGTTTTGTTCTTAAAATTTCACAACTTGCTTGGACTGGATAGTTATATCTTTTACAAGTTATTTTTAACATGTGATTAGCATTCTTACTTCAATCCTAAATGTTTTTTATGTTCTTTCATTTTCAAATTGATTGAGGATATCATGCATAGACATTGAGCATTCATCTTTGCATTCTTATAGTGTATGTGTGAGTCAGATTTTCACTTTTATATCCACCTATTTAGAGGCATTGTATTGAGCCAAAATTGTATCTCCATCAAGTGTACTCTAGACACTACTTAGAGAGGGAACCAACCTTTGGTTGCATAGGTTATTGCTTAGTCTTATAAAAGTATAAGTGTATGGATAGGGGTGAACCATAAAACCCAAGAGGTTATTGCTTAGCCTTGGAAAGCATAATGTAAAGGTTATTGCTTAGCCTATTGAAAAACATATATAGTGGAATTCCAATGGGGTGTCAGAACACAAGCCGGTAGTGGATGTAGGTATCGAGGCCGAACCACTATAAATCATTGTGTTATGGTGGATGCGTTGTGGTGATTATTTTTGTTAGCTTCCGCACTTTAGCTCTTTATCATCACTGGTGACTAATTAATTTAAAGAATTTTAAAAATTGGCATAATTGGTCACTAAAGTCTAGCTCACTCCCCTCTAGGGTTTGGATCCTAGACTTTCAGATTGGACAATGAAATCGGACCTTGCATGGACCTATGGACTTTGCTTATGCAAGGTTCCTTAGAGTCGCATAAACATTCATTTGGTTGATATGAGCTTAGCTTTGGCACTGATCACCTTTGGTAGGAGCTATTTTATATGTAAGGCCATCATGATGAGCTGGTAAGGTGGACGTACGCTACTGGGTATCACACAACACTGCACGATACCAATATAAGGTCGGCAGACTTTGGTAATATCGATATGACTAGGCTAAAACCCCATGCATTTTCCCCACCGCAACTTGAATATAGTACGGGAGGGCAGGCAGGGTCATAATTCCCCGCAGTACTAGCCTGTGTGGGTGTGCCATATTGATTAGATGGATGGTTTAGCATGTTCCTTTATATTGATCCATATTGTTTATGATATTCCACGATTTGCCTAGCATTGTTGCCTTGTTACTCTATTGATCTTATTATTGTCACTATTCCCTTTTGATGCATCCGTATTATGCTATTGGTGTACTGTGATGTCAGATCATTTTAGATTTGACTCATTATTTGGTGCTTAGGTATCATTGCCGATCCCATTACCCCAGAGGATGATGTGATCCTCGAGGCTCCTTTAGTTGAAGAGTATGGGTGGGGTCTGGGCGACCTTGTGGAAGTGCCCGATGATAGAGAGCCTGATTAGAGGGTTGTGTGATCATTTCTTTTGAGATTTTGAGTGCCATTTGTATGTGAGATTGGGGACATCCTTTTGTATGCACTATATTCATACTTTGATATTTAGCTTTGACTTATGCCCCTTTTATTTGACATATGCATGTGGTACCATTGGACATTGATAACACTTAATTATTTCTTATCAATGTTGTTTTAAATCGGACTTCACTACAAACCTATGATCCTGGAAACTCTCGTTGTATTCGGGAGGTCGTGCACCAAATCTAAGGATATTGGCGGTAAACTTGGGATCCGGAATCGGGGCGTGACACGACCCACATAAAGATGGGCCCCATGTTTTAATTTCTTAAGATGGGATACATGTACAACAATCCCATATTTTAATTCCTAAATGTGGGTCCACGTTGTAATTCCTAAGATCATGTTTGGCAACCAAATCCTTGAGGAAAAGATTTTTGTTTTTAAATAGTGATGGAAAACCCATGGTTGGCTATTGAAATCCTCGAGGATTTGAATTAATGGAAAACCTCTTTTTTGATGATTTTTAGGTCTGACCTCCCCCATAGAATTTTGAAATCTTCATTTTTGTAGATTTGCATGCTAAAACTATTTTTTTTCTCAATTATATGTCGTGATATCCACCAATATCTATGTGAAAATCCTCAGCCATACAAACTAAGCAAGGAATCCCTGTGACAGTAAGGTATCCTTGAATCCACAAATTTCTCACATATTATCAAATTTCCCTAAATGTGGGTCTATGTAGTAATTTCTAAATGTGAATCCCATGTTTAGAATCACACTGTGCATAAAAGGTGTAATTATAGTTAGAAATCTTATTAACTCTGAAACAGGGAATTTACGAAATTTAGCATGCATGAAATTTTTAGATAGAAATTCCAAGCACGAATAAAATGAAATTTTTTTTTTTTTGGAATGGCAGAATATAGTGCGTCTCACAAAACCCTAGCATTTAAAATTTCCATACATCCATCAATTATTGTAATCTAATTAAAATTTAAGAATAATTGTAAAATGCTAGAATTCTGGAAACTCACAAGGCTAAAAGTGCATTTTCATGTGGTTTGAAATTATGTGGCAAACAAAAAAGGAAAAAGAAAATCTTTTGAATGAACTCTATTTCAAGTAAATTTAATTAATTAACTCCATCTTAGTCTGATGAGACTTGCCAAAAAAACAAAAAAAAAATGAACTTAATTGTAAAAGAATGTAATTGAAAAATCTCTATTTCAACCAAGTAAAATATCCAAGACTTGTCAAACAAGCCCTTATTATTAGTATGTTCGATCCATTTGACCTTTTCCTGCCGCTGCCTCCAATCAAAAGGCAGTAGAGATGACAAATTTGTCTTAGTCGGGTCGCTTGGGTTAAGCCCTAAGTGTCACTAAGTGTTAAAATAATTATATATCCGGAGCGGGAGCGCCTATCCAATATAGTGCTCGTCGGTCTATAAACATTTAACTAATGTGTACAAATATATATCTTATCCATATATTTAAGTATAAAAAATTTATTTTGCAATTTGATTACATAAAATAGATAATAATTAATAAGTTAAAATAATTTTCTTCACTCAAGAGATAAATATCAAACTTAAAGAAAAAAATACACAAAAAATAAAATTATGCATGGTTCGCTCCATATTCAACGTTTCTAGAATGGTTGAACCGTACTCCAAAAATGATATAACCGTGTTCCAAAGACAATTGGCTCCGAAAACGCTGATCTATGTTTTCGGTGTGGTTCGGGCAGTATGGTTAAGCATACCCGTACCAAACCCGGCGCGCTGCCACCGCTACCACGGAAAAAGGCGCGGGAAACCTCTCCCACTTTTATTAGCCGCTACTCCACGCACTATTGACAAATCTTCGTGTTTCCCAAACTCAAGGATCAAGGCCTTATTTCCGCGGAGAAGAAAAGAAAAACCTAATCTCCATTTTCATTTCGATTTCATCTCTGTATATGCAATGTACTCAATTTTTAGTGTTTAAACAAAAACCCTAGCTTTCGATTCTGCAACATTTTAGATTTCTGGTAAAGTTTCCGTCTCTTGATCGCGTCTTGTTTTTATTTTTGGGGTTCTCTTGAATCTATTCCATTTTTATATAAGAATAGAAAATCATAGCATCCTAGTTCTGACCTTGCATGCCGAGGATTCCCATTTCTGGGTTTCGGAGATTAGATGCTTTTGCGCATTCCACATACTGATTTTGATTTCCTTTGCGACAAATCCTAGAAGACTTGGCTGGGCTTGCAAAAGTTCCCAATATTGGAAATATGTTAATTGTAAATTGCTTTTCTTTTTTCTTTTTGGTTGGATTGTTTGATGATTTTCTTTCTTTTGTTTTTTCCTCATCTGTGTTATAAGCACAAGAGAAATAGAGACTGTGATTTTACTTGGTTTACTACTAGTGAGAGAACAGTTGATTAAAGCAAAGAAACCATCCTTGATTAACTTACTTTGGCCTATGAAAAATATGATCCTTGGTGATGTGGGATAAGTTGTTTTTTCCATTATCATACTCAAATCAATACCTACTAGTGCATTGCAGCTTCTGTCTGAAATGTACAAGATCCCAGTCAAAGAATCAATTTTGCCCGCAAACCAAACATGTCTATATTTTCTGTATGTACCTGATACATGGTTATTTTTTTGTGTTTGGTGTAGAAATGCTTTGGATATTCTGCATTCCGTCCCTATCAGAGAGAGATCATCAAGGAAGTGTTGAGTGGTATAGATTGTTTGGTGGTCATGGCCACAGGGAGCGGCAAGTCTCTATGGTAAGATGCTTGCATGATTTGGTTTGATTCTTCTATGTTTTATTTTGGTAATAGTAGACTTGGTTTAAATTAATTGCCATGTTGTTCTTATTCTTGCAATGGTTCTCCAATGAACATATTTAATTGGAAAATATCTTTAATTGAAATTTGGATGGTTTTAGCTAGTCTTCAATGATATATCTTCACAATATCTGTATGTCTGAATGAGAATGAAACAATATCGGTATTATTTGTGTGAAATGTGTACTTTGCAGTTTCTGTGGACTAGGAGTAACCAACTGCAACTGCTTTAGCTCATAAGGGTACAGGCAGGTGCATAAAAGCTGGAAGAAAACTCTCATTAACTACAAGGAATGGAATTTTGGTTCAGCAAAGTCCTGCTGAATTCGAAACCAAAATAAAACCTTGTAGTAGTAGCTTCCATTATTCGTAGAATCATAGGATTCTTATCCTGAATCTTGCAATCTGTGTCAGTCATAATGAAATGATATGTCTATAAGGAAAATCGCGTTTACAGGTCAATCTCAGGACTCAGGTGTGAATCTTGCGATTCTATGCTTATTTGATTCATTCTTACAATTCAAGCAATTCGTCTGAGTGGGAATAACCACAATCTAAGGGGGTGTTTGGAAACAAGATATTTCAAGAGATTTTGTCATATTATGCTAGTTTAGAATATAATCTATGCCCAAAAAAAGGAGGTGTTTGGATAACTTAGAAAGTATATTACAATATCTCTCTTTCTTCTAAAAACCTTCATATTACATTATTCAAGGATATGCTGTATAAGATAATCTTTTGTTACAAAATCTTTTTTATTTAGAAAGAACTCATGGGCAACTATTAATTATAGTGGCTCACTATAAGTTTTAACATTTAATGATCCTCATTGTAACTATGAATCCTAATATTACATTGGCCCCCCACAATACTTACAAATTTAATGTGGGGTACTATAACCATATCACAATTACATGGCCATTTTTAATTATCAATATTATGAGGGTCTTATTAATGTCACACTAGAGACCTTTTCATCATGATTACCAACATTAGGTGGGTCCCATGCTATCAAAATTAGCTGGGTTTCTAATTAATTACCAAAATTGAATTGTGTGATTGTAGTTAGAAGTTTGTCATCATCAAATTGGTCCCACTATTTGATAGCTCCCCTTGTGTTAGTATGACTACAAATATCAAATGGGTCCCATAATGATTTCTCATAGATAGATTCATAAATGATGCTTGGCATTAGATAAGGTTTTACTAAAAAAAAATAGATAGGCTCATTTGTGATAATCACCATTAGAAGTATTACACTATGGCTATCAACATTTGGTGGACCTACCTTAATCAAACAGTATTGCTTGGATCTCATGGTTTTAACATTTAATCATGTAATTTTTTAACAATAGTGGGTCCTACCATGATTATTAACACATGTGATTACTAATTAGTGGGTCCTGCATTGGGTCAATTGATTACTTTCATTACGTTTTTATTTAGTATATCATCTTGTGAGTTTTTTTTTTATAAATGCCAAACACTTCAAAGGTATATTGAAATTTGTAAAAATTACCAAACACCATAAGTGACACTATATAATAATATGATACTATTTTATTCTATGATAATGAAATCTTACAATATTTAAACTTGTTGATATTATATTATGTAGTTATCCAAACGCCCCCTAATGGATAATATTAATAATTTCCCCCTTTTTTGTTTCCATTTTAAAAGGTCATCTAGTGATTAATGAAAACTTCTTACGAATTTGTGGGATTTTGGTGAGCTTGCAAAGATAAATAAGGAGTTTACATGTGACAGGTGCATTTGATATGTATGTGGTTTCGTCTTACATTCCTTTTTTTTCCCCATTTTTTTATTCATAACAATTCTTTAACTTAAAGAGTAACATTGATGAATTGGATTTTACTTTTATTTTTTGAGTTAAAGGAAACAAAAGAAAATCGCTGCAACTCATTTATTTTTCCTAATAACATTGATACCTTAACATAGTTGTCAATTTTTTTTTGGTCGCGGTTCTGATTTGATCTTGTAGTGGAATGTTTTGACATTTCGGTTAATTTTGGTATTCCGATCCGGAAACCTCTGCGATTAAAAAAACAAAAAATACCAAAAACTGAAAAAATAGTGCTAAAATAATACTAAAAATGCATACTTAGATCACTTACATTAAGCTACACTCTACAATTGACCATTTTCTTGTTTTCACTATATATGAATGAAAGTACGAAACTTTGGACAGAATGGGGTTGAATCGGTATGGAATTGGAAGTTGGAACTGGAATTGGGATCGGAACAACCATAATTGACCGGAATGACTAGAACGGACTGGAATAGGGATCAAAAACTTTTATGGGAGCATTCCGTTCCGCCCAAGGTCAATTCTGGCTGGAATGGAACGAAATTGATAACTATGTATCTCAAGCATACTTAACTATTCGCACATTTATATATATCCACATGATACTTTTCCATCACACTGCCCTTCCATGATTAGCATGCATCCAAGTGGGTCCCACAAGGGACTTAAAGTTTTTTTTATCACTGGTTACGTAAGATGTACTATATATAAATGACGTGTTTCGTATGATTGTATCTTAATCTTTAATCACTGTATTGGTGCTGCTATGAGTGGAAAAGGGATGGATTATGAGCAACTACTTTTTATTATTATTTATATTTCTTAACTTTGGACCTAAGAGGGGCCTCCTTGCATGGTCTAGTTGGGCTCATCGCCTTCCGTTGCTAGCCTTGTGTTGGTCTGTTGTTGCTTGGGCTGGGCCTTGATCCTCTTATGGACTCTTAAAAAGTCTGGATGCATCACATGGGTGTGCCAACAAATCCCACTGGAGAGAGAGAGAGAGAGAGAGAGAGAGAGAGAGAGAGAGAGAGAGAGAGAGAGAGAGAGAGAGAGAGAGAGAGAGAGAGAGAGCTCATTGTTGGGTTCAATGGTAGAACTAGTAAATTAAGAGACAGATAGTTGTTTAGTTTAATGGTAGAACTAACAAAGCCGACCTCAGATAAATGGACATGGTTGATTTATCTGCAATCTTTTTCTTCAGTTTCGATGGTGTTTGTGTTAACCTTGTCAAAATGACCTCTGCTTACAAGTCTCTTACCCAAGCATTTGGTATCTTATTATTTTGTTCTATCGTTTTATTACTATATTACTGATTTGTCTACTCTGTTGCTTCTGTACATTTTTACTTATTTGCTTTACACTTTGTACAATACAGCTACCAGATTCCTCCGTTGCTTACAGGAAAGACTGCAGTCGTCATAAGCCCTCTTTTATCTTTGATGCAAGATCAGGTATGGTTGTATGTGATGTTTGCTACATCATCATCATCATTAGAGCCTTGTTCCAACTATGTTGGGGTTAGCTACACAAATTCTGTTTCTCCATTCCGATCTATCTTGAGCCAAATCCTCATATAAGTTACACTTTTTCATATTTATTTTTACTACATCATCCATGTCCTCTTTGACCTACCCCTTCCCCTTGGTGGGCCATCAACCCTCATGGCTAAACTTTTCCTTATCGGCGCCATTACCAGCCTATGTTGGACATGCCCAAACCATCTCAAACGAGTTTCTCTAATTTTATCTCTTATTGTTGCTACCCTTAAATGCTCTCGAAAGCGCTCATTTCTAATTTTATCTTTCCAAGTTTTACCACACATCCACCTCAACATTCTCATATCTGCTACATCCATTTTATGCATATGCTGCTTCTTGATTGGCCAACATTCTGTTCCATAAGTCCTAACTAGTCTAATCGCTATCCTGTAAAATTTCCCCTTCAATCTTGTTGGCATTCGTCGGTCGCAAAGCACTCCCGAAGTAACTTTTCATGCAACCATCTTGCTTTAATCATATGTTTGACATCTTCATCAATGTTCCCATCCTTACTAATTATAGAGCCAAATATCTAAAACTATTAACGTATGTTGCATGGCTGAACTCTCTCCTAGAATAACCTTACAATCTTTACAATCCAATCGGTCGTGTTTTCAAAATAGAAAAAAGTCTACCTGACTCGTATTAGTTCCATTTTTATAAGTAATTAAATGCTCCTCTCTCTTTTTAAAGTAAGTGTTTGCTATTGCAAGGTCAAATGCTAATGCAAAGTCCACGATAGTGTCTCCTAACTCATTTTTTTCTCCAAATCCTTGCCCTCCATGCTCTCTATCATATCCTCTATTATCCTTTCCTACATGCCCATTTAAGCCATAGGAAAATCTTTTCATTAGTTGGAATTTCTTGTAGTAAACCTTCCATCTCCTCCCAAAATTGTCTCTTGATACTTTCACTTGGGGAGCATATATGCACTCATGATACGAATTCTGTCTTCCTCTAAAACTAGTTTAATTGCTATAATTCTTTCACCCAATCTCTCTACACATACAATTTTTTCTTTCAAATCTTTAATCTACAACTATACCCTCTCCATTTTTTTTTTTGTTGTTCCTTCCTGCATAAAAAAGCTTATAACCATCGGCAAGCTCCTTAGCTTTATCCCCCTTCCACTTTGTCTCCTGTAGACGGGCTACACTAACTCCTTTTCTTTTCATTACGTCGACTAACTCCATGCTCTTGCATGTCAAGGTTCCTATGTTCTAAGTAGCAAGTCGAATCTTCCTCTTCTTCTATTGGACCAACTTCTTTAGCTGTACTCGTCCAGAATGGTGTAGTAGCCTTTTTTCACTTTCCATTGCAATCGGGCGATGCTGCAAGGACCCGCTTAAAGCGGGGAACGCCCTACCATGATCTCAGAATGTTGTAATCTCAGAATTCATGTTTGGGTTGTGACACAATTTTACGCTGGCTGTCAGCCTACCTAACGCAACCCTCCTCCTTTACCTGAGTTTGGGACCGGCAGGCGGAGTTTTTGTTTGCTACATCTAGATGTTTGCTACATCTAGATATGAAATTGTGCTTCTCTCTAATGGATCTTATTTATCAGGTCATGAGTCTAAAGCAACGGGGCATTAAAGCTGAATATCTTGGAAGCACTCAAAAGGATTTTGCTGCCCAATCTAATGCCGAGAGTGGTCAATTCCATATTTTGTACATGACTCCAGAGAAGGCTTGCTCCCTTCCCTCCAAGTAAGGCATTTGAATGGAATACCTTTTTCATTTTTGGTTTTTGTTATAACTTGCAAGTTCTGCTTTTAATATTATGTGTGTGTGTTCTTTGAGGCTTGATTTGGGAGAGGAGGGAAGTAATTCTATTTTGTTGGATTGTTTGATACTATTTTGTTGTAAGGGAAGTAATTTTGGTAGAAGTGCTTCAGACACAGTGGCAAACTTGATCTCATCATATTCTGACCACATTCGTCAAAACCGATTGTAATATTCCTGTATAGACAGGGTGCCTTGAGAAAATTGGGAGATGTTGAGCTCTAAGTGAAATTGTCGAGTAGCATTACCTTGTTGATAAATCTTTTTAAGATAATCCCATATCTCACGGGCAGATTTGCAAGGTTTTAGATTGAGAATAAAATGGGGTTCAACAGAGCCTAGTAACTAAGTTTTGATTTTAGCATCCTTAGTTTTCCATGCTGATATCTTCTTGTCATTGTCCTCCGGTTTAGGTTCGGAACCATCCATGTAGCCCGGGAGTTCTTTCCCTTCTAAATGGATTTGAAACTGGAAGGCCCACGATGTGTAATTTTTCCCATCAAAACAAACTAGGGCAATTTCGGGTTTCTCCCTTAATAGCAAAGTAGTATGAATGCCAAACAATATACGTGGGAACCAACAGTAGGTTCAGATCAGTAATTGGTGATGCAGTACGTTGGCCCCTCCAAGAGATAACAAGGAAGGAAGAGCAGCAGTAGAAGCAAGTGTAAAGTAGCAATCAATTGGAAACAGCAGCAACAATTGGAAACAGCAGAGTAGAATTAGAAACAAACGAACTTGGAAATAGCAGCAGCAGCAATTGGTAGTAATTTGAAAATAGCAGCAGTTGTAGTGTATGCAAGTGGAATTGCTTTAATAACAAGTAGCAGCAGAACAGCAGTTCGGTCAAAACAACACACAGCAGTTGCAGTAGCAGCCAGACGTCCTAGTCGTCAGTAGAGAATCCTCCACATGGCCCCCACCAGATGATCTTTGGACAGATCAGAGGCAAGGGATGATAGGAGTGGCAATTTCTGCAACTGATGGAAGAGGTACCCCTCAAAATGGAACAAGATCCGAGATTCCAGACGACTGAGATTGAATCTTGTGGACAAAATTGAAAAAAACCTAGAAATTAGCAGACGGCCTACATCTGATTAGCAAAAAAATCTGGAAAAATCACCAGAATACTTGATAAAACCAGTCAACCATCCTGGGATGAATCTGTAGAGGGGCTGATGAAGATCTCAGGTGGGCCACGGCTGATCAGAGATGATCAGGGATGATCAAATGATGCACTGAAGGCTTCTTGGATTTGGAAGATGACAAGAAGGATCTACAGATCCTTGAGTTGAAGAGATTGACCCACTAGGATGTATAGATCACCATGCTCTGATACCATGATACCATGTCATTATGAGTAGATGTAATATAGAACACTTAGAGAGAGAAAGTGTCACGACCCAAATTCTGGGGCCCTGTCAGATCTCTGGATCGTGATAACTTGGCAATATTTACCATATATTCATCAAATAATTCTCATAAGCGTTTGGCATTTAGATCAAACAATAATTTCAATTAATCAATGAGTTATAAATACTCATACTTTAATATGTCCAGTCTGCATCAATAATGTGCTAAAACATTAAATAAATTTCCTAAGCAAGGGCTAATCCCCTTATTAACTAAATTAACTTTTCTCGTTCTCTCTTGCCAGCCACGCATGCTGAAATCTACGTGCTGAACATCGTTCTGCTCTGTCCCTTCCGCAGCGTGATTACCTGAAGGGGGTAACACAACATTAGTACTACTGGTGAATGAATATTCCTAATTACACAAGCATAATATCACATAATTCAACAGAATCTGAATCAATAATCAAATATAGTTAAAACTTCTTTAACATATACAAATCCATGCCCATGCACATTACCACGCCTCAAAGGCCTTATCGTATACATGTATACCGGTCACAATGACCCTGTCTCATCAGACACGTCCACTAAGGACCAGCCATCATAATGTCCACTCACGTCCATTAAGGACCAGCCGCTATAACGTCCACCATGGCCGAAGCCATCAATCATCCAGACACAAGTCCAACATCCCATGTCTGGGATTTCACAATCACATATCAACTGAAACATAAACAGTAATTAATATAAATAAACACATGCACAGCAGCGTGGGCCCAACCTTAACACCATCCAATTTGATTATTGCCCCCATCTAAGCATAATTGTTATTGATCGGTATAGGGTTGACCCACATTCAACAGTAATGAATCGCTGTCTACATAATTAATCAAGTTATTAATCACAATTGTGTGGGGATGTTTCCACTAGCCGAGATCAGGACTAGCCTTGACATCAATCCAGTTAATCATACCTCCGCTCGGCTAGGACGGACCCCGGCTCACGGGTCGCGGCACCTGCCGAGGTGAAAGCCCCGAGGTCAGATGGCACGGGTCCTTGTGTATCGACCTCGGCACGGCGGATTTGACAGACGCTGATGGGACTGTTGACAGGACGAAGGCACGTGCTAAGGCGTGCCCTGCGGCCCATCATTCCTGACAAAACGGCGTTATGTGGAACACGTGCGCCCCCAAAGCATGGCTCCAGGCCAGTGCCCGATGGGACTTGGCCTGAAAGTCAACCACCGCCTGGCCCGATAAGATTGGCATTTAATGAGGAATGGGTAGGTGAGGCTAGCATTTAATGAAGTGTGGGCTGAGTGGACAAAGTCACTCGAGTGGCAAAGCCCATCATGAGGCTCGTCCACGCAAGTCATCTCCCTCTCCTATAAATAGACACTCCATCTCCACTCTAAGGTATGCAATCCAAAACACATACACTTACTCTGCAAATTTCTCTCCATCTCCCTTACTCAGTCCCTGAACTGACTTAAGCATCGGAGAGCCTTGCGCTGCCCACAGCCAGGGTCCTCTGACCTGCTTCCTCTCTTCCTTTTTCAGGTCTAGCCGGAGCCACGTTAATCTTCATCCAGACTACTCAAAACAGGGGTCCTAATCCCTGATTCAAAGCCCGTAATTTTTAGGCACTTACAATTGGCGCCGTCTATGGGAAAGTAATAACCCAAACCCAAAACCTTTCCAGTCGCCATGGCTCCGAGAAACAAGAGAGGTGGAGAACACCCGAAGTCCCTCCCTCCAGGGCCACTGGTTCTCCCTGGACCACTGCCGTATGTAACCCATCCAGAAGAACGCAACACGAGAGGGGAGGCCGCAGAGGTGGAAAGTTATCACACTGAGTCTGCGTCATCCCCATTAGAGATGGCAAGCCCACCATGGCTAGATGCTCCCATGCAGGAGCGCCTTTCGAAGGTTAAAGCCCCGGCAGCGGCGGGATCACGCCGATCCGAACGCCACACGAACTACGAAGACGACAGAGCCAACCCCGCTCAAGCGGCAATTAGGGCTCAGAACCTTGCCCTCCAGGAGAAGGACGACCTTATTTGCCAGCTCAGGCAGTAGCTCCGAGAGAAGGGGACAGTCCCCGTGGGCGGTGACCTCTTAGGCAGAAAGGATCCCGTCACCGGTAGAGATTTGAGAGAACATCTGAACGAGAAAAGCCGCGAGCGGAGTCACGCTGGGAGCTCCTGCAATAACCACATTGACAGGAGGTCAACTGCCGAGATCAGAAGTGGGAGATCAGAAGGCGCTGATTGACCACCTGGTCAAGCAGGCAATCCAGAGCAATCTGAAGGAGGCCGGGTTCGCTCAGAATCAGCCAAACATCCCCGACTTCGCCGGTCTCGACTCGTCCCCCTTCTCCAGAGAAATCAACGAGTCCCCTCCCAAAGAAGTTCAGTGTCCTGAGGTTCGTCCTCTATGACGGAACCTTCGGACCCAGCAGCACATCACCGGCATTTTACCCAAAAGCTGTCCGTTTGGGGTGACGTCAGACACCTCAACTGTAGGGTTTTCTCTTCCAGCTTGGGAGATCTCCCCCTCAAGTGGTTCTGCGCACTCCCGGAGGGGTCAATCACGAGCTGGCGCCAGTTGCGGGACTCTTTCCTGGGAAAATTCCAGGCGCACAGAGTCATCCCAAAGACTGACAGCGACATCATGGCCCTCAGAATGAGGTGGAATGAGAGCGTCACCCAGTTCGCGAAGAGATTCTGGACGGTATACAGTCAAGTAGACAACTCCTCCGAGGACGTGGCGATCAGATCTTTCCAGCACGCCCCCCTGCCAGGGTGCGAGCTCCGGAAAAAAATCGTCCGAAACCCTGTGCCCTCCGTAACAGCCCTGATGGCCAGGGTAAACAAGTTCATCGAGCAAGAGGAAGACGAGGCGCGGGCCAACGAGAGTTTTGGTGTCACCAAGAACCGGTCTCGGCAGGAAAACCGGCCTCGGCAGGAAGATCGACCTCGGCAGGAAGATCGACCGCGGCAGGAGGACCGGTCTCGGCAGGAGGATCGGCCCTCCGGAAGCAGAAAGAAGACATTTCGCAAAGAAGAGACGAGCCGAGACCAGCACTCGGGCGGCCAGGCATCAGCCTCGACTCACACCTCGGGAGGAGGCAAGAGACACAAACCGTCCTACTCCTCGCGCGAAAGGGTCTATTCAGTCTTCAGAGAGCTGATTCACCAAATATTGGACAAGATCCAGGGGAAGCCGTACTTTAAGTGGCCGCGGCCCATGCATAATGACCCTTTCAAGAGAGATCAATGTAAGTTCTGCGCTTACCACAAGCAGAACGGACATCATACTGAGGACTGCTACACTCTCAAAGACTATCTTAAGAGGCTCGTCAAGGACGGGCACCTAAAGGAGTACTCCAAGGGAGCTGACAGCAGGGGCAACGAGCGACCTCGGCGCCGAGCGGAGGACGATCATGACAGCAAGGAGTCGGAGAGGATCATAAGTGTCGTTCACCTGGCCCCCACTAAGCAGGGGGCAACCAGGCCCGTGCCGAGGCCAGGAGGGCCTCCCATGGGAAACAGGTGATGGCAGTCGAGCTCGGACCTGCCTCCAAGAAGGCACGGAAGGAGAGGCCAAAGATCTGGTTCTCAGACGAGGACCTGGAGGGAGTCCAGCTCCCCCACAACGACCCGCTGATTATGACCCTGAAGTTGAAGAGCTGCAAGGTGCAGAGGATTCTTGTCGACCCCGGCAGTTCATCCGAGATCCTTTACTTCGACTGCTTTACCAAGATGGGGCTCACCGAGGAAGATCTTCAAGAAGCGCGTACGCCCCTGATAGGGTTCAGCGCAAAGCCCGTATATCCAAAGGGAAGAGTCTCCCTCAAAGTTCAAGTCGGAGGCGCCTCAGTGATGGCTGACTTCCTTGTCGTGGATGCGCCGTCCCCCTACAATGCTATAGTGGGGAGGAGTTGGCTGCATCAGATAGAAGTTGTTCCCTCCTCCTACCATCAGAAGCTCAAGTTCCCTTTGGAAAGGGACGGCATGATCGAGGTGGTCACGGTCGAGGGCGACCAACAGATGGCCAAACGGTGCATGATGGCCGTCGTTCCCGGCGAGGAGGAGCCAAAGCAAGTACACATGGCCGAACTGGAGGCCGAACTGGACAGAGTTGGCCGCGATCCAGAAGAAAAGAGCATTGAAGATCTTACCGAGGTCGGGATTGACCCCAGTGATCCCGAGAGGTACTTCCTGCTTGGGAGTCAGCTAACCGAGCTGGAGAGGTCCGAGCTGCTTAGCGTCCTGTTGCGAAACAGAGAGGTTTTTGCTTGGACCCCACAAGAGATGCCTGGCGTAGACCCCGAGGTCATGAGCCATAAGCTGAACGTGGACCCACAAGTCAAGCCTGTGGTCCAGAAGGCACGGAGATCGGGAGTAGAGCAATTTGCAGCCGTGATCGAAGAAGTGGGGAAACTGCTCGAAGCAACCGCCATCAGGGAGGTCCAGTACCCAAAATGGCTGGCGAACACCGTGGTGGTCAAGAAGAAGACTGGGAAGTGGAGAGTCTGTGTCGACTTCACTGACCTTAACAAGGCATGCCCTAAAGACTGCTTTCCACTCCCAAAGATCGACCAAATGATCGATGCCACCGCCGGCCACGACAGGATGAGCTTCCTTGACGCCTACCGCGGCTACCACCAGATACCCATGTATGGGCCAGACGAAGAGAAAACATCATTTATCACTCCCAGGGGGACCTATTGTTACAGGGTGATGCCTTTCGGACTGAAGAATGCAGGAGCGACCTACCAGAGGTTGGTCACCAAGATGTTCCGAGACCAGCTCGGCAAAACGGTCGAAGTCCAGACAGTCTCAAGACCACCTGACGGACCTCGGTCAGGTGTTCGACGTTCTCCAGAAGTTCAGATTGAAGCTGAACGCCTCCAAGTGCGCCTTCGGAGTCGGCTCCGGCAAGTTCTTAGGAAGCCTCGTCATGAGACGGGGCATCAAGGCAAACCCAGATCAGATCTCTGCAATCCTAGGTATCCAAAGCCCGTCGACGACGAAGCAGGTCCAGAGGCTCACTGGCATGGCTGCCGCGCTCAACCGATTCATCAGCAGGTCCTCCGACAAATGCCGTCCCTTCTTTCAGCTGCTGAAGAAAAACTTGAAGTTCGAATGGACCCCGGAGTGCGACTCGGCTCTCCAAGAGCTCAAGGCTTACCTAGCCTCACCTCCATTGCTGTCAACCCCGAAGAAAGGAGAAGCACTGTACTTGTACTTGGCGGTCTCGGATCATGCTGTGAGCTCGGTCCTAGTCAGAGAAGATGACGGGCAACAGAAGCCCATTTACTACACAAGCAAGATCCTCCTCGACGCTGAGACCAGGTACTTATAGATGGAGAAGCTCGCACTGGCCCTCGTCAGTGCCTCTCGCAAACTCGCACTACTTCCAAACCCACACGATAGTGGTGGTCACTGAGCACCAGCTCAACTCTGTCTTCCGGAAAGCTGATATCTCCGGACAAGTTTCAAGATGGGCAGTGGAGTTGGGACAATACGACATCCAGTACCAACCAAGGACGGCGATCAAAGCGCAGATTTTGGCCGACTTTATCGTGGAGTTCACTTCCCCGAATTCGGCGCCGAGCCCACTCGACACCGAACTGGGGGGCAAAGGGCATGAGGACTCTCGAGGACTGATTACGAGCAATCTCGGAATACGTTCCGTGATTCAGCTTGGAAGGTCTTCGTTGACGGATCCTCTACCTCTAGGAGGGCTGGCGTCGGCATAGTTCTCCAGTCTCCAGAAGGGTTAGTCATTGAGCAGGCCCTGACACTTGACTTCAGAGCATCAAACAATGAGGCGGAGTACGAAGCATTGCTAGCAGGGCTGAACAGCGCCAAGATTCTGACGCTCAACAGCTGGTGGTCTTCAGTGACTCACAGTTGGTGACAAGCCAGCTCACCGGATACTATCAAGCTCGCGACGATGGAATGGCGGCCTATTTGACCCTCGCCAAGAAGCACTTCTCTTAATTCCCGGAAGCAGAAGTCAGACAGATTGGCAGGGATTCTAACTCACACGCCGACACGCTCGCGAACCTGGCTTCCGCCGTCGAAGCTGGAAGGAAGAG
Organism: Litsea cubeba; assembly: GCA_012931725.1. Classification (NCBI taxonomy): domain Eukaryota; kingdom Viridiplantae; phylum Streptophyta; class Magnoliopsida; order Laurales; family Lauraceae; genus Litsea; species Litsea cubeba. The sequence continues at coordinate 33,809,968 of CM022947.1, forward strand.
GACTGTGGAAGTAGGATCACTGGCATCACCGAGCATAGAGCTTCGCCCACCTCGCAAGTTATGAGCGTTGATCTCGGGCCCAGTTGGATGGACCTTATCATCTCATACCTCAAGGACGATCAACTCCCTGAGGACAAAGCTCAAACTCACAAAATCAGGCTGAGAGCAACCCGGTTCTGGCTCTCTTCAGAAGGAAAGCTGTACAAAAAGTCATTCATAGGCCCTTATCTCCAGTGCATCCACCCGAGCCGAGTTGAAGACTTCCTCTTCGAGATACACGAAGGCATCTGCGGTAGTCACATCGGAGGAAGGTCACTAGCATACCGGGCTATAAGCCAAGGATACTGGTGGCCGTACATGCAGAAGGACGCACAGATGTACACCATGAAGTGCGAGAAATGCCAGAAGTTCTCAAACAATCTCCATCAACCTGCGTAGGATTTAAGCCCGCTCTCCAGCCCGTGGCCCTTTGCCCAATGGGGGCTGGACATCGTAGGACCTCTACACCGAGCTCCAGGGAATAAGAGGTGGCTGATAGTGGCCACTGATTATTTTACCAAGTGAATAGAGGCAGAAGCATTATCTTCCATCACTGAGCGAGACTCCAAAAGCTTTGTATGGAAGACCATCATCACGAGGTTCGGCATCCCGCGAATCTCGGTCTCGGACAACGGGACCCAATTCGACTCCAGCCTCTTCAAAAACTTCTGTAAGGAGCTCGGCTTCAGGAATCATTATTCGACTCCAGCCTATCCTCAGAGCAACGGCCAGGCCGAGATCTCCAACAAAGTGGTCCTTGATGGACTCAAAAAGAGACTCGACGGGGCCAAAGGGAGATGGGTGGAAGAGCTACCTAGTGTCCTATGGGCGTACAGGACTACCCCGAGGCGCTCCACTTCGGAAACTCCATTCTTCTTGGCATATGGGATGGAAGCCGTGATCCCGCTCGAGATCGGCCTTCCAACACTCAGATCCGAACTTTTTGACCAAAGCCAGAATGAGAAGAACCTGACCCTGGGGTTGGATCTGGCTGAAGAGCGTAGAGAAGCAGCGGCCATCCGTTTAGCAGCCTATCAGCAACGGCTCGCAAAAGATTACAACCAGAGAGTCCGGGAAAGGAAGTTCTCCATTGGCGAACTGGTCCTGAAGAAGGCACTGCCAGCGGACAGGGATCCAAACCAGGGCAAGTTGGCTCCAAACTGGCGCGGCCCATTCAAAGTGGTCTCGACTGCTGGCCGGTCCGCGTATAGACTCGAGGATATGGATGGAAAACAACTGCCACGACCATGGAACGCCTCGCACCTCAAAAAGTTTTACTTTTGATATGTACTCAGATTATGCAAATCAGTGAAGACGATTTCTTCTCAGAGATTTCTTTTACTTTTCTAAAGTCGAGGACCTCGGCAATAACACAATTCTCCGGCTCGGCAGCAGTGCGCAGGGTCATCCTAGCTTCGGAAATAAAAATCGGTAAAGGAATGACTTCGCCCTCTCCAGTTCGGTAGAAAAATCTCCATTCGTGCGGTAAGCGCATCTCGGCCCTCGTGCCAGATTGCCAGCACGGCCCCTGGTGAAGAGCCAGAGGGATCTCCATTCGTGCGGTAAGCGCATCTCGGCCCTCGTGCCAGATAGCCAGCACGGCCCCTGGTGAAGAGCCAGAGGGATCTCCATTCGTGCGGTAAGCGCATCTCGGCCCTCGTGCCAGATAGCCAGCACGACCCCTGGTGAAGAGCCAGAGGGATCTCCATTCGTGCGGTAAGCGCATCTCGGCCCTCGTGCCAGATTGCCAGCACGGCCCCTGGTGAAGAGCCAGAGGGATCTCCATCTCGTGCGGTAAGCGCATCTCGGCCCTCGTGCCAGATAGCCAGCACGGCCCCTGGTGAAGAGCCAGAGGGATCTCCATTCGTGCGGTAAGCGCATCTCGGCCTCGTGCCAGATAGCCAGCACGGCCCCTGGTGAAGAGCCAGAGGGATCTCCATTCGTGCGGTAAGCGCATCTCGGCCCTCGTGCCAGATAGCCAGCACGGCCCCTGGTGAAGAGCCAGAGGGATCTCCATTCGTGCGGTAAGCGCATCTCGGCCCTCGTGCCAGATAGCCAGCACGGCCCCTGGTGAAGAGCCAGAGGGATCTCCATCTCGTGCGGTAAGCGCATCTCGACCCTCGTGCCAGATAGCCAGCACGGCCCCTGGTGAAAAAGCCAGAGGGATCACCCTACTTGCACATCTAATCGCTGGGCAGCTATCCTAACAATATAATCCTGGGCTAGTCTGGGGCAGCTCGGCACCTACCGAGCTCATATACTTGTACAAAATATTGTTTTAACAAGAACGCACGCAGAAAGGGAGAATATCCAAAAAATGCAAAATAATATTACTTTTTATTTTTAGGTAACACCATTCATTCTCCGTTACATTGTGGAAAACACTCAGTGCCTTGGATCACCCCTACAGCAGAACGGGGGCCCCACGCCGCATCTTAAGAGCTACAGCTACTGAGCACGGCTAATCGATCGCGGGTTTCCGAGGTGTGGGGAGCTCGGCCATGAAGCCGAGGCGAAACACTTAGCACATTCAAATCAAGGAAAGTGCAAGAAAGGAGAACACAGAATAGGCAAAAGAAGTTTTCATTGAAACTGATAAGTTCTTTACATAAGGGCGCGATGCGCTTAAGCAAGATTACATCAAAAAGAAAAAGAGGAAAAGCAATGGAAGAGGAGCTTCACGCAGCAGGAGCGACGTCATCAGCGGCCTGGGTCGCGGCTGCAGCAGGCACTTCGGACGAAGATGGGGGGAGTTCCGGCTCCGGCTCGATAGCAGGATCCCTCTTGGATTCCACCGCGGGGATCGGCTCAGTACCCGGGCGCGGATATTCATCCGGGCTCACATATGCCGGGTGGTCGGTGGGGACTCCCGCCTTCACCAGAGCAGCTCTCCATCCCATCTCCGAAGTCGAGACCCTTATGTCGTCGACCTGCGCCGAGTATTCTTCCCCCGCCAGGTCAATCCCCTCCTGAAAGGCAGCATCAACCTCGGCTCGACTTTTGGACTCGAGCTCGGATTTCTGCCTCTCCATGTCGGCGATCCGCCTCTCCAGCTTGGCCTCCCTCCTCTTGACCGCCTCAAAGGCAGATTTCGCCTTGTCAAGCTCGGCAAAAAAAGGGTTTGGTGCGTCTCCTCATACTCCATCACCCTCGCTCGACCCTCCTCCAGGGCTTTCCTGTGCTGCTCACAATTCGCCTGGACCCTCTTGAGCTCGGTATGGCACTTCTGGACTCGCTGTGCCGAGACCTGGGCCATCTACACAATCTGCAAGAAAATCAAGCCACCAGTGAGCAAAAGCTAGAGTTGAAAGGAAAAAGGTCAGAAGAGGTTATACTTACGCTCAAGCCTGCCTTCATCTGCGACGCCAGGAGGGAGATGTCATCCATTTCGTCGTGCTTCTCCATATCGCGCGGCAGAGTGCAGGCACTGCCCAGGCAGGCGATCACCAGCGGGTTCCCGGATAGACGATCCTCTACCGTCATCGGTCTCCCGGGCTGGAGCATAAAATTCGGCCTCCAGGGTGTAGGAGGAGGCCGCGTTGCCGTGTCGGTAGCCGAGCTTTCCCCTGCCGAGCCTTCGACCCTGCTCCTTTTCCGGGCTTGGTCATCCGTCTGCGTGGCCTGGGGAGAGGTCACCACGGGAGTTCCAGTCCCGGTCGTGGTAGGGGGAGCAGGAGGAGTGGTAGAAGAAGAGGGCGTGCTAGACGAAGGGGGCGCGCGCGAAGAAGATGTAGCGCCTCGACCTTTGCCTCCCACTGGCTGGGCCTTAAGGTTCTTGAACACCGGCTTGGGGCGGGTCCTCTCCATCGCCTCGTCAGGGTCGCTCTCTGACGATAAAACGATACTCCCAATCGTCTCGGCGTTATCCGCGTCGGCACCCGAAGTGGATGCCTCGGTATCAGATGCGGCACGGTCCTCAGCGTCAGCCGCGGCCTGTTCGTCTTCCTCCCCGCTCTCCTCTTCTATCTCCGCCTGCGGCTTGTGAACGGTGGGCGGTGTATTTCTTATAGCCGCGATACCTGGGCTTGTATCCCAGAAGCTTCCACGCCGACCTGTCCTCGTGGCCATGGTAGCTCTCTAAGGACTTGATCCAGGACTTGTTCCTCTTTTAACCGTCTCGGCTAGCTGCCGCCTTCCTCTGACGAACACCTGCAGAACAAACGAACAACATAAGCCTGACAATACAAAAAAGCAGAAGATATAAAGAAGCATGCTAGGACTGTAATTACTTGGAGGAGTGCCGAAGTGACAAGGAATCTTGAAAAATCTCTCTGTAATGGGCTCGTCATCATCAAATTCCCAGTTGCCCGTAACCATCAGACGGTCGTCCCCGGCATATTTATTGGAATCCTCCAAGGCTTGGACGAACGGCCTCCGACCCGGCTTGATACGGAGGTAATACATATCCTTCCCGGATTTGCATAGGTCATAGGCATCCTCAATATCGTGGACGCCGAGACCAATGCCTAGGGTCGTGTTAAGTGCGTCCGTGCCCATTACGACCTTAAAACTGTTGGGCATCAGCTGACAGGGGCAGAGGTTCCATGCCCTGAGGCATTCCCTAAGTAGAGGGCGGAGGGGAAATCTAACCCCACCCTCAATGACGGCCACCAAGGGGAACGACATCCAGCTGTCGTAGATTCCCCCGTCAGCATAGACAATGGGAGGAGCCGCCATGACTTGGACTCCGTCCAGTATCTTTTACCTAACCCTAAGGTCGGCTAACCCCCTCTCGGACCCTATCCAGTGGCTGTAAATACCCATCTCTCGAAGAAAAAAGCTAGAAGAAGGAAAGACAGTGCTGGAAGGACAGGAAAAACACTAGACAGAGCCCTAAGCACAGGAAGAAACAGGAGCAAGAGAAAGAGGACTTACGAGGGCTAAGAGCAGAGTGATGCTCAAGCCTGCGAAGGCGCGATTCTGACAGCACCTTTCTCTCCGGCGAGCGCTCTCCTCTGGAAAAATCTCTGCAGGGCTTTCTTTCTCTCTCTCTCTATTCTGGAGGCAAAGATAAGGAAGGAAGAAGAAGGGTAGGGGGCGCCTCCCCCTACTTATAGCAAAAAACAGAGCGCCAATGATGGCGCCTTTCCGAATTTCAAAAAGGCCGCGTCTTTTCACTGCTCGCGCCGCCATGAAAAGACGGGCCAACCAAGCCACAGATGACACGTGGAATCACCAGCCTCATTTTCGTGCGCCATTTAATGCCTCGGGCATCGAGGCGCCAACGGATAAGAATGAGGCGCCCGCATCCAAAACCGTGATGGGATTACAAAATAATGAGCCTCCTGGGCTTCCTCCCGACCTGGACGAAGGGTAGCGTGGCATTGCGGGGCACCGCATCACGGCAATCCTCCGAGGAGTCCTTATCAGCTTCCGACCTCAAAGAGTTGGGATACTCTAAGAGCTCCAAAGCTGGGGGGCAATTATGTGGGGATGTTTCCACTAAGCCGAGATCAGGACTAGCCTTGACATCAATCCAGTTAATCATACCTCTGCTCGGCTAGGACGGACCCCGGCTCACGGGTCGCGGCACCTGCCGAGGTGAAAGCCCCGAGGTCAGATGGCACGGGTCCTTGTGTATCAACCTCGGCACGGCAGATTTGACAGACACTGATGGGACTGTTGACAGGACGAATGCACGCGCTAAGGCGTGCCCTGCGGCCCATCATTCCTGACAAAACGGCGTTATGTGGAACACGTGCGCCCCCAAAGCATGGCTCCAGGCCAGGCCCGATGGGACTTGGCCCGAAAGTCAACCACCGCCTGGCCCGATAAGATTGGCATTTAATGAGGAATGGGTAGGTGAGGCTAGCATTTAATGAAGTGTGGGCTGAGTGGACAAAGTCACTCGAGTGGCAAAGCCCATCATGAGGCTCGTCCACGCAATCATCTCCCTCTCCTATAAATAGACACTCCATCTCCACTCTAAGGTATGCAATCCAAAACACATACACTTACTCTGCAAATTTCTCTCCATCTCCCTTACTCAGTCCTTGAACTGACTTAAGCATCGGAGAGCCTTGCGCTGCCCACAGCCAGGGTCCTCTGACCTGCTTCCTCTCTTCCTTTTCAGGTCCAGCCGGAGCCACGTTAATCTTCATCCAGACTACTCAAAACAGGGGTCCTAATCCCTGATTCAAAGCCCGTAATTTTTAGGCACTTACAACAATCATATAAATTATCACAGCCCTCATAAATCTTGCTTTATTTAAATAGTAAGGTTAAATTTGCAAATATATGCACAGTTCAATGTTGTTTCCCTTAACAAATTCCACATACATCTATACAGTACATAGAGAATATAATATCTCACGCCTGAAACACAATAATATAAAATCCAGTGGGTCCCACTTGGCTAACCCAAGATCAGGCCTCAAGTTCATGTTCGCCCTAGGGTCTACCCACAACTCATTGGTTCTGATCCATCATCACATAATATTCTGGGACCCACAAGTCAAGACTGACTTCTGCTACTTTCTACATTAAATCTCGTCTGGGATTATTTGATTATATTGGACAGTGGGTCCCACTTGACCTAAGATATGATCAGGCTTGCTCCCTAGGGTCGCCCAGGGCCCCACATGACTACACATGGTTCAGGTTTAACATAGATTAGTCCTTCTGGGCCCGACAGTCCTATTAATAAAGAAATAACCCAAAGATAAGCCTTTACGCCACCTGAAGTTGAGATTATTGGATGGTGGGGCAGATAGGGCCTACTCCACATGGGACCACCACCAACCAGGTCGTCCCTGGGCCCCCTTCAAGATGTGGGGTGCTGATTAATGATCAGGTGGGCCCAGTGGACCCACAACCACTGCCGACCAAATCTGGATTTTCTTCCTCATTCACGCATCTGGAATCTGAAATACATGGATGGTGGCCCAACCTTTGTGAGTCTAGCATCATCCTGGTCGCCCATGGGTCCACTTCAGGATCCATGGACTAGATTTTCTATCTAATGGGCCATGGGGTCCCACAACCCCAAAGTGTCCATTCCACTGTTGACGTCCAGGTCTGTTTACATGAAATCCAGATCTGATGTTCATAACACTTGAAGATTCAAAAGAAAAACAACACCTGATAATCATCTAACTAAGATAAATAGGATTTACATGATCCCTATGACTCAAAATATAGTCTGCTTCTAATCCCTGAACACAATAGCCTTGCGCAATAGTTAAGGCATATTATCAATCATCCGATTTAATCATCTATGGTATGTAGGAAGATCCACTCACCTTTGATAAACGATCGTCGCCTTTGCAATATGTGAATGCGAATATGACATCAGCAGCTTTCCTCTCCTTCCTCTAAATTGCAATCCACAAAGCTTTTCTCTCAGAATTTTCTCCAATGAAGATGAATAGGATGTAGTGGTCATTGGTCGTTGGTTATCATATATATAAAGGGAAGATGTAATTCTTAATCCTCTCAAACTTCCTATTTAGAGTTGCATACAACTCTACTCCTTTCCAAATCCATTCACGTGGGATATTACTAAGTGAACTAAAAGTATTATTTCTACTTCCATAATAACTTGGGCCATACTATAACTAAGATACTACCTGGGCCAGACTAATCCTAGGCCCATGTAATTCAGGATATTACATACCATGTCATTATGATACCATGTCATTATGAGTAGATGTAACATAGAACACTTAGAGAGAAAGATCCTTGGCTGAATTCGTGTCCCTTTTAGGGTTCACTCATTCGCATTATATAAGGGTTTAATACCCTATTAACAGTCTCCTAATTTAACTTAAATCCCTAAATTATAGCTACCCTAATATAGAAAGAGTACTTGACTAATTGTAGCTTAACTAGAATACAATATCTAATTACAATATAAGTATTGGGCCCAGTTGGGCCTGCGCATGATGGGTATGATTGACAGTATCAGGGCTCAAGATTAATTTCTTCAGAAGTAAATTGATTGGTGTAAGAGTGCCTAAAAGGCGTCTCCTAGCTTTGGTTGGGCTTATGGGTTGCAAGGCTGGTGGACTTCCCTCAACGTATTTGGGGTTGCTTCTCAGCATTGGTGCTCCTCCTAAACAGTTGTGGTTTCCGGTCGCAGAAAGACTAGAAAAGAGATCGCTCTTTGGAAAGCTAATTACTTATCTATGGGAGGAAGAATCACCCTAATCAAATCGATTATCTATGGGAGGAAGAATCATCCTAATCAAATCGGTCCTCTCCAATTTGCCTTTATACTTCTTATCTCTGTTCAAGTGCCCGATGGACATTATCAAGCGCATCGAGAAATTACAGAGGGATTTCTTGTGGTGAGGGTCTGAAGTGAAAAAAAATTTCACTTAGTAAGATGGAATCTTGTCCGCAAACCAAAAAAAGCGGAGGCCTGGGAATCAAATCTATCAAAACTATGAATCAATCTCTTCTTATAGTGCCTAGGAGACGATTCGGTCGGGCTCTGGAAGGATGTGCTTTCCTCTAAATACAACGTTGTTAGAGGAGGTTGGGAGGTGCGCAGTGATTCTCGTCAACATTTAGGAATTTCGAGGGCATCTTGTCCGCGTGGAATTTGTTCTCTAAGTTCACATGCCTGCAGGTGGGAAAGGGGGACAACGTTTTTTTTTTTTTTTTTTCTGGTTGGATACTTGGATTGGGGAACTCTCCTTTAGCATCCTAATTCCTGGACCTTTTCCGTTGTGCAATGAATATAAGAGCTCTTGTGAAGGATTATGTGGAGCGAGTTGGAGATAATTTAATATGGGGCCCTATTTTTAGAAGAAACCTCATGCTTGTGGAAGAGGGACAATTTTGCTCACTCCTGGCCCGAATTGAGGGGGTCTACATCCCTGTGGATGGTAGAGATTTAAGGATTTGGTCTCGCTTTACGGACGGGAGCTTTTCCGTTGCCACTTGTTTTTCTACTTAAAATAGCTATGTTTCAGATGTTTCCAACATTGCCCAGTTGTGGAAATTCAAAGCTCCCACAAAGGTCCTTGCCTTCTCATGGGTAGCCTTACTTGGAGGTACTTTAAACATAGATAATCTTCGACGTCGGAATTTGTGCATTGTAAATGCCTGTCCCATGTGCTTGGCTGCTGAGGAAACAGTGGATCGCCTATTTCTAAATTGTAGGGTTGCACAGTTTCTTTGAAATTCTATATTCGGTTGGTTTGACGTAAGTGGGGTTCTTCCCTTTACTCTACCATAACTCTTCGATGTGTGGAACTTGGGAGTTGGTTCTTGTCAATGTAGGTTAATGTGGAGATATTCGTCCGTGGCTATGTTATTGGTGATTTGGAAGGAGAGAAATAATTGATGTTTTCAAGATAAATCTGCCAACGAGGTCCTCCTTACGGACAAGATAAAATATCTTGTAGCTTCCTGGATCTCTCCTCTTGCTCCTTTTCGAGATTTCATGGTGGATATGATTCAGAGGAATTGGAAAGAAGTGTCATGCTAATCACAGATGGATCCCCCCGCCTACAAACAGTTTGAAACTAAACTTTGATAGAAGTGCTCGTGGTAACCCTGGTGTGGCTAGGGTGGGACTTGGGAGGCATTCTTCGGAATGATATGGGCCATCCTATCCTTTCCTTCTCGGGGCCTGGCTGTTTTAACTCAGCAAATGTCGTAGAATTACTGGCTATTAAGGCCGGCCTTAGAGAGGCAAAGAGATTAAACATTCAAATTTTGATTATTGAAGGGGACTCCTTTTGTGTAATCCAGTGTGCATCGGGAGTTGCAAAAGCACCTTGGAAGACGGCTGGTGTGGTTGGGGAGATTTCTAATCTAGCGAAAGGCATCCAAGTATCCTCCGAAGTGCCAACTCAGAAGTTGATCGTCTAGCCAAAGAGGGTGCTTCTTGCCACGATCCGAGGGTTACTTTGTATCCCTTGTAATTTTGTCTCGTTCTTTTTGTTGTTTTTTGGGATGGGGCTTAGGTCCACAGTTTTTTGGGATGGGCCTTGATTTTCAGCCTTCTTTTGTCACAGTATACCCCTATATTGTATAGTTTTCTCCTTTTAATAGAGTCCCCTTTTAGAAAAAAAGGACTTTGCCACAGTTTGGTACAGTTCTAGATTTATGAAAATTTTGACATGTATAAGAAGGCAAATAAAGAAGTTAAGAAAGTAATATATGATGCAAAGTTCAAAGCATATGATGACCTATATAATAAGAGTGATATTTTCACGCTTGCAAGAATAAGGAAAAGAAAAGGATAATGTAATAGGGTATCTGCTCGCTCGAAAGCGGGGTTTTCAAAAATAAATAAAACCTAGCTACTATCTCTTCCTGCGAGAATAGTGATGTTAGCCGGGTGTCGTATCCATTTGGATAAAAAGGCTAAGTTGTGTTGCTTTCAAGATCAATTCCTAAATTAATTCCAAGAAAGAATGAAAGTTTGGTTTGGGACTTTTGGTTCCTAAATTATATAAATGAAAATGGACTTTGCTTCAATGAAAGAAAGGCCTTAGGGCATGAATCCAACATAGCCTTGTACAATGGCAAGTATAAAATATCAATGCTTCAAAGATCTATTTTGGCTACAAGCCTCCATGTGTTCACCAAGTGGATGATGTGGTTTAGATTTGGGCATAACCTATCTCTAGGGCATAGATTATCTTGGACCTAAACATCATATACATTCAAGCACCATTACATGAATAGCATTCAAGACTACAAGTATTGAACACTAAAGCTAGATATAGCATTAAATGAGAAAACCAATAAATTGGTAGCGTTCACATCATGTAATCAAAGCATTTCAAGAAAAACCCTAGAATCTATACATTGCCAAAGTACTTGACTAGGGCTTCATCATAGCCCTAAGATAGAGAGTTTGTTACACATGGTGGGAGAGTGATGACGAATCCTTGACGAAGTCTCCATTGATGCTCCTTGGAATGCTTCAATCCTCGCCTCTGGTTGCCTCCTTCGTTCTTTGATAAACCTAAAACTCGTGCCTCTCTTCCTTATATATGTTTTGCCCCAATTTTTCCTTCAATTAGCGGAACAAAACGAAGTCACCCCGCAACTGGCGTCTGGACGCCAGCAGGCAGTTACGTTGGGTGTCTTGCAGGAATTGGCATCCGGACGCCACCGTGCAGGTGTCTGGACGCCAGTGACCAGTATTGCCCATCTTGTCTTGTTTTCTCATAGTTAAGGCTACCGCACTTCATACCTTTCCAAGTTAGCTCAGAATTCACTCCCTCCACCTAGAATACCAGCAAACAGGAAACTATCACAATTAAGCCCACATAATATCATCCCAAGGTGTAACAAAGTCATCATTAAGGGGCCTAAATTGTACATTTAGGCATTCATCAGTATTGAATGACCAACTCTCTCTCTCTCTCTCTCTCTCTCCCCCCAACCCTTCTTTTTTCTTCATCTTCTTGGTTTCATATCCAATTTTTTATTAGATCAAAGCATCCAACTTTATAAACTATGATTGACTCTGCCAGATATTGGTCAGATTTAATTGAAAAAAAAGTAATCTGAGCTTTCTATATTTTGTTAGGTATTTACATTGCAACTGGTGTTTATCACAATTTTTTTAATTGCAGAGTATTTTTGTTGCAGGTTTTGGACAAATTTGTTGGAGGTGGGTGTTTGTTTGTTGGCTGTAGATGAAGCACACTGCATATCAGAATGGGGCCATGATTTCAGGTAATCCATGTCCTAGTTATTCCTCAAATTATTTATTTGTTTTGTTTTATTCTCACTTTGTCTGCAATTCTCTCTCTCTCTCTCTCTCTCTCTCTCTCTCTCTCTCTCTCTCTCTCTCTCTCTCTCGCGCGCAACGGCGTATAGTTCTGTTCAAAGTGAACCTTAGTTGAGGATCCAAATAAGTGACTTTGGGCTAGGTAGTAGTACAACCAAGGTCATGGTTCCCCTTGCATTACTATTTAATTTATTTGCTGTGATTTTCAGGCCTAGTCTTATTATAATTTTAAGTCTAAATTAAGCCTAGGGCCAGGTTGTAGCAGTCAATTGGGCTTGGACATGGTATGCATTGTCTAGTTAAAAATGGTTGTCACCCACGTTCATCAATCTATGATGGGCTAAGAGAATAGGCTTTAGTATATTATTTGCCAAAAGGGAAGGTCAAAAGCCTGCCAAACATATTGTCCCTTTCTTAATGTTAGAGCTAAGTAATAATCAACAAGCAGAAACTTGGCCTGGCAAGGTTTAGCTATAGTTTACAAATCTATTTTAGGTTGCTGCCTATTGGCAATGAAACCTTAAACTACAGAGAGCTCAAATGGCCCAAAACTCCCTTTATCTGCAAGGGCTTGAAACTGTGATTGATAATGTAACAATACTGGTCCACTCTTTTTGAGCCCAACTCTTGCACTAATGTAATACCCCATACCTTGTTATATCGGCCAGAATATTTAATAATTGGCATGCATTTGATTTTCTTTTTTCTTGAATTTTAGATCATTAGATTTTTGCAGAAGTAATTATAATTGTGATTATTTAAGGAATTGGGTTATTGAAAAAATAATTTTACGCTTGTATTATAATATTTGAGTTGATAAGTACCCCATTGAGTTGGGCCCATAGTAATTGGGACTACACAATTAATGAAAGTAAAGTTTCTAGAGGGTACCATTCCTGGGTTGGGACCCAATGGCCTAACCCATGCTTTCTAGTTTTAGGAAGGAACCCTGAGGTACCCTTTTAATAATTGATTGTCTGAGGAAGTATTACTGGCTCAGGATTGTTTTATTCACACCTTGGAAGGACCTTTATAGATATCAACCATTAGGAAGTAGTCTTAATGGACGGGACCCATGATTATTAAACAAAAGGAATCAGGAGGGGGGATTTTGTGTGCATAGGTTCCCCATGAATCCGGAGGTGCTAAATGTTGTCGTGCAAATCCAGAGACCATTAGGGATTGTGCGCACGGCATTTTAAACCCTTGTTTGTTCGAGTTCTCTCATAGCAACGTCTCTTCCATTCTTTCCTTGTGTTGTCCCCATGAAGAGGTGTAGATTTACCAACAGAGACACCGAATTCACAGAGAAGACGGCGGAGCCAGATGATTTCAGCACTCGCGGATGACAGGGCCCGATATTCTGCCTCAGCAGAAGATGTCGAAACGGTGGTTTGCTTCTTGCACTTCCATGAAATTAATGATTCCCCAAGAAACATACACCAACCAGTGGTAGATCGCCGAGAATCCGGGCAACTAGCCCAGTCAGCATCCGCATAAGCGGATAAGTGTAGAGAAGCGCCCGAAGAGTAGAAGAGACCATGGTTAAGAGTGCCTTTGACATAGCGGAGTATGCGCAAGGCAGCAGCAAGGTGTGGTTTATGAGGATTGCTCACAAACTGACTAACCGTATGAACATCATGAGAAATATCCAGCCTAGTCATAGTTAAGTAGAGCAAACTACCAACTATCCGCCGAAAAACAGAGGGATCATCCAGGGGCTGGCCATCATCCTTACTGATCTTGCTGTTCAACTCCATAGGTGTATCAAAAATGTGAGCATCATCAAGTCAGGCCGAAGTGATCAAATTTGTAGCATATTTCCGCTGGTGAACTCGAATGCCAGATTTGTTACGCAAGAACTCCAACCCCAGAAAGTTGGTAAGAGGACCAAGATCCTTCATTCTGAAGCGACGAGTGAGATGATGTTTGAGATCCATAATGCTGGCATTATCATTGCCACTGATAATCATATCATCAACATAGACTAAAAGAAAGGTGTAGCCCTTCGATGTCCATCGGAGAAATAGAGATCTATCCGAATGACTCTGACGAAAACCAACTTCAAGAATAGCAGTCCGGAATTTATCGAACCAAGCCCGGGGAGCCTGCTTAAGTCCATACAAAGATTTCCGTAGTTTACAAACATGCTTAGGAGGACAGGCATATCCTGGAGGAGGCTTTAAGTAAACAGTCTCCTGCAAATCCCCATGAAGAAATGCATTTTTGACATCCATTTGCCACAAAGGCTAGTTGCGGGCTGCAGCGATACAGAGGAGAGTACGAACGGTGGTCATTTTAGCTACTGGTGCAAATGTCTCCTCATAGTCGATCCCATACTCCTGTTTATATCCCTGCGCAATCAATCGGGCTTTGTAGCGATCAAGACTTCCATCTGAGTGAACTTTTATGGAGTAGATCCATTTACTGCCAATCACAGAGGCTCCGTCAGGAGCCGGTACCAAGTCCGATGTCTGATTAGCTTCGAGAGCAAGCAATTCCTCATTCATAGCATCTTGCCAGTAAGCAATCTTCGATGCCTGTGAAAATGAGGTAGGTATAGGAGCACTATCCAAAGATGAAAACATAGCAGGAAAGCCATAGCGGTTAGGGGCAATGGAAAGACGATTAGATCGTCGCAGATGGATGATATTAGCAGAAGATGCATGATTACCTGTACGAGCAGTAGGCTGTACTGGGAGATGATCAGAAGAGGGAGGCACCATAGGTGGAACCTTGGGACGCCGAACATAGACCTTGAGAGTGGGGGATGGAGAGGCAGAGTCCGGGAATTGTGGTAAATAGGACACAGCAAGAGGGTGATTATCCAAACGCAAAGAAAAGAAAGGAATGTGTTCCAAGAAGATCACATTACGAGATATTCGCATTCGTTTCTCGGATTGATCATAACACAGAAATCCCTTGTGTTCAGTACTGTAGCCTAAAAATGTACATTTGGCAGCCTGAGGAGACAACTTTGTGCGCTCTGTAGGTGGAAGATGAACAAAGCACAGGTAGCCAAAAACTCGTAAGTGAGAATATGAAGGGGCATGACCAAATAGAGTTTCATAAGGAGTAGTTTTTCCTAGAACGGAGCTAGGATGACGATTGAGGAGATAAACAGCAGTCTGTGCAGCATCACACCAAAAGGTGGGAGGAACTAAAGATGCAATCAACATAGTACGAACAGTTTCAAGAATATGTCTTTTTTTTTCTTTCCGCAATCCCATTTTGCTGAGGAGTATGCGGACAAGATTTTTGGTGAAGAATTCCTTTATCAGAAAGGAATGCAGAGAAGTCATGAGACATATATTCTCCACCGGAATCTGATCTTAGAATTTTGATTGCTTTCTGAAATTGGGTTTGGACCATGTGATAAAATTTTTGAAAAATGGAGAAGACTTCAGATTTCATACGCATAAAGTAAATCCAAGTATAACGAGAATGGTCATCAATAAAAGTCACATAGTATTTGAATCCCGTCTTACTCAAGGTAGGAGCAATTCCCCAAACATCTGAATGAATGATGTCAAATGATGCCAAAGCACGTGCATTATGAACAGGAAAAGGCAAGATGTGACTTTTACTTGAGCAACAAGTTTCACACTTAGATTGAGATAAAGAAGACATCATTGTATGATTAATAGTAGAATCCAAATAACCAAATTTAAACAAGGAAAGCAAATATGCATTGTTCACATGACCAAGACGTTTATGCCAAACAGTCCACAATTTATTGAAAGTAGAAGAAGCAGCAAAGAGAGAACGATGTCCAATGTCCAGCAAGAACAGGCGCCCATGTTTACTCCCCGTCGCGATCACCTTCCCAGTGTGTCGCTTCTGTATTACACAACCAGAGGAAGAAAAGTGAACAAGATAGCCATCATCGATAAGTTGTCCTACAGAAAGAAGATTGGCTGATAATTTGGGAACAAAATAAACATTGGGAAGAGTGATGGGCTGGCCAGGTAATGGTACCAACTCCTGAAATGAGTAGTTGATCACCATTAGCAGTGATTATTTTCTCTTTGCCAAGGTAAAGGTGAGAATCTGTAAAGCTATGTTCCACCGATGTCATGTGATTGGAGGCTCCTGAATATAAAAACCATGTGGAAGAGGTAATAGGAGAAGAAAGAGAGGCAGAGGAATGAAAAGCAGGAGATGCTATATGAGAATGAAATTGATACCGACCACCAGAGATGCCCATAGACGCATATGCGGAAGTAACCGTGCTCATAGCATCATACTTGTCCATTGTAGAAGAAAGTGGAAGAGAGTCAACAGAGAGCAGCAACACACCCAATCAGCAGTGGGTAAAGAAGAGAACAGCCTCGGATGTGCCTTTGATCCAGCACTGATCAGTCATTAATCCTTAACAAGAGCTTCCACAATATATATCAGCAATCAGAATGATCAATAGAGCATATACCGGCAATCAGAATGATCAATAGAAGAAGACAACAGTAGACAGTACAACAGTTAAATTTTGTTCCAAACAGAGCCTGACGAACTGGAAATTTGGACCTGGATCTGTGCGTGGGCCCCACAAGGCTAGCTAATCACAGATTAGGTTTGATCTCAATGGATTAGGTTGCTGGTAGCCAGATAGTGAGTGAATGGATCTCAATGGAAGGTGCAAACAGCAGTGCACAGCAGCAGCAAAAGAGTACAGGGAAGCCTTGCGTCCCTGTCGTCAGTGGGTGAATCCACACGAGGGCCCCACAAGGTGATCGAATCACAGATCAGGTTTGATCGCTTTGATACCATGTCAAAGTTGCTAGCCAGTAATCCCAAAATCAATTGGTGATAGGAAACTGCACAAACAACTACTTAACACCCCCCCTCGGGCGGGACACCGCTCGGATCCGAAGCACATGCCCGCACAAGACTCTAACACGGCATGGGGCCTTTTTGCCCTGCGCATTTTGCATCCGCACAAACACACAACGCGGCATGGGGTATTTCTGCCCTGCGTGGTTTCGAACTCGAGACCTCAGGCTCTGATACCATGTAAGAGTCTGTGATGAGATGAATAAGACAATAATGGCAAGAAAACTCAATGATCTGGAATCATCGATTGTTGAGTATTAATAATGAATTGAATCCTTAGTCAAGGACTAATTACAATAATCAAGGCACTAGTTACGGTGAAAGAAGTAATCTCCTAATCAATCAAGAGAGAAATCAGCCTAACATATTTGACTAAATCAGCCTAACATATTTGACTAACTTCTACAGAAGAAACCTAATTTAGTAAGAAGGAAATAACGAAAAAAGCTTAGAATTTCTGCTTTTTTACCAAGTTAATTGATAATAAGATGATTAGATGGCCAATCCTTGTTAGCTCAATGGCGAGGCATCTTACTCTCCCCATAAACGACTGGGGTTCGATCTTTGGCCGCAGCGTTGATGGTTTAGGGACTTGGTAGTAGTGTCTGTGAGTCAGTGTCTGGGTTGTACCAAAGAAAAAAAAAAGGGAAAAAAAAAGAAAGAAAAAAGCTGATTATATGTTCTTTTAGTTAATTACAAGAATGGCGTCACTTAAACCATATGAGTGAGGGCAGATATGTCGATAATCTCCAACGGACTTAAGCGAAAAAGACACCTCTTTCTTCGTAATAAGATGCACACTTTGTATTAAGCAGTATGCATGCCACCCTTAGTACTATGGTCATTATTCTTGAAGTTTTGGTTCTTCCTTTAGATGCAAAATTTCACTTTCATCTTTTGGCTCCATTCTTTTGCAATTTCATTTTCATTTTTCGAGTCATATTTTTTGTGCAGGAAGGAATACAAGCAACTAGACAAGTTACGTGGTTTTCTTTTGAATGTTCCTTTTATCGGCTTAACTGCAACTGCTACTCAGAAGTATGTACAATCTTGTTCTGTTTTAGAAATTTTCAATTGGTAGTGCTTATAGAAAAGTTGAAAGAAACAGTTTAATTGTCTTTGTTGAAGCTTCCACAATCTTTGTTATTTTATTTTATATTTTAAATTCCAATTATTTAAAATTTTGAAGTATCTACTTCTAGGGCATGTGTAGAATTTTTCTAAATGGTATCCTAGGAATGGGGAATTTGATCAAAGGGTTGAAAGTTGTATTCCAGAGATCTTCAATGACCATCCATTTGTTACATATATTGTTGAGAAAGATAATGGGCTTATTCGTAATTTCAGAAGATAGCGGGTTAATTCATAAAGTCCGAAGTATGAGAATGGTTTGTAATTTTAGGGAATATAGTGGGATTTATGTAATTATTGGAATTATATGGCATTAGTTGCCCCACTCAGGGCAATGAAGCAGTGGGGTCCTTTTCCACATTTCTTCTCTATTCTTCTATATTTTCCCCTTTCTTTCTCTTTAGGTTTCCTTTTCCTCTTTGGGAACTAACCTCGATCCCATCAAAGTATTCGTCCAACTTGGTATTAGAGCATACATGGAGGCAGAAGGCCGCCACCTGGAGACCGAATGGATTGAATTGAATAAAGGAGAAATCTAAACATCTTGCGCTAGGCGAATCTCGTTTTGAGTCATCTGACAGTGCATGCTTTGTTTGGTCCAGCCAAATCTTGGTAAGTGCTTTTGTTAAGTCTTTAATCCAGTAGTTTTGAAGGTGAGGATATCTCAGAGAGTAAATTGTAATCTGTGTGGTTAAGCTTTGGTTGAATCCTAGGGTTATGGCTAATGTTGTTAGATGAAATGCTGACCTCAATTGTTATAATCTTACGATTCGTATTGAATCCTAAGAAAAACTATGAGGTGAATCCCATTTACTGTAAACACACATCGCCACATCGCCTTAGGTCCATTAGGCTTAGACAGAGGCTCAAACAAGAGGCCCAGGCCCAGGCCCAATTGGCTCAATAGTAGCAATGATCCCTTTGTTGCTCAATGTACTGACCTCTCCCTTTCACCAAATAGGAAGTGAAACAAAGAATGGTTCCTTCCAAGTCAAATGATGATCCACTTAGGTTAAAAGCAGGGCTCTAATACCATGATATAAGAAAGGGAGAGAATGGTAACTGGTTGTCTTGGTTTCACCGGACGTTACTCTTTGCTTTATAATATACTGTAGATTTGCATAGAGAAAGTTGGTTTGTCATAACAAGAATAGGAGGTAAGAAGAGATGCAGATATGAAAAAACAATGGTCTTAGAGCCTATGAGAAAAGTCAAGTGCTTTGCAGTACTTACGTGTTTGGGTAATTCACTTATAGAGTGAATTCAAGTGCAGGGTCACTTTAAGAGATAAGAAAAGAAGAGGGGCCATTTCAAGAAGTACAAAATTTCAAAATCCACCTTTTCGACTTTTTGTCATTTTGTGGCATGCGAAGGAACTTTTTTGGATAAAAAGAAGAGGCTCTTTTGTCGTTTAAAGGAATGAGAAATTGACTTTTTTACCTTTTTTTTTAAAAAGAAGAGGTGATTTTTGAAATGCTGTTCTTTTTGATAAGACCCCTCTTGTTTTCTTGTCTCGTCTTTTAAAGTGACCCTTCACTTGAATTTACTTTACAAGTGAATTACCCAAACGGTTTGGAGGCTTTTTCGTGGCATCAATGACTTGGACATGCACCTCGTAGAAGCTGTAAGTGCAAAAACTATAACTCACAAGATTATGAGGTGCCTGGTAGGACTTATCCAAACATATGATGAAGGTCAACCGCCTTAAAGCCTGAAAAGGGAGGAACAAACGGTCAGAGGACCTTGGCCTGAGTGGCGCAAGGCTCTCCGATGCCTAAGTTAGTGTATGAACTAAGCAGAGGTAGAAGAAGAGGAGAGACAGAGTAACGGCTCAAGAGGGAGTGTGTATGCATACCTTTGTTATGGAATGTCATTTTATTTATAGAGAATTCTACCTGATATCTTGGAGTGGGCCCCTAGATTTGACGGGAACGATCTTGTTAGCCCACGAAGTAATAAATGAGGATCCATCATAGCCCACAAAGCATTTATTGCCAGTCCGATCAGCCCACGTCGCATTAAATGCATGTCATGTTGGGCCTGATCGTGTCTCAAGCCTTTGGCGGTTGAGGTCCCATCAGATCCATCCTCGGGCTCTGCCCTGATTAGGCTACAGCTGCTGGATGCCGCCTTGTCAGTGATCTGGCGAAGATTATGGACGGTTGGGATGACCCATTTACTCCAATGGCACGTGCCCGTACTCTGCCACGTGTCCGATGACGTGGCGGACGTAGGGGCGAGACCATGGAATTTATCTTGGCTGGCGACCCGACTCCCTCAGCCGGGGTCAGGCGCACAGCCGAGGTCAGCCTGGACAGCCGAAGTCAGGCTGGTTTCGGCCAAGGCTCTGACCCTGTTGCCGAGGTGTGCTTGAACGGCACGTGGGTGCGCTAACTGACATCTTATCACCGAAATCAACATAATCTTGGTGTCTTGAAAATCTCCCCACACGGGTGACCTCCCCCTGAAATGGTTCTGCACCCTCCCTGAGAGATCTATCTCGAGTTGGAGGCAGCTGCAGCTCTCCTTCTTGAAGAAATTTCAAGCCTACAGCGTCGTTCCAAAGACCGATGCCGATATGCTGGCCCTGAAGATGAAGCAGGGCGAGAACATCACCCAGTTCGCCAAGCGATTATGGGCGACGTATAGCCAAATTGAAGTCTCCAAAGACAAAGTGACAATTTTCGCTTTCCAGAATGCTCTGTTACCAGGAAATGAGCTTAGGAAAGACCTGGCCGGAGACCCTGTAGCCTCCGTGCCGGCGTTGATGTCTAGGGTGAAGCGCTATATTGCCCAGGAAGAAGATGATATTCGGGCCCGGGAAAGCCACGGCTCAGGGCACAAGGACAAGGTCGACCAGTCTCATAAGAAGGATAAGAAGCCCTTTCGAAGAGAGGAGACAAACCAAGCTTGGGTTTCGACCTCAGTAAAAACCCCAGCGTCCAAATCTGGGGGCAGCAGGAAGCCCAGGCCTCCCTCCAATTCCTACCAAGCTGTGAATACCATCTTCAAGGAATCAATCCATCAGATCATGAATAAGATCAAGCAGCGACCATACTTCACCTGGCCTCAGCCTATGCAGGGTGATCCCTTCTCTCGTGACCAGAGTAGGTTTTGCGCCTACCACAAGCAAAATGTGCATAAAACCGAGGAGTGCAGGATCCTGAAGTCACACCTGGAGAAGCTTGCCAAGGAAGGCCACCTGAAGGATTACATCAAAACAGGAGATGCCAGCAGTGGCCGGATTCATCAAAGCGGTGACAAGGACCCGGACAGCGACGGATTAGAGAAGATCATCAACGTCATCCACCTGGCACACTCAGTGCCTTCTGCTTCCCCTAGGGGCAGCGTCCAGGCTCGTACCGAGGCCAGGCAGGCCTCTCATGGGAAATAAGTAATGAGGGCTGAGCTCGGACCAGCGTCAAAGAGAGCACGGCATGAGCGCCCAGCTATCTGCTTTTCGGAAAAGGACCTTGAAGGAGTTCAGCTCCCCCATAACGATCCTCTGCTCCTAACATTGAAGCTGCGGGACTTCACAGTGAAGAGAATCCTCATTGACTCCGGCAGCTCATCCGAAATCCTCTACGTCGGATGTTTAAAAAAGATGGGACTCTCGGAGGCTGATTTAAAAGAGGCTCGTACGCCTCTAATAGGATTCAGCGCCAAACCGGTCTACCCCAAAGGAAAGATCACTTTGGAGACCCGAGTGGGTGGAGCCTCTGTGATGACCGACTTCCTGGTTGTAAACGCTCCCTCCCCCTACAATGCTATTATGGGTAGGACTTGGCTCCACAATATGGAGGCAATCCCCTCCACCCTCCACCAGAAGCTTAAGTTCTTGCTTGAGAACAACGAGGGCAGAATGGAAGTGGTCACTGTGGAAGGAGATCAGCAACTGGCCAAGCAGTGCATGATGGCCGTAGTTCCTAGAGAAAAAGAGCCGAGGCAGGTACATGTGGCAGATTTCGAAAGGGAGCTGGACGAGATCGGCCGAGACCCTGAGAATAAGAGCATCGAGGATCTAGCCGAGATCAGGATCGATCCACTCAACCCCGACAGATTCTTCCTGATCGGTAGCCAGCTTGCCGACCCCGAGAGGACGGAGCTCTCAAAATTCTTGATGCAGAACAGAGATGTCTTCGCCTGGACTCCGAGCGAATTGCCTGGGATCGACCCTGATGTTATGTGTCACAAGCTGAACGTCGACCCCAACCACAAGCCCATGATGCAAAAAGCCCGCAGGATAGGTTTGCCATAGACAGAAGCCGTGGTCGAAGAGGTCGACAGGTTGCTATAGGCTGAAACGATCAGAGAAGTCCAGTACCCGGTCTGGTTAGCCAACACGGTGGTCATCAAGAAGAAAACCGGCCAGTGGAGGGTGTGCATCGATTTCACCGACCTCAACAAAGCTTGCCCGAAGGACAGCTTCCCACTTCCGAAAATTGATCAATGATCGACGCCACTGCTGGCTACGATAGGATGAGCTTCCTCGACGCTTATCGAGGTTACCTCCAGATCCCGATGTTTGGGCCAGACGAGGAGAAGACTGCGTTCATCACCCCTCGCGTTGCTTATTGTTATAAGGTGATGCCTTTTGGATTGAAAAACGCGGGGGGCGACCTACCAGCGACTCGTCACGAAGATGTTTCAGGCTCAGCTCGGCACGACTGTTGAAGTATATATTGACGACATGGTCGTTAAATCCAAGCAGTCTCACGACCATTTGGCAGATTTGGCTCAAGTCTTCAGCATACTCAGGGAGTTCAAGCTCAAGTTGAACGCCTCCAAATGCGCTTTCGGCGTCGCTTCCGGCAAATTCCTCGGAAGTTTGGTGACACGGAGAGGGATAGAAGCCAATCCGGACCAGATCACGGCGATCTTGGGAGTCCAGAGTCCGACGACTACAAAGGACGTCCAAAAGCTAACTGGAATGGCCGCCGCACTCAACCGATTCATTAGCAGATCGTCAGATAAGTGCAGGCTTTTCTTTCAGCTTTTAAGGAAAAACTTAAAATTTCAATGGACCCCTGAGTGCGACCAAGCACGGCAAGCACTCAAAACCTATCTTTCTTCACCACCCTTACTCTCCACCCCAACTCGGGGGGAGACGTATTTGTATCTGGCAGTCTCGGATCATGCGGTGAGCTCTGTCCTCGTTAAAGAGGAAGACAAATTACAAAAAACGATCTATTACACGAGCAAGACCCTTCTTGACGCCGAGACCAGATACCTCTTACTCAAGAAGCTCGCGTTGGCACTCGTCAGTGCCTCTCGCAAGCTCTCTCATTATTTCTAGTCCCATACCATTGTGGTTGTTACGAAGCACCTACTCCGGTCGGTCTTCAGTAAAACTGACTTTTCAGGTAGGATCTCTAAGTGGGCGGTCAAACTGGGGCAGCATGATATCCAATATCAACCCAGGACTGCGGTCAAAGCCTAGATTTTGGCAGACTTCATTGTTGAGTTCGTTTCTCTGAGCTCGGCTTCAACCCAGCCTGACACCAAACTGGGGGGCATAGGGCATGAAAGCGAAGCCACCGAGGTCGATGAACCATCTCGGAGCCAAGCCCTTAACTCGGCATGGAAAGTCTTCGTCGACGGCTCATCTACTTCCAAGAGAGCTGGCGCGAGCGTAGTCCTCCAATCGCCAGAAGGATTGGTCATAGATCAAGCTCTGACCCTGGACTTCAAAGCAACAAACAACGAAGCTGAGTACGAGGCTCTGATTCCGGGACTAAATAGCGCCCAAATCCTCGGAGCTCGGCAATTGGTGGTCTTCAGCGATTCACAATTGGTCACAAGCCAGCTAACTGGGGATTACCAAGCCCGGGACGACAGGATGGCGGCCTATCTAGCCCTCGTAAAGAAACTTCTCACTCATTTCCAGACAGCCGAAGTCAGGCAAATCTCCAGGGATACTAACACGCATGCTGATGTGCTCGCAAACCTGGCCTCCGCTGTCGAAGCAGGAAAGAAAAGAACTATTGAGGTTGGGTCAATACCGAGATCAAGCTTAGAGCTCCATCCATTTCGGCAGGTTCTATGCCTTGATCTTGGCCAAAGTTGGATGGACCCGATCACTTCCTACCTCAAAGATAATCAGCTCCCCGAAGACAAAAATGAAGCTCACCGGATCAGACTCAAGGCAGCTCGATTCTGGCTGTCTCCCGAAGGCAAGCTCTATAGAAAATCCTTCACAGGTCCCTACCTCCAATGTGTTCATCCGAGCAAGGTTGACGACTTTGTGTACGAGATTCACGAAGGAATTTGTGGAAGCCACATCGGAGGACGGTCGCTGGCATACCGAGCTATCAGCCAAGGTTACTGGTGGCCGTACATGCAGAAGGACGCGCGGATATACGCCGGGAAGTATGAAAAGTGGCAGAAGTTCTCCCATTCCCTTCATCAGCCAGCGCAGGACTTGACCCCCTATCTAGCCCGTGGTCTTTCGCCCGGTGGGGGCTGGACATTGTGGGACCTCTCCACCGGGCTCCAGGGAACAAAAGATGGCTGTTAGTTGCCACGAATTATTTCACAAAGTGGGTAGAAGCTGAACCGCTGTCCTCCATCACCGAGAGGGATTCCAAGAATTTCGTGTGGAAGAATATCATTACAAGGTTTGGCATCCCTTGAACTTTGATCTCGGACAACGGGACTCAGTTCGACTCCAATTTTTTCAGAGACTTCTGTCAAAAGCATGGCATCAGAAACCACTACTCCACCCCGGCGTACCCGCAAAGCAATGGTCAGGCCGAGATTTCTAACAAAGTATTACTTGACGGCCTGAAAAAGCGACTGGACCGGGCAAAAAGAAGATGGGTAGAGGAGCTCCCTAGCGTTCTATGGGCGTACAGGACAACCCCGAGGCGTTCCACTTTGGCAACACCTTTTTCTTTGGCCTATGGGATGGAAGCAGTCATTCCCCTGGAAATTGGCCTCCCTACCCTGAGATCAGAACTTGTCGATCAAGGCCGAAATGAGATGAACCTAGTGATGGAACTGGATCAGGCCGACGAACGCAAAGAAGCAGCGGCCATACAACTGGCCGACTACCAGCAACGGCTAGCCAAAGGATACAATGAAAGGGTCAAGAAGAGGAGTTTCTCGGTAGGAGAACTGGTCCTGAAGAAGACGCTCCCGGCTGACAGAAATCCAAACGAAGGCAAACTAGCTCCAAACTGGCATGGCCCGTTCATAGTGGTTTCGGCAGCAGGGCGATCCTCGTATAAGCTCGAGGACTTGGAGGGCAGGCGGTTGCCGAGACCGTGGAATGCAACCCACCTCAAGAAGTTCTTTTTCTAGAGAAGTAATAAAAACTTCATAGTCAATAAAAGCAGCCTTCGCCCTGTCGTCAATTTGTGCCATCAAATTTCGAAGTTCGGCAGCAGCAGATACCAGGGACTGACTTCGGGTTCACACACCCAGTCGCCCTCAAAACTCGGGTTCATACACTCTGAGACTGACCTCGGGTTCATACACCCAGGCTTCTCAAAACTTTGGGTTCACGCACCCAGGGATTGCCTTCGGGTTCACACACCCAGTCGTTCTCAAAACTCGAGTTCATACACCCTGAGACTGACCTCGTGTTCATACACCCAGGCTTTTCAAAACTTTGGGTTCACGCACCCAGGGACTGACTTAGGGTTCACACACCCAGTCGCTCCTAAAACTTTGTGTCCATTCACCCTGAGACTGTCCTCGGGTTCATACACCCAGGCTTCTCAAAATTTCGGGTTCATACACCCTGAGACTGACCTCAGGTTCATACGCCCAGGCTTCTCAAAATTTTGGGTTCACGCACCCAGGGACTGACTTAGGGTTCACACACCCAGTCGCTCCTAAAACTCTGGGTTCATACACCCTGGGACCGACTTTGGGTTCATACACCTAGTCGCTCCCAAAACTTTGGGTTCACATCCCCCCGAGGCCGGGCTCGCACAACCGAGTTCCTCAAAAGTCTGGGTTCACCTCGGCCAAAAGCAGTCTTTAAAAGACAAAGCAGTGCAAGTACAGAAAAAAGAAGTACAGAGAAACGTAGTACAGAGAAACGCGGTATAAAGAAACACAGTACAAAGAAACGCAGCACACAAATGCAGAAACATAGAGTCCATTTGAAATGGATAGAATTTCATTTGTATTAATTATAATATCCTCATTACATGGGTTGCAGAAAAGCGAAGAAAAATACAATAAGGAGGCTCGCAGTCCTCTAAAAACAAAAAAGAAAGCTTGGAGACACTGATCTTCATTGGTCTTCAGCGCCAGGAGCTCTACAATACCCTATGGTCAGTGAGACCAAAATTTGCAAACAAGCTCCTGGTCCACTGCCGATGCTTAGATCGCCACAGAACCAAGTATGCAACCAACTCCCAGCTGCATCGACAGGAGTTGACCTCCACGCAGCCGCATCGGTAGGAGTTGGTCGAGGACCCGCGTTCAGAGAACGCGTGGTCCATGGCGACCCGATTCAGAGAGCGCGCGGACCACGACCGCCTGATACAGTCCCTCCCGGAGGGAGTTGTTTTTAGTCGCAAAGGGTTCACTCAGAACAGGGGCTTTTAAAGGACTCCTAAGGGATGAAACTACCAGAGTATCTGGCAGGGACGAACTGATCCTCATGGCTGTGAGGGACGAAAGGGGCCACTAATTTGGTTTCTTTTTTCTTCTTCTTTGGCAGACTTATCCCCCTTATTTATAGGGGGGAGGAAGGCTCAGTATCCGAGGACCTATTTATGGGGTGAGGTCTCCCATGCCTCGCGTGGAACGCACGTTTCCTATGAATTGACTGGTAGATCCGATGGTGACAAGTGGAGCCATCTGCTCGTTTTCTACATCGATCGTACCACTGTACTTATTGCTATTTACGAGCCTCGGAATGCAGGATACCAGGGCGGATAACTATGAAGACCGCTAGGTATCCTCTTTCCAACTCAGGCAGCTCTCATACCACAGCATTTAGCCGGACTCAAACGAAAAGAAGCCGGACTCAAAAAGAAAAGAAAGGAGACAACTCGACTGAATAACTTGGCTTTTCATTCGAAGGGAAAAAGGATTACAAGTGAGTCACTTTACATTTCAAAGGATAAAAAGGTTACAATTTGAAAGCAGGAAATACAGTGTATTAAAAAAAACTACAGGGACTTTGGCAACTTGAGCAGCATCCTCACTGTTTTCTCCGAAGGGCTGGCCGTCTCAACAGCTGCCGCAACCGTTTTGGGGGCGTTTTTAGGAGGAAAAGATGGAGCGCCGTCCAAGACCAAGAGGGAGTCAGCAGAAGGCGCTTCGACTTGGGGACTCTCAGGCAGTGGGGCAGGACTTGATTCTGATTCCGGACCTGAATACTTCGGCAGGTTCTGATAGACCGGATGATCTTCAGGAACCCCCGCCTCTTTCAATGCGGCCCGGCATCCCTTCTCGAACAAAATGGAGCTTATCTCCTCCACCTGCCTTTCATAGTCCTCCGTAGCCCGGTCCACTCCCTTCTGGAAGGCGGCATGGACTTCGGCCCGCTACGAAGACTTGAGGTCGGCACTCTCCTTCCGCAGCCGCTCCAATTCGGCACGCTGAGCTGCCAGTTCGGCACGCTGCCTCGACGATTCGGCCGCCGACTCTACCTTTTGTTTCTCTAGCTCGGTCTCCAATTTGAGCGACCTTTTCGTCTTCAGCCGAATCTCCCCCCTCAGCTGGTGGGTCGTCGACGTGAGATCAGTGATGCTGGCCAGCGCCACATCCATCCGTGCATTCAGCTCGGTGTTGCTCTTCGTCGAGTCCGCCAACTCCTTCCTGAGCTTCTCCCTCTCGGATTCCAGTTGAGCAACTCTAGAAACATTCTTGTCACTCCTCTCCACGACCAGTTGGAGCCTCTGTACATTCTGCAAAAAGGAGCCATCAGATGCAAGTAGCCGAAGCAAAACTTTTATCGAAGATTGACTGAAGAGTTACTTACTATGAGAGCGGCCTGAATCGCCGAAGCTAGCAGGCACTCATTATCGTACTTCGCGTGCTGCTCCATGTCGCGTGGGAGGGCGCAAGCTCTGGCGAGTACCCCGATGACCAAAGGGTTCCCAGGGCTCCCAGCCACCCGGTCCATCACGTTCAGGGGCCTCCCGGGTTGGGTCTCCAGCTTTGGCCTCCACGGTGCCGGCACAACGGGATGAGATCCCGAGGCCGACCCGGAGCCTTGTCTCGAAGGTCCGCTAATTTCGCGTTTCGTCTCGGGAGGGGACCTTTCCACTGGCTCGCTCTTTTCGGGAGGAGCCTTTCCCCCAGGGACGCGCACAGACCCTTTATCCTTCTGGGCCTTCTGAGCAATGGGATCTCCCACCACCCCCCCCGGCTCTTACTCGGCGGGGATCCATCCCTCCGACTGTCGGGAGAGCATCGCCGGGTTCCCGCACCCAGGGCGATGATCAGGGCAGAAGAAACCGCGGCTCCGCCGGGGCCCGACGCTGTGCGAGTACCAGTGGGAGGAATTGCTGCCGAAGGAGAAGAAGACCGGCTCTTAAATCCGGCGGTCAGGTCCTTGGTTTTCGGAGGAGGCAGATCCCCTTCCATTCTCTCTCCCTGATCAGAGGAATAAGCCTCTACGGCCGCCGTTAAGCTTACCGTCCCCGAGCTGGCAGAAGTGGACGCCTCGGCACCAGATGCAATTCGGCTAGCAGCTGGATCAGTCAGCGGAATGCCACTGGGCAAGGCCAATGTGACGGAAGGAACGCCGGTCTGCGGCTCGCCCTCTTGCGCTGTCTCGACCCTTTTGTAGTGGCCGCGGTACCTCGGCGTATAGCCCAACAGCTTCCAAGCCGCCCTGTTCTCGTGCCCGATGTACTTTTCGACCTTTTTATGGTCAGCTATGTTCTTCTTCCAACCGTCGTGCGCCGCTCGACGCTGCCTCTCTCGCAGTTCTGCACAATAAGAAAAGACATCAGTTCGGCAATTCAAAAGGTGAATAAAAAGAGCAAAAGGGAGGGACGATGTTTACTTGTGATGGCGCGGGACCATGTGCATCCTGTCCTCACCGGCGCCGAACTCCCAGTCCCCTGAGATGCAGAAGAGGTCGTCCTCGGCATTCTTATTCGAATCTTCCAAGGCCGAAACAAAGCCCTTCCGGAAACTGTTTTACCCGGAGGTAGTAGTTGTGTAATACCCCGGGGCCCAGCATGAGGGCTATAATATTTTTTGATATTTAATATTTAATTATCTTAATTTTACTTAGAATTATTGGGACCCATAGTTTAATAGAGGAATTCGAGATGAAATTGAGTTGGTTATACCATAGACTCCTAGTATTGTTAGGAATAGGATTGGCATGTGAGAAGGAAATAATAAAATTAGAAAGAGGTCTTTGGGAAGGATTCTAACTTCTAGCTTTTATATATTGATCAACCCAAAGCCTAGTTTAGTATTAGCCTTGAAGAAATTAGGAGGAGGAAGAACCAGTTATAGTCAGCCATAACAGGTGAGTAGAGATTCTTATCTAATCGTATGGTTCTAAATTTATGGGTTTGCTCTTGTGTAATTTTGATTACTCTATTTTATCGTGAGTAGAAATCCTGATCCACTTGTGTTGTGTATAATTCTAAATTTCTGGTTTATGCTATGGTATATCTTGATTTCTCGATTTTATCACGGGACCTTAGATAATGATGATAATCCAATGGATTTCTCCAAGTTGGGTTTACTGCTACAGTGTCATCCCCTCACTGTAGACATGTAAATGTGGATGTGAAGCCTTGAGTCACCATCAGATAGCCCTAGAATTCATAACAACTGATTTTACATGTAGATAATGTTCTTAGTTTGCAATTCCAACCCTAATCAACCTAAGATCTGTAAAAGATCCAAGCTGAAACCAAGACTTCATTGATTCAGGTCGTCATTGTGCAGAAATCTTGAAACTGGCTATGGGACCCACATGGCCCACTTGATGATAGATCAGGACCATGGATCTGAATGTAGACCCATGGTCGACCACTAAGGTACTGGACCTATATGGAGTGGGCCCTGTATGGCCCACTATCCAACTAACTCGGAAACCCTGAACGTGACTGCTATTTTGCCAAATTCCTGTTAGGTTTCAGAAGCCTAGAAACTTACATTATGGCCCCTGTTATTGTTCCTTATTATAACCTGAAGCTGTTTTGAGATATTTCTCTAATGATGGACTTCTGAAATTACAGTTAAGGGCCTGATATTTATCATTCTTCATAGCTGGGCCTGTTTTGATTAATTTGAGACCATTCTTTGGATTTCAGACCTTATGAAATTATAAATAAGGACTGTTCAATTGTGGTTATTATATTTATTGTTGGAGTTGTTTTCTTTATTTTGTTTCTTGAGTAATTATGGTTTGAAACATATTGTGGATTATGATACCTGTTGTATACCATTGTTATTTGGGGATCTCACATAGTAGATTCCGTGGTTTGTATATGTATATGTTGTGATTAATTTGGTAATTGAATATTTCCCTCAAAACCGTAAAGGGTGAGTTATGTAATTGACCTCTCTCACCTTGTATACCAATTTTGATTCGGACTGGGGCAGATTAAATCCACATAATTTGAGAAAGGATTGATTATGGAATTTGCCCATTACTAATGTTGAGGACATGCTAGATATCATATTTTGATGAGACAACTGAGATACGATGATTTTGTTTGTTTGGAGGAACCTTTTGGACACCCCTAGACCACGAGCATGTATGGCCGATTTTGTGAGGATTGTTGATGTTGGACTTAGTGTCCGGGCCGTTATAACGGCTGGTCCTTAGTGGACGTGAGGGGTCATTATGATGGCTGGTCCTTAGTGGACGTGTCTGATGAGACAGGGTTATTGTGACCGGTATACATGTATACGATGGACCTTCGTGGTCGATGGTTTTAGACCTTGGTGGTCGGTTTCTGGGCTGGTGCTAACAGGTGGCTAGGAGGTTGTCGTTTGTTTGACCATATTCCAACCTTGGCTTGAATGAGACTTTGGATGTTATTTTAATTTGTTGTGTAATCTTATCTAAACATATATTTAAATGTGCAAATAGATTAGAATATCTATTCCCTCAGTTGTACTGATATTTTTGTAATTTTGTGGATTTGCCCCAATCCAGGTAACCAGAACTTAGCAACTCAGGAAAACCGTGATGACCGGGAGATAGACTTTGGGATGCGTACTTAAGCGTCGAAGCCACATAGATGGAGAAGAAATAGATTTATTAGATTGTTTAGAGTATTTCATTTGGAAGACATTGCAATTATTTTATTTTATTCGTCAATGTTACATTTGTTTATTAGATTTGGATTTTGAATACAAGTTTGCTTAAGCTGGTAAAAGCCTGAATCTTTATGTGATCTATGATTTAACCTATGTGCGTGATGCTTACGAGTCTCGGCACGGAATTCGAAGGGCCCCGGATTCCGGGTCGTTACAAGTTGCCTCCCCCTGCCTTGTAGATGTCATATGCGTCCTCGATGTCATGCACACCGAGGTCAATCCCTAAAACCTCGTTTAGCTTGGCCGTGCCCATGATAAGCTTGTAGCCGTTGGGCATCAACTGGCAGGGGGCAAGAGACCAAGAACTGAGGCATGCCCTCAGCAGGGGATGTAAGGGAAATCTAACCCCGCCCTCGATCACAGAAATCAAGGGGAACGGCATCAAGCCGCCGGACCAACAGCGCAGGGCATGGTCGGAAGGAGTCGCCGGCCTGAGGCGGACCCCCTCCGGGATACTATACATCCCGCTAAACCTAGCTATACACTCAGGTGTCTCTAACTGGAACCTAGGACTAGCCATTTCTACAACCTGGGATTGAAGGAGGCAGGGAGAAAACCTAGAGGGGAAAAACCCTAAAAAGACAGAGGAGAAGAAGGGCGAGTCAGGGATGAGAATCAGTCTATGCACGCGATATCCTCGATGTTTCGCAGTCGTCCTCGCCTGAAAACCTTTGGAAGGATCTTGAGAGTGAAGATGAAGAACAGAACGAAAATCAGAAGTGAAAATAAAGAAAGTAGAGCAGAGGAAGACGCCCCTATTTATAAGGGGAGAGAAGCCCTCCTTTGGCGCCATTTAGGAATTCGAAAAGGCAGCATCGCGATTCGCGCCTGTCTCATCAATCTGACGGCACAATCAGTAATAAAACGATGCGTGTAAATCCCGGCTCGTTTCCCGTGGTAAGCAAGGCGCGACATTGATTACCTCGAGGAGTCGGAATGGCGCTGGGTAATGATCGAACGTCTCCCATTAGACTCTCTAGCTTCAGGCCTCTAAAGGCTAGGGCCCCACATAAGTCACAAGCTATGGGGCAATTGTGTGGGGAGATTTTCAAGACACCAAGATTATGTTGATTTCGGCGATAAGATGTCAGTTAGCGCACCCACGTGCCGTTCAAGCACACCTCGGCAACAGGGTCAGAGCCTTGGCGAAACCAGCCTGACTTCGGCTGTCCAGGCTGACCTCGACTACGTAGGCTGACCTCGGCTGTGCGCCTGACCCTGGTTGAGGGAGTCGGGTCGCCAGCCGAGATAAATTCCATGGTCTCACCCATACGTCGGCCACGTCATCGGACACGTGGCAGAGTACGGGCACGTGCCATTGGAGCAGATGGGCCATCCCAACCGTCCACAATCTTTGCCAGATCACTGACAAGGCGGCATCCAGCAGCTGTAGCCAAATCAGGGCAGAGCCCGAGGATGGATCCGATGGGATCTCAACCGCCAAAGGCTTGAGACATGATCAGGCCCAACATGACATGCATTTAATGCGACGTGGGCTGATCGGACTGGCAATAAATGCTTTGTGGGCTATGATGGATACTCATTTATTACTTCGTGGGCTAACAAGATCATTCCCGTCAAATCTAGGGGCCCACTCCAAGATATCAGGTAGAATTCTCTATAAATAGAATGACATTCCATAACAAAGGTATGCATACACACTCCCTCTTGAGCCGTTACTTTGTCTTTCCTCTTCTTCTACCTCTGCTTAGTTCATACACTAACTTAGGCATTGGAGAGCCTTGCGCCACTCAGGCCAGAGTCCTCTGACCTTTTGTTCCTCCCTTTTCAGGCTTTAAGGCGGCTGACCTTCATCATATGTTTGGATAAGTCCTACCAGGCACCTCATAATCTTGTGAGTTATAGTTTTTGCACTTATAGAAGCCTAAGTTCATTTTTTGATATTCAAAATTATATTAGGGAACTTATTGTAATATGCAAAGAGATGTAGAAGTGTTTATCCAATCAGCATTACTGAGAAGAGCAGTATTTCTTTTGAGTTACTTCACATGATGTTTGGTTTGCTTCTCTTACATCTGTACGTGGACATCGTTAATCTACAACCTTTACTGATGATTACCACTAGGTGCACAGGGTCATATCTCATGGAATCAGAAGATAGGTTCTTATCTGTGTTTAAAGACTTTTATAGATTGATTGAGGACAAATTTGGCAAAAGAATGAAGATACTACGACCCATTACAAAAGAATTAAAACACTGTGATCCGGCAATGGTGGAGAATACATTTTGAAGGAATTTCAGTCATACATATTAGAGAATGGAATTGAGTCTCGAACATCATGTGCATATACACCAGCACAAAATTGATTTCCTAAGCATAAAAATAGTTACCTGTTGGAGGTGGCAAGGTTTACTGATTGAGATGAGCGTTTTCCAAGTTTTATTGGTCAGACAATATGTTTACTGTAGCTTTTTTGATAAATCAAATACCATCTAGAGTATTAGGAGGAAACCATTTATTGGAAACCTTTTGTCCAAATGCTCCATTATTCCCGGTCCTCACTAGATGTGAAAGTTTGCTCTTTTGCATAGCAAGGTGTGTGCTATGAAAAGTTCTAGAAGTATGTGGGGAAAGCATCCTTTACGTGAAAGATTGCTTTTTTTCATTGAAAGGCGTGTGCTATGAGAACTTCTAGAAGTGCTTGAGGAAAGCATCCTTCATGTGAAAGATTGCTCTTTTGCATAGAAAGGTGTGTGCTATGAGAAGTTTTAGAAGTGCTTTAGGAAAGTATCCTTTATGCGAAAGATTGCTCTTTTGCATACAAAGTGTGTATTTCTTTGGCTTTAAGTTTGAGGCAACGTGATTTGGATGGATAAAAATACAGTGCAAGTTCCTTTTTCTTGGTTGGTGGGCTTTGAGGGTTGCGGTGGGGACTGGGGAGAGTTAGTTCACTTAGGATCTATAGATCCATATATTGAAAATAGGAAAAGGGAGAGGAAGAAGAAGAAGAGATTTTGTGAATGTCTGTCGTATTCCAAGATGGGAATCGACTTGTGTTTATATACACTTCACTGGTATCAATTTACATTTATGATGATATCTTTATCATGCTATGATTACAAGCAAATATAGAAATGTCTACACAACCTTCCAAGCAAGGGATATTTAACCAATCTACAAAATCCCCAAGATTCCACACGTTAGATATTTTGGATATGGGTTTGTGGCTAAGGGCTTTTCAGGTTGGGTCAATTGACCTGTTTATGGCTTTACACTACCCCTCAAATTGATGCGGGGTGGAAACAAGGCATCAATTTGGAAAGAATATATTCATGTCGATCCCGGGGCAGCCCTTTAGTAAACACATCGGCCAGTTGATCATGTGAAGAAACATAGGGCAGACAAAGTTTTTCAGAGACATAATGTTGACGAATGAAGTGGTAGTCGATTTCTATGAAGGTCACCCTACCCAATCTTCATCGGCATAGGCTCGGAGTTGTAGTGAAGAAGTTGTTGGATAAAACAGTCCTTGAGCACGAGTGCCCATGACATACCGAAGAATTCGGAAAACAGCTTGGAGATGCGATGTACGAGGATCGCTAAGGAACCGATTGATAGTCTGAACGGCATGAGAAATATCTGGCCTTCTCATAGTCTAATACAGTAGGCTACCAACCAACCGTCAAAACAAGGTCGGGTCTTGAAGAGGTGGCCCACCATCTTTGCTAAATTTAACATTGAGTTCAATGGGTGTGGCTAAGGTTTTGGCATCACCAAGTTTTGCCGATTTGACCAAGTCATTAACATATTTGGTTTGTACCACTCGAATACCATCCTTGGTCGTTGAGACTTTGAGTCCTAAAAGTAAGTGAGGGGACCCAGATCTCTCATCTTGAAGGAATTCATGAGATGACTTTTCAGGGTGGAAATACCTGCTGCATCGTTGCCACTGATTATCATATCATCAACATAGATCAAGAGAATCGTACAGCCACGCAAAGTTCTTTGAATGAAGAGAGAATTATCATTTAAACTTTGGTGAAAGTTGGCTGTAATGATAGCAGAGCGGAACTATCAAACCATGCACGTGGAGCCTGTTTGAGCCCGTATAAAGACTTTTTCAGTTTGCAGACATGTCGTTGTGGACATGTATATCCTTGCATATACACAATTTCCTTGAGATTGACATGCAAAAAGGCATTCTTGACATCCATTTGCCATAGAGGCCAGTTACAAGATGCCGTGACGCCTAGTAGACATCGCGCTGTAGTCATTTTAGCAACAGGAGCAAATATTTCTTCATAGTTAATGCCATATTCCTGTTTATAACCTTGGGCAACTAGTCATGCTTTGTAGCGATCAATAATGCCATCAAACTTGACCTTGAGTGAGTAGACCCACTTGCTTCCAATGATAGATTTATTCAACGGAAGAGGCACTACGTCCCAAGTGTTGTTCATCTCGAGAGCTAACAATTCATCTGTCATAGCATCTTGCCAACATGGGATATTAGTAGCTTAGGAATAAGAAGTTGGAATAGGAATGGGATTTGAAGAAGTAAACAATGCGGAAAAATCATACCTATATGGGGGAACTGAAATACGACTAGAGCGTCGCAAAATGGGATTACCTTCACTAGGAGTGTCATGTCCTCAAGGAGTCGGCATGGTTTGATCGGTAGTGAGAGTAGCTGGAGGCAGTTGTTTGGTGCGCCGCTTATAAACCTGAGTAATTTCTGGAGAAGAGTCAGGTGTTGGAAATTGAGAAAGGTAAGAAACTTGGATATTAGTATGACGGAGGAGGAATAGAATGGAACATGTTCTAAGAAAACAACATTTCGTGAGATACGTAACCGGCGTTTCTTGTGATCATAACAAAGGAAGCCTTTGTGCTCATCACTGTATCCAAGAAACATGTAGCGAGCGGCCTATGGGTGTACAACTTGTTTCCCTCAAGGGAAGGGAGATGAACAAAGCATAGACAGACGAATACCCTCAAATGTGAGTAGGAGGGTGGGTAACCAAATAAACTCTCAAATGGAGAGACTTTCCCGAGGACAGAGCTAGGAAGTTTGTTTATGATATTGATAGCTGTATGTGCTGCTTCACACCAAAATTTAGGTGGAACTAGGGATTCAACAAGAAGGGTCCTGACAGTTTCTAGAAGGTGTCGATTCTTTCTTTCCGCTATCCCATTTTGTTGTGGTGTGTGAGGGCAAGATTTTTGGTGAAGGATCCCTTTATTAGATAGAAAAGAGGTGAATTCTTTGGATCCCGAATTTGAGCGTAAGATCTTAATGGTCTTTGAAATTGAGTGCTTACCATATTGTAGTATTTGCAAAACATGGAAAAAACTTCATATTTAGATTTTAAAAGGTATATCCATGTGTACCTACAGTGATCATCTATGAATGTAACATAATACTTATGTCCAAGTCTACTCAATTAAGGAGCAATGCCCCAAACATCTGTGTGAATAATATCAAATGGAGCAGTGGCACGTGAGTGATGAGGAGGAAAAGGCAACATATGACTTTTACTCAAGTAACAAGTCTCACATTTCGATTGTGAAAAAGAAGAAAACATGGTACTAGTAACAGATTTCTCCAAACTACCAAGTTAAATAATGAAAGAAAATTTGCATTATTCAAGTGACCAAGGTGTTTATGCCAAATGGTCAATATTTTATTTAGAACTTCCATAGAAGAAGCAAACAATGAAGGTTGTCCTATGTCCAAGAGAAAGAGCCTGCCATGCTTTCTCCCCTTCCCGATCACCCTCCCAGTTTGCCGTTCCTATATGACACAACCAGAGGGAGAGAAATGAACAAGGTATCCACAATCAAAAAGTTGACCAATGGAAATAAGATTAGTTGCCAAATTGGGAACAAAATAATCATCAGATAATGTAAGGGCTCCCATGGATATGGTTCCCAGACCAGAGATTGGCAATTGGTGACCATTGGCCATGGTGATTGAATCATGGCCCATGTATGGTTGTGTTGTGTAAATTTTGTGCTACAGAGGTCATATGGTTGGATGCACCAGAGTCTAGAAACCATGTTTGTCAAAGTTGCTAGCCAGTAATCCCAAAACCAATTGGTGATAGGAAACTGCACAAACAACTACTTAACACCCCCCCTCGGGCGGGACACCGCCCGGATCCGAAGCACACGCCCGCACAAGACTATAACGCGGCATGGGGCCTTTTTGCCCTGCGCATTTTGCCCCCGCACAAACACACAACGCGGCATGGGGCATTTCTGCCCTGCGTGGTTTCGAACTCGAGATCTCAGGCTTTGATACCATGTCAAAGTTGCTAGCCAGTAATCCTAAAACCAATTGGTGATAGGAAACTGCACAAACAACTACTTAACAATGTTGAGGGTGTAACAGGTGATGAGAGGGAAGTAGATGAGTGAAATGCAGGAAGAGCTGTAGAGGTGGAAGACAAACCACTAATACCATGGAAGTAAATGCAGACGCCACAGAA
Source organism: Litsea cubeba (assembly GCA_012931725.1). Classification (NCBI taxonomy): domain Eukaryota; kingdom Viridiplantae; phylum Streptophyta; class Magnoliopsida; order Laurales; family Lauraceae; genus Litsea; species Litsea cubeba. Next base: position 33,847,389 of record CM022947.1, read on the forward strand.
GAATTTTTCATCTCACGAATCTAAGCAATGGTCAAAGTGACTGACCTTGAATCCGAGGATGGCAAGTCAAGCTAGGTGCTTTGTTGAACCTGAAGAGCAGTTGGGCCACTCTTTGGATACTGATTTGGTTTCTTATCAGGCCTTCGTGTACAATTGGAAATAACGTGGCCATTTCGCTTGCAGTAATTGCAAAACAGTTTTCTCAGGCAGTCTCAAGCCACATGGCCATACTTCTTACGGTCATAACACTGTGGTTTCTGACCACGAGTAGTGAACATAGCTGTTTCATCAGCTGATGATGGAGCCGGTTGTGTCAGAAATGCCTTTGGTTCCTCATTAAGAGAATGAGTAGATGACATGTGAGTTTCTTCCCGGAGAACCTCTTGGATGCATGTATCTAGATTGGGAGAGATCTCTCTATTCATAAGAGCAGCCCGTACAGGTTCAAATTCAGATCGAAGGTTCATAATGTCAATCCAGGCCCATCAGGCCCATCCATTTAGGCCCATTTATTGCATTGTAATTAGTCAAAGGCTGTTACTTAATTTGTTGCCTTAGTTTAGGATCTAAGATTTTTAATTACTTGTAATTAGGGAATTCAGCCCTTATATATACAACAGTCGATCCTCAAGGAGGCAAGACATTCATTTCTCTTTCTCTCATATTTTGTATTTCATCTCTTCAAATGACATGGTATCAGAGCAAGGTCGACCATCTTTGATCTTCTCCTAACTCATCTTCCAAAACATTGGGAGCCAGTCTATGATCATCTGTGATCATCCTTTTCAGCCTGATCATCTCTGATCCTCCCGGATCATCTCAGATCAGACATGGCCCACTTGTGATCAACTCCAACACTTCAGCGGAATATTACCATCTTGGTCGCCTGGAGCTTCTTGGATTTCTGAAGATTTTTTCCTGATTTTTTGATCATCAGAGGTAGGTTTTCTACCATTTTTTGTGAAAATTCATTCTTTGCCAATAGTTTTCATCTCGGCCATCCAACTTCCTGGATCTGGATTTGATCTTCATGCGACCACTTCCAGTAGTTGCATAAAATTCTTCTCTCTTCATCCCCACACTCTGATCTGTGTCCAGATCACCAAGTGGGGCCCACGTGTGGAATTACACACTGCCGGCAGGGACGGTTTTTGTTGTTTGTTTACTGTGGTGTGTGCGATGGTTGGTGCTGCCTTCTTTCTATCATCTGATGCTAGCTACTGTTCATTACTGCTGCTAGCTACCGTTCATTACTGCTGTTTATTGGTGTTTTTCTACTGGATTTCCACCGTTTTGTGGTGATTGTTACCCTGTTTCTTTCTGTGGCTTCTGGGATTTGATTCATCCACTCCTGTCTGCTGGTTCTTTGTATTATCCATTGTGACTGTGGCCTTATTTGACTACCACGGTGAACATAGGGGGTCTGCACTTGTTCTCCTTGTCTGAGTACTTACTACTTTTTAGTAATGGAAAAACATGAGATAGCCCTGATTCGTTTTGATGGAACAAATTATACCTCATGGGCCTTCCAATTTCAAATTTACTTGGAAGGAAAAGAGCTGTGGGGACACATTGATGGAACTGAACCTCAACCTGAGGGAGATGATAAGAAGCTTTTAGCATGGAAGACAAAGGATGCTAAAATCAAGACCTGGTTGCTAAGCTTTGTTGAGTCACATTTTATTCTCAACCTAAAACCCTGCAAAAATGCTCGTGAAATGTGGGACTATCTTCAGAACGTATATCAACAGGGCAATGCTGCTCGCCAGTTTCAATTGGAACTTGAAATTTCTCAATTTACTCAAGGCACTCAGTCTATTCAGGAGTATTACAATGGCTTCCGCAGACTGTGGTCTGAATATGATGAGATTAAGTTTGCCATGGTATTTGCTGCACTTCTACCGGAATTACTTCCATTACAGCAAAGTATTCATCGGGATCAGCTCCTCATGAAACTTCGTTTGGAGTTTGAGACAGTTCGATCGAACTTGATGAGCAGGGTTCCTCTTCCCAACCTGGATGTCTGTCTTCAGGAACTTCTGCGAGAGGAACAACGTCTAGCTACTAAAACTACTCTGGAACAACAGAGATCTGCTGAGGCTCCATTTGCCTATGTTGCAACAGCCAGACAACCTCCTCGGGACATCAGTAAAGTTCAGTGTCATAACTGCAAAAAATATGGTCACTATGCAAATCAATGCAAGTCAAAAGTTTGCCGATATTGTAAGGCCACTGGTCATGTTATTGATGAATGTCGGAAGAAGGCTCGCAATTCTACTTCCCGAACTTATGTGCAGTCCGGTCCTGGTACTTCTACTATGTCATCAGCTTCCTACTGCTTACATAGTGACCACTCCACCATATGCCTCATCTGACTCCAGTGGTTCTCTGCCATATAATTCATCCTCGCAGCCTGGTTCCTCATCACAATCTATGTCTCCCGCTCCTCTCACCCCTGAGATGGTTAACCAAATGATCATCAATGCCTTGGCATCCATGAACATCGCAGGTACTGCTTCCTTTCTTTCCAATAATTGGTACTTCGATTCTGGTGCCAGTAACCATATGACTTCATCACCCGCAACATTACAGAATGTTGTTCCTTTCAATGGTCATCTCACTGTTCAAGCTGCCAACGGGGATCATCTTCCCCATCATCTCTGTTGGTGATAACCCTGGCCTCTTACCCTTAACCAATGTTTTGGTTTCTCCTCCTCTTGCTACTAATTTGGTTTCTGTGGGTCAACTTGTTGAAAATAATTACACTGTCTCTTTTTCTTCTTCTGGATGTGTTGTGCAGGACCAGGAGTCGGGGGAAGTGATCGCGAGGGGGCCTAAGCGTGGCAGACTTTTTTCTTTACCAATGTCTTCTGTTATTGAGAATAATCCTTTACATCAGTTATTTTGTTTTTTCATTTAGAATCATTCTCGTTTGTGGCATAATAGACTTGGTCATCCAAATGCTTCTACAATGTCTACATTATTTCAATCTGGATTAATAAATACACCCGTTGCTTCTGCTTCTTTTGACTGTGATGCTTGTAAATTAGGGAAGAGTAAAACTTTACCCTTTCCAACCTCTCACACACGAAGCACTGCTTGTTTTGACTTAATTCACAGTGATATTTGGGGTATAGCTCCGACCCTTTCACATAGTCATTTCAAGTATTTTGTCACCTTCATTGATGACTACAGCAGATTTACATGGATTTATTTGTTGCATTCAAAGTCGGATGTTCTTAATGCATTTAAATTTTTTGTTCAATATGTTGAAAACCAATTCTCTACATGCATTAAAACTTTACGCTCAGACTCAGGGGGGAGTATGTTTCCAAGGATTTTCAATCCTTTTTACACACTAAAGGAATTATTTCTCAACGTACCTGTCCGTATACTCCACAACAAAATGGAGTCGCCGAACGGAAAAACAGACATCTTCTTGATGTCACTAGAACTCTTCTGATTGAATCATCTGTTCCCCCTCGTTTTTGGACTGAAGCTCTCACCACGGTTGTCTATCTTATTAACCGTCTTCCATCACCTACCATTGCTCATTCCACGCCTCATTTTAAACTGTTTGGTCATCATCCTGTGTTTGATCACCTACATACCTTTGGCTGTGTTTGCTTCGTTCATCTACCTTCCACAGAAAGAACGAAACTAACAGCACAATCTCGCAGGTGTGCTTTTTTGGGTTATGCCACTAATCAAAAAGGTTTTGTTTGTTATGATCCCATTGGTCGTCGTATCAGGATTTCTCGAAATGTTATTTTCTTTGAAAATCAATATTTCTTCCAAACTCACATGGACTATCCTCATCCCTTTTCACCAGCTCTCTTACCAGGTTTTTCAGATCCAACCTCTGTTACTAGGTTTAATCCTGCTTTTGTATACCATCGACGGGAGAAACCTCCCACTGTAGATGGCCCTCCCCCTGATCCTCCATCGACAACTGGTTCAGCGCCTACTCCTGCCTTACGTCGCTCCTCCAGAAATTCTAAACCGCCTGAGCGGTTTGGATTTACACATACTTCTTTGATGACCACTCTCTCTTCTATCTCTATTCCAAGTTCTTATTTACTGGTTGTCCAACAAGATTGCTGGAACCATGCCATGAAGGAGGAATTAAAAGCATTGGATCTAAATCACACATGGGATATTGTGGAGTGTCCATCAGCAGTTATGCCCATTGGCTGCAAATGGATCTACTTGATCAAACTTAAATTTGATGGGTCCTTGGATAGACACAAAGCTCGACTTGTGGCACTCGGAAACAGACAGGAGTATGGCATTGACTACGAGGAGACGTTTGCCCCTGTGGCAAAGATGACATCTGTTAGGTTACTTCTCTCCATTGCTGCATCTCAGTCTTGGCCCTTATACCAAATGGATGTCAAAAATGCTTTTCTCCATGGGGACTTGCAAGAAGAAGTCTATATGCGTATACCACAAGGAGTACCCTCTCCCTCCAAGAGGTCTGTCTGTAGGCTGCGAAAATCGCTTTATGGTCTCAAACAAGCTCCTCGGGCATGGTTCGACACCTTTAGGTGTCGCTTATGCGACATTGGCTTTACTCAAAGCCCATATGATGTCAATCCAGGCCCATTAATTTTGGCTCATATCCAGGCCCATTTATTGTTCCTATTTATTACTTTGTAATTAGTCAAAGATTGTTCTTAATTTTAGGATCTGTGATTGATTTGTAATTGATTATAATTGATTGTAATTAGGGATTAAACCCTTATATACAGACATCAGTCGATCCAAGGAGGGGACGATTATTCGTCTCTATCTTTCTCATGTTCTGGAATTCATCTCTCTAAATGTCATGGTATCAGAGCTAGATCCATAATCTTTGATCTCTGATCTTCTCCTATATCATCTTCCAAATCATTGGAAGCCAGTATATGATCATCTGTGATCATTCTCTCCAGCCGGATCATCCCTGATCATTTCATATCAGACGTGGCCCACCCGAGATCATCACCAACTCATCAGCGGAAGACCACCATCTTGGTCGCCTGGAGGTTCTGAGATTTATGCTGATTTTCTCATGATTTATTGATCATCAGAGGTAGGTTTTCTACCATTTTTTGTGAATATTCATTCTTTTCAATAGTTTTCATCTCGGCCGTCCAAAATCTTGGATCTGGATTTGATCTTCATGCGACCAGTGCCAGTAGTTGCATAAAACTACTCTCATTCCATCCCCATACTCTGATCTGTGCCAAGATCATCAAGTGGGGCCCACGTGTGCATCTACACACTGCCGACAGGGACGTTTTCCCTGCTGGATGCGTGCATTTGATGCCCTGACGTCTTCTGGTGCCTTCTTTACATGCTGCTGTTATTTCCTGCTGTTTCTTGGTGCTTGCTAGTGGATTGCTACTGTTCTCTGTATCCATTGCTACTGAGAAGCCGATCACCTTCCTAGACCCGTGCTTTGGTCTTTTGGTTGAAATCAATAGGTTGTGCTGGTGTCTGGGCCCTGTTCCGGCCATACTTATTCCTACAATTTTGGGCTGCTGGTTGTTATCTGCTTGGGTTAGTCACATTGTTATCTATTGTTCTGCTTGTTCTGCTTGTGTGCTTCTTGCTGTTTTTAGTCAAGGACAAACATGAAATATCCCTGATTCGATTTGATGGAACGAAGACAAAGGATGCTAAAATTAAGACTTGGTTGCTGGGTTCTGTTGAGTCTCAATTTTTTCTCAACCTCAAACCCTGCCAAACTGCTCGTGACATGTGGGATTATCTTAAGCACATTTATCAACAGAGCAATGCTGCTCGCCAGTTTCAATTAGAGCTTGAAATCTCTCAATACGCTCAAGGCACCCAGTCCATTCAGGAGTATTACAATGGGTTCCGCCGCCTGTGGTCTGAATATGATGAGATTAAGTTTGCCAAGATCTCTGCAGCGCTTTTACCGGAATTGCTTCCATTACAACAAAGTAGTCATCGTGATCAGCTTCTCATGAAACTTCGTCTGGAGTTTGAGCCAGTTAGATCAAACTTGATGAGCAGAGCTCCTCTTCCAAGCTTGGATGCCTGTCTTCAGGAACTTCTCCGCGAGGAACAACGTCTGGCTACTAAAACTACTCTGGAACAACAGAGATCTGTTGAGACTCCATTAGCCTATGTTGCTACAACCAGACAACCTCCTCGGGACATCAGTAAAGTTCAGTGCCATAACTGCAAAAAATATGGACACTATGCTAATCAATGCAAGGCAAAAATTTGCCGATATTGTAAGGCCACTGGTCATGTTCTTGAAGAGTGCTGGAAGAAGAATCGCAATTCTACTTCCCGCCACTACGTGCAGTCAGCTCCTGGTACTTACAGCGTGTCGTCAGCTCCTAGTGCTTACACTGTGACCACTCCACCATATGCTTCATCTGACTTCAGTGGTTTTCTGCAGTATGATTCTTCCTCCCAACCTGGTTCCTCACACTCTGCGCCACCAGCTCCTCTCACCCCTGAGATGGTCAACCAAATGATCATCAATGCTTTAGCTTCCATGAACATCGCAGGTACTGCTTCCTCTTTTTCCAATACTTGGTACCTAGATTCTGGTGCCAGTAACCATATGACCACTTCAGCCCTAAATTTACAAAATGTTGTTCCTTACACTGGTCATGCTACTGTCCAAGCTGCCAACGGTGATCATCTTCCCATCATCTCTGTTGGTGATACCCCTAGTCCCTTACCATTAACCAATGTTTTAGTTTCTCCTCATCTTGCTACCAATTTAGTTTCTGTGGGTCAACTTGTTGAAAATAACTGCAATGTCTCTTTTTCTCCTTCTGGTTGTGTTGTGCAGGACCAGGAGTCGGGGGAAGTGATCGCGAGGGGGCCTAAGCGTGGAAGACTTTTTGCTTTACCAGTGTCTTCATTTGTTCCGAATAACTCTTCATCTCAGTTATTTTGTTTTTCCATTCAGAATAATTCTCGGTTGTGGCGTAATAGACTTGGTCATCCAAATACCTCTACTATGTCTACTGTATTTCAATCTGGATTATTAAATAAACATATTGATTCTGCTTCATTTGAATGTGATGCTTGTAAATTAGGAAAGAGTAAAACTTTACCTTTTCCACACTCTAACACATGGAGCACTGCATGTTTTGACTTAATTCACAGTGATGTTTGGGGCATTGCTCCGACTCTTTCTCATAGTTATTTTAAGTACTTTGTCACCTTCATTGATGACTACAGCAAATTTACTTGGCTTTATTTATTACATTCAAAGTCTGATGTTCTTCATGCTTTTAAGATTTTTTTAAGCTATGTTGAAACACAATTCTCCGCATGGATTAAGATTTTGCGATCAGACTCAGGGGGGGAGTATGTGTCCAATGATTTTCAATCTTTTCTGAACAATAAAGGAATCATTTCTCAACGTACATGTCCGTATACTCCACAATAAAATGGAGTTGTAGAACGGAAAAACAGACATCTCCTTGATGTAACTAGAACTCTTCTCATACAATCTTCTGTTCCCCCTCGTTTTTGGACTGAAGCCCTTACCACCGCAGTTTATCTCATCAATCGCCTTCCATCACCTACCATTGATCATTTCACACCTTATTTTAAACTGCTTGGGCAACAACCTGTGTTTGATCACCTTCATACATTTGGATGTGTTTGTTTTGTTCATCTTCCTCTCACGGACCGAACAAAACTAACTGCGCAATCTCGCAGGTGTGCGTTTTTAGGTTATGCCACTAATCAAAAAGGTTTTGTTTGTTATGATCCCATTGGACGTCGTATCAGGGTTTTCTCGAAATGTTATTTTCTTTGAAAATCAGAATTTCTTCCCCACTCACATAGACTGTCCTCAACCATCTTCACCAGCTCTCTTACCTGGTTTCTCAGATCCACCATCGGATCAAACAAATGTTACTAGGTTTAATCCTGATTTTGTGTATCACCGACGGGAAAAACCTACCATTGCAGATGGCCGTCCTCCTGATCATCCACCGACCAATGGTTCTGCGCCTACCCCGACCTTACGTCGCTCCTCCAGAGATTCTAGACCGCCTGAGAGGTATGGATTTACCCATACTTCTTTGATGACAACTCTATAATCTGTCCCTATCCCTAGCTCTTATTTGCAGGCTGTACAACAAGATTGTTGGAACCAGGCCATGAAGGAGGAATTGGATGCTTTGGATCAGAATCACACCTGGGATATTGTGGAGTGTCCTTTAACAGTTAAACCCATTGGTTGCTAATGGATCTACTCGATCAAACTTAAATCTGATGGGTCCTTGGATAGACACAAAGCTAGACTTGTGGCACTCGGCAACTGTCAGGAGTATGGCATTGACTATGAGGAAACATTCGCACCTGTGGCAAAAATGACATCTGTTCGGTTACTTCTTGCCATTGCTGCATCTAAATCCTGGCCTTTATACCAAATGGATGTCAAAAATGCATTTCTCCATGGAGATCTGCATGAAGAAGTCTATATGCGGGTACCACAAGGTGTACCATCTCCCTCAAAGAGGACTGTCTGTCGCTTGCGAAAATCACTTTATGGTCTAAAGCAAGCTCCTCGGGCATGGTTCGAAACCTTCCAGAGTCGCTTATGCGAGAGTGGCTTTACCCAGAGTCCTTATGATCCATCTCTCTTTCTGTGCCACACATCTACTGGTGTTACTGTACTTCTCGTATATGTTGACGATATTATTATCACTGGCACGGATGCTGGTATGATCAAATCTCTCCAAGCTTCTCTCAAAGATTCCTTCCGTATGAAGGATTTGGGCCCATTGCATTATTTTTTGGGCTTAGAAGTGCATCAATCTCCGAAAGGTCTATTTGTTAACCAACACAAATACACATCCGATCTTATCGAGTTGGCGGACCTCCAGGATTCTTCCCCTGTTGATACACCTGTAGAGGTCAATCTCAAGTTGAGTAAAGATGATGGAGATCTTCTTCCTGATCCTCATACATACAGCCGTCTGGTGGGCAGTCTTGTCTATCTCACTATAACTAGACCTGACATCTTTTATGCTGTTAATCTTGTGAGCCAATTCATGACAGCTCATCGACACCTTCATTTGACAGCTGTTAAGCGGATTATTCGCTATCTGCTGCGTACTGTCCCTCGGGGTTTATATTATCCCAAGGATAATCCTCTTCATCTGACCGCTTATGCGGATGCTGACTGGGTAGGCTGTCAAGACACATGTCGCTCTACTACTGGTTGGTGCATGTACCTTGGCAATTCTCTTATTTCTTGGAAATGCAAGAAACAAGAACGGGTGTCTCGCTCTTCCACGGAAGCTGAATATAGAGCAATGTCTTCTGCTTGTTCTGAGATCTTATGGCTACGGGGACTTCTTTCGGCACTCGGGTTCGCTCAAATCTCTCCTACTCCATTGCATGCCGATAATACTGGGGCTATTCGCATCACTGAAAATCCAGTATTCCATGAATGCACCAAACATATTGAAGTTGACTGCCACTTTATTTGAGATGAATATAAGCGTGATGTCATTAGTCTACCGCATGTCCCTACAGAGTCTCAGTTTGCCGATATTTTCACTAAGGGACTTCCTCGGCCTCGACATCAATTTCTTGTCTCCAAATTGCTGCTTTATGACTCCCCAGCATCAATTTGAGGGGGGTGTCAATCCAGGCCCATTCATTTTGGCTCATATCTAGGCCCATTTATTGTTCCTATTTATTACTTTGTAATTAGTCAAAGATTGTTCTTAATTTTAGGATCTGTGATTGATTTGTAATTGATTATAATTGATTGTAATTAGGGATTAAACCCTTATATATAGACATCAGTCGATCCAAGGAGGGGACGATTATTCATCTCTATCTTTCTCATGTTCTGGAATTCATCTCTCTCTAAATGTCATATGATCCCTCTCTCTTTCTTTGCCGTAAGTCTATTGGGATTGCTGTGCTTCTGGTGTATGTTGATGATATTATTATCACTGGCACGGATGATGGGATGATCAAATCTCTCCAAGATTCCCTCCGGACTTACTTCCATATGAAGGATTTGGGCCCTTTGCATTATTTCTTGGGATTAGAGGTGCATCAATCTCCCAAAGGTCTCTTTGTTAATCAACACAAATACGCATCAGATCTTATCGAGTTGGCTGACCTTCATGATTCTTCGCCTGTTGATACGCCTGTCGAGGTAAATCTAAAGCTGAGTAAGAATGATGGCGATCTTCTTCCTGATCCTCAACCATACCGGTGTCTGGTGGGAAGTCTTGTCTATCTCACCATCACTAGACCTGACATATCCTATGCTGTTAATCTTGTGAGCCAGTTCATGACAGCTCCTCGCCACCTTCATTTGACAGCTGTGAAGCGCATTATCCGATATCTGCTACGAACTGTCTCTCGTGGTTTATATTATCCAAAGGATAATCCTCTTCATCTGACCGCTTATGCGGACGCTGACTGGGCAGGCTGTCAGGACACTCGTCGTTCTACTACAGGTTGGTGCATGTATCTTGGCAATTCTCTCATTTCTTGGAAATGCAAGAAACAAGAACAGGTGTCTCGATCTTCCACGGAAGCTGAATATAGGGCAATGTCTTCTGCTTGTTCTGAGATCTTTTGGCTTCGGGGACTTCTTTCGGAATTCAGGTTGGCTCAAATCTCTCCTACTCCATTGCATGCCGATAATACTGGGGCTATTCGCATTACTGAAAATCCCGTCTTCCATGAACGTACCAAACATATCGAAGTTGACTGCCACTTTATTCGAGATGAATATAAGCGTGATGTCATTCGTCTACCACATGTTCCTACAGAACTTCAGTTTGCAGATATCTTCACGAAGGGACTTCCTCGGCCTCGACATCAATTTCTTGTTTTCAAATTGCTGCTTTATGACTCCCCAGCATCAATTTGAGGGGGGGTGTCAATCCAGGCCCATTTAGGCCCATCCATTTAGGCCCATTTATTGCATTGTAATTAGTCAAAGGCTGTTACTTAATTTGTTGCCTTAGTTTAGGATCTTAGATTTGTAATTACTTGTAATTAGGGAATTCAGCCCTTATATATACAACAGTCGATCCTCAAAGGAGGCAAGACATTCATTTCTTTTTCTCTCATATTTTGTATTTCATCTCTTCAAATGACACATAAGGATGTGACTGACATGTTGTTCTTCCTGTAATTTGAGCGCTTAAGGAAGAAAAGCATCCGAAACAGATTGAAGGAGCATTTGGTCCCTCTCTATCCATAGGGCTAGAAAGCCATTATAGTATTCCTGGACAAATGCCATTATAGTATTCCTGGACAAATTTATCATTCTGGCAAAATCTTGTTAACTCTGTATCGAGGTGAAATCTTTGGGCCTTGTTTTGCTGATGATAAATTTTCTTCATGTGTTTCCACATGTCAGAAGTCGTGGTAAAGGCTTGAAGTGCCATTGAAAAAGGAGGGATCTACTGAGTTGAGGATCCATGTTATCACTTTGGCATTGCGTTGGTTCCAAGTAGCAATAATTTCTTCATGTGCTCCACATGCGTTCACAATTGTCTGGGTTTAAGCATTGAAAATAGTCTTTTGCGGGTCCCGAGGGTGGGCCCCCCGGCCAAAACTGCATGCTGCAGCTGGCCGCTGGGAACATGGAACTTTGTGGCTGCTAGACATTTTGATAGAAATTGTGGCTGCAGGACTGTAACGCCCCAGCCTACACACATGCATGATATTGTCCGCTTTGGCCCATGGGCCTCACGGTTTTGTTTCTGATGGGCCTCAACCCATCAAAAGGCCTCATGCAAGGTAAGGGTGTTAAGCTCTACATATAATCCCAATTACTTTTTTCTCTATAGTCGATGTGGGACTCCGGGGCGTTACATTGGACCCACACTCGAACTAGTCAAGAGTCGGCTCTGATACCATTTGTAACGCCCCACCGTTCACACATGCATGATATTGTCCGCTTTGGCCCATGGGCCTCACGGTTTTGTTTCTGATGGGCCTTAACCCATCAAAAGGCCTCATGCAAGGTAAGGGTGTAAGCTCTTCATATAATCCCAATCACTTTCCTCTCTATAGTCGATGTGGGACTCCGGGGCGTCACAAGGACACTTTGAAGAAAATTGTGGCTACTAGACATTTTGATAGAAATTGTGGCTGCAGGACACTTTGAAAAAAATTGTGACTGCTGGGAATCGGGGAAGCTGGCCACCTGAAAATGAAAATCTTGGCCGCTGAAATCAGGGGGAGATTGCTGGCCGCCTGGGGTAGGGACCTTGGCCGCTGGGATTGAGGATCCTGTGCTGCTGGAAGTTGTGCAGGTGGCGGGCTGGGGCAGCAATTCAAGGAAGGGAAAAGGCCTGTTGGCAGCCAGCTAAGTGCTTGCTGCTGGTTGGGTTCCTCATCAAGAAGGGCAGGACGGGGCTGATGGGTGAGGGAGTGCTGGCCGCCCAGGAACAGTGCAGGGACTGCTGCAATGGCAGCTGGCAGCAAATTCCAGGAAGGAAAAACAGGAGGGCAGGCGGGGAAGGAGTTGGCCGCTGGCCTGTTGTGCAGGTGGGTTGAATTCCCAGTTGGGGCAGGGGCGTGAGTGCTGGAACTTGGCCGCTAGGTCTGCTTGTAGCTGGGATTACAATCCTGGCCGCTAGAACTAAAATTGTTGGGGGCAGCAGGCCGCTGAAATCAGGAATCCTGACCGCTGGGGTGCAGGGCAGTTGGCAGCAGCTGCTGCTGGCTGGCTGGTTGCCAACTGTTGTGGCTGGCTGCTGGCCTGCAGCAGCTGGCCATTCATCAAGGGCTGGGTCCCACAGTGGGGCCCACAGAAACTGTAATTCTTCTCAGATTAAGGGGCAGATTGAAAGCAACAGTTAAATAATAGATTGATTAACAGATTAAACAGCAGATTATTAACAAACTAATAACAAATTATTAAGCTAAACATGATTCACTTTGATCAAGAGTAATCGCACTTTGATCAAGAGTAATCGCAAGCAAAATGTGCTAATTAGTTTGGACACTTGCCTCTAATCAAGCACAAATCACATCTCAAACTACAGTCAATCGAAGCTCCAACCAAGAGCTCTCTCTTCCAAACAAAGCCCCAAAGTTCCACCCTAAAAGAAAACCCAATCACTGAGAGAAACCCATGCCCAAAACAGGCCACACTGATGGAGAAAAATCATGGATTCTAAACCAAGAGGAAAAAGGCCTACCTCTTAGAAGATCAAGAAAGAAGAAGGTGATGAAAGAGGGGGCTACCACTGCTGAAATCGCACCAAAACGCACTATGTTGTGTAGGGGATGTGTAATATCCTGAGTACTTGGGCCTAGGATTGGTCTGGCCCAGGTAGTATCTTAGTCATAGTACTGATCCAAGTTTTAATGGAAGTAGAAGTCCTAGATTTTTAATAAACTTGCAAGTATCCCACGTGAGAGAGAGAGATTGGGAAAGAAGAGAGTTGTAAAACAACTCTAAATGGAAAGTTTGAAAGTAACTAGAATTCCCATCTTTCCCTTTATATATGAGAACCAACGACCCTTTGTGATATATTCTATTCATTGGAGAAGAGTCTGAGAATCTTGTGGATTGCAAATTAGGAGAAGAAGGAGAAAGCTGTTGATGTCAAAGACGACAATCGTGTATCAGAGGTGAGTGGATCTTCCTAATTTAATTGGTTGATTAAGTTAGATGATTGATATTGTGATGTGATTTAAATGTTCTGTGTTGAGAAGATCTGTTGATCAAGAAATCATATGATAATAGATATGGAGATTGTATATGTAGAAAGGGGATGCAGATTCATGAAACAGGTTAGAAATCAGATGAAACAGAGACTGTCGAGAGGAGTATTCTTGACATTGGAGGGCTGTGGGACCCCATGGCCCACCAGATGGAAGATCTGGTCCAGGGATCTATACAAGGAGACATGTTCGACCCTTAAGGAAGAGGACCCATGGAGAGTAGACCCCACTAGGATCTTCATCCAATCACCTTAATGCAAAAGATGCGTCTGTCACAGACTTTGGAATTACATGCCGTTAGACCTTATTTGGACTCATCTGGTTGTCTAAATTGGAAATCAGATTGGATTATCTGATGTAGGACCCTGGGCGACCATGGAGAAGTGGGGCATCTGCAAATTGGACCAGTAGAATTCAGTATTCAATAGATTCAAAGAATCCCAGGCGTGAAAATCCCAGAAATCACTGTATATGTCGTTTGTAGTTGTGGGACCCACCTATTGATCAGATCACTGATCAATATCACACATCTGTTCAAGGATCACCAGTCGACCATGGTGTAGTTGACTGATCATGGATTTGGATAGTGGGACCCACTGTACAGTGAACTCCATATATTGTAGGCGAGAATTGCTGTATATGGTGTTTTGATGTTGTGTGCCCTAGCGAATGATTCTATGATGAATCAAATTCGTCAGAATGATGTAGTAGTCTTGGGCGACCATGGCCTAGATGGCTGATCTTGGTATAGCCAACTGGGACCCACTGGATTTAATCAAGAGATTCAGGTATGAATTATTCATGCACGTGTTCTGTACAGATAAATAAAGTTGAGAATAGTAGTATATTTATGAAAATAGACTTGGCATATGTGTAGAAATAATAAATTAATTCCTTACTTAAGTGAAATCAAGTTTTGTGATCAATGTTTAGTTAATTATGATTAACTAAATAGACTGTAACTGATTATTATGAGTAAGGTTGTATTATATATAGCGTGGGCCCACCCTATCACTCTATACCAATTTTGATAAGAAGTGGGGGCAACAACCAGTGAAGTATGTATGGGTCGGGTCCACACTACTACTGTGTAAATCATTAATTAATATTTGATTATGAGATATTGTGCACTGGGTCCCAGATTTGGGATGTTGGACTTGCGTCCGGATGATGGATGGCTTCGGGCCATGATAGCCGTTATAGCGGCGGGTCCTTAATGGACGTGATGGGCCACTTTGATGGCTGGTCCTTAGTGGACGTGTCTGATGAGACAGGGTCATGGTGACCGGTATACATGTATACGATAAGGCCTTTGAGGCGTGGTGATGTGCATGGGCACGGATTGTGTGTGAAATAATCTAAATAATATTTAATTATTGATTTAGACTTGTTAAATCATGTGATGTTATATTTTATGTGATTTGTGTAATTAGGAATATTCATTCACCAGTAGTACTGATGTTGTGTTACCCCCTTCAGGTAATCAAGCTGCGGGCGGGACAGAGCGGAACGATGATCAGCACGTGAATTTCAATATGCGTGGCTGACAAGAGTGCACGAGAAAAGATAATTTAGTAGATAAAGGGATTAGCCTGGTTTAGGGATATTATTTGATGTTTTAGTACATTATTGATGCAGACCGAACATAGTAAAGTTTGAGTAGTTACAACTATTTGATTAAATGAAATTATTATTTGATTTTAAATGCCAAATGCTTATGTGAATTATTTGACTAATGTCTGGTAAATATTACCAAAGTTATCACGATCCAGAGATCTGACAGGGCCCCAGGATTTGGGTCGTGACAGGATGACTGGAAGTTGAATGGCCGGGCTGGATCTTGCAAGGAGAGTCTCCCTCCAGGTGCTCTTCACCGAGCCATGGGAGAGAAAATAAACAAGGAGAAGAAGAGGAGAAAGAGGGGAGCTCTCTTGTGCTGCCTGGTGCAATGTAGTAGTGCTGCCCGCTGCAATGTAGTAAATGAGAGCCATGAATGAGGTAGGTGAGGCATTGAATGTGGTTGGTGGGATATTTTTAAAGCCTTAGCTTGTGAGTTTGCTACCACATAGCCGAACTTGGGACGCGCTAACGAAGATCTTCGGGACCCCGGACAGATTTGGTCAAAGAAGAAGAATTGTAGGTCTAGAGATGAGCTTTCCAACAAGCCAAGAATTAGATTTTTCTGAGATCGGTGACAGAAGCTGTACTTTTCCAAACTGCGGTATACACCTCGAAAAGTGTGTCGGGGGTCAACTGGACGTTTTGGGCCTCGGACGAGTTCGGGCTGAACATAAAAATTGTCAGGCAGGTCAAGATCTAATCTTCGAGCCCAAGAATGGCACGTTTCAGGGCTTCGAGGGAGAAGTCAACTGTTTGGTCAAAATCTAACAATTTATGATGGAATTGGTCATTTGAAGGGTTTCGGGCCTCAAACTGATTCTAGTTGAATACAAATGTTGTCTGGAATGATAATCTCGATTCACTGAGCTTAGAGCTCAGAATAACAGATTGGTAGAATTTATGAATAACCTCCCGGTCTCACTCGAACTTACAGACGGGCTCCGAAAAGGGTCAAACTAGACTTAAGAGGCTCTCAGAACTTCCCAAAGCTATTCGAATACCACGGTTGGCCTCTAATCCCACTTAGAAATCCTAACCACATAATTAATTAGTGCTAATCCTAGGGTTAAGAGGTTGGGTTCTTACAATTAATAACCTATTTTCACAGCTTCTGGAGAAGGAATTTCTCAGTTTCAACGGTTGGATGGGAATTTGATGTAACAGCTTTAAAACTGTTTGTGAAAACTGTCGAACCCAAAAAGTAGGTAAAGCACTGACCTTTTGGGATGATAAAATTCCAGAAAAATATGAAGAAATCCCAGAGTAAATAGGCGACCAGCTTGGTGCAGAATTTGTGACAATTGCACAATCTGAGGTGGGCTCCGTTTCTTGATCAGACGGTCAGATTAATAGATAGCTGCATGGAGAGCGACCAGAAATGTTCTCTTTGTTCAAATCCTTGAATCTAATGCCTGAGATGAGGTCCAATCTGATGTTGAGATGAGATCTGATGCCTTGATCCAATGGAGGGAAAGAAACAGAGATTGTGGTCTCTGTTGTAGCACGACAGTGATAGATTCGTGTTCAGTGATATTCAGAACTTGGCTCTGATACCATCTTAGGATCTATAGATCCATATATTGAAAATAGGAAAAGGGAGAGGAAGAAGAAGAAGATGACATTTTGTGAATGTCTGTCATATTCCAAGATGGGAACGGACTTGTGTTTATACACACTTCACTGGTATCGATTTATATATGATGATATCTTTATCAGGCTATGATTACAAGCAAATATAGAAATGTCTACACAACCTTCCAAGCAAGGGATATTTGACCAATCAACAAAATCCCCAAGTTTCCACACGTGAGATATTTTGGATATGGGTTTGTGGTTATGGGCTTTTCAGGTTGGGTCAATTGACCTGTTTATGGCTCTACACCTTGCACATGCACAGATCGATTAATTCTTGTCAATGTTGTTGTGCTTCAATAATACATGCCTTAATGTTCAACTTTAATATCATGTAAAATGTAGAGCTTAGTGTTATCTTGGTTTTACAATATATCCTGTTGGATTTATTGCTGTTACTTATATTGATTTCCATTGTTTAGGGTGCGAATGGACATTATTCGGTCTTTAAATATGAAGGACCCTTACATTGCCATTGGTTCTTTTGATCGTGAAAATCTTTTCTATGGTGTAAAGCCACTGGGCCGGTGTCTTTCATTTGTGGATGAGCTTGTTGGAGAAATTTCAAAATATGTTGCTTCTGCTGGTTCTACCATCATATATTGTTCAACGGTCAAAGATGCTGAACAGGTGTGTTTTGTTTCTCCATAATGTTAAATTTTCATTTCAAGGGAAGGGGGATATCTGACATATTTAATCTCTCCTGGTGCATTAAACCTTTACCCACTTGTGATACATGCATAAAGTAGTCTCCTGTAACAATCGTGACATGCAAGAGAAGCTTTTCAATTGACAAAATTTGTGTGTCTTTACATTGGAGATTTCCTCCCATTAAATAGAATACAGTTGCCTATTCAAAGGCTACAAATTAGCTAATCTAATCTAATTACAATCTATTATTAATGAAAGAGAGAAATCAGCTAATTACAATCTATTTAAAAGGAAAACTTAAGCAAATAGTTGACCAAATCCAACGAGATTGGATTCCACCATATTGGGCCTAAATGGGCCTAAATTGGGTTTGTATTTGACACCCCCCCCTCAAATTGATGTGGGGGAATCCACAAGCATCAATTTGCTAACCAAGAACTGATGACGAGGGCGCGGGAGTCCCTTTGTGAAGATATCAGCATTTTGAAGATCAGAAGGGATGTGAGGAAGACTAATCACATCACGCTTGTATTCATCTCGTATAAAATGGCAATCAATCTCTATGTGTTTAGTACGTTCGTGAAAAACTGGATTGGCAGTAATACGAATTGCACTAGTATTGTCTGCATAGAGTGGTGTGGCAGTATCAGCTGGAAATCCGAGATCGGAAAGCAATCCGCGAAGCCAGAGAATTTCGGAACAAGCAGCAGACATGGCACGATACTCAGCTTCGGTGGAAGATTTGGAGACTTTATCTTGTTTCTTACATTTCCACGAAATCAAACTATCTCCGAGATACATGCACCATCCTGTGGTTAGAGCGACGAGGTTCCGGACAACCAGCCCAATTAGCATCTGAGTATGCTTTGAGTGTTAGGGAATTATTTGCCGAATAAAATAAGCCACGGGTTGGAGTCCGAATGAGATATTTAAGAATTCGTCGGACTGCAGCCAAATGAAGATGTCGAGGATCAGTCATGAATTGACTGACTAAATTGACTGCATAAGAAATATGAGGACGAGTTATCGTCAAGTTGATCAAGCTGCCAACAAGGCGACGATATAATGTAGGATCAGAGAGGGGATCTCCACTGTCCTGATGGAGTGTAATATCCTGGGTTTTAGATTTCCTATTAGATTATTAAAACCTCACGTGTATTATTATTGAATGAAAGAGGAGTTGTTTAACAACTCTGATGAGAGGAGATTGGACAGGACTCTATGTCCAGTTACAAGGAAACTAGGACTCTAACTTTCTGTTGCCTATATTAACAACCAACGACCCTTTGGAGTATCATATTCAATTGTTTCCTTGAGAGAAAATCTGAGAGAGAGAGAGAGAGAGCTTGGTCGTTGGAATCCAAGGGAAGAAGAGGAAGAAGTCAGCGGGAAGACGAACTACAATCGCGTATCAAGGTGAGTGGATCTTCCTAAATATCTAGATGGTTTAATTAAGATGAATCATAATGGAGTATGATTTAATTATCCTGTACGGTAATTATCTGTAGCCTTGAAATAGATTTGAAATCTGTTTTGAGCCAAGGAATTGTGTAGGAATGGCTGTTTGTATGATACAATTAATCTGGAGTGAAAATCCCTGAGCATCCATTGAATAGGCTTGCAAATTGATGGGAAACAGAGGCTGGCGTCAATGTGCAAATTGACAGTGGAGAGTTGTGGGACACCCTGGCCCACAGTATGGATGATCTGAACCAGGGAGTAGGAGGCCTATCCCTAGTCGACCATGGAGGATATGGACCCAAGGGAGGTGGGCCCCGTTTGGGCCACCATCCATGTATTTCAGATCCCAGATGCGTGAATGAGGAAACAAAACCAGATCTGGTCGTTTGTAGTTGTGGGACCACTGGGATTACATGATCTGAAATCAGGTCCACTCATCTATTAGAAGACCCTTGGTCGACCATGATGTAGTTGAACATCTGACATTTGAATCAGTGGGACCCACTGATCAATGTATTCAACAGATTTCAGGCATGAAAATTTCAGAATCCACTGTACTGATAGTTTGTAGTTGTGGGACCCACTACATGGTCTGATCTGGAATCAAGACCATACATCCTAAAGGGGACACATGGTCGATCCTTGTGTAGGTGGACATCTTGTACGGTGGACCCCATCCATGATATACCTATTAGACATCATAATTGTATGCGTCAATGCACTGTTCTGGTCGACAGTGGTTGTGGGACCACTGGGAACACCTGATCTGAAATCAGGTCCACTTATCTTACATGGGACTCTTGGTCGACCATAGTGCTGGTGGACCCAAGGGAAGTGGGTTCCATCTGGTGATCCATCTTATGACTATCAAATTGCATACGAGATTTGTCTACATAGAGTTTCTTTGAGACTGTTTTGATTAGTGGGCCCCAGGGTATGATCTGATGATGAATCTAATCCCTTAGGATGGAAGTTTAACCCTGGGCGACCATGTAGTCTAGGTCTGATCATGGATTAAATCCAGTGGGACCCACTGGATTTCATAATTGAGTATCTGTACACGTGAAACACTTGTTGCATGGTACTGTGTGGTACACACATGGCTGGATAGGTTTTGTGATTGGGGAGATAACCCTAGGCTTGATATGAAAATACCATCTTACCCTCCTCTCTAAATTTAATTGCATGATTCTGTGTGGTTTATAATAAATTGTATGGACTATTTGGGAAGGTTGGCATGTTTCGGTTACTTGTGTAATATATTATGAAGGTGGATCACTCCGATATTATTTCTTAACTGTTATGATCAGAAGCGGGCCACTAATCTGGTAAGGACTTGAATGGGGCTGGGTCCACACTACTGTTTGTGTATGTTATGAATAATGAATTCTAGTTGCTATGTGATTATGATATATTGTGCACTGGTCTCAGATTTTGGGATGGTCCCAGACGTGGGATGTTGGACTTGTGTCCGGATGATAGATGGCTTCGGGCCATGATGGGCCATTTTAATGGCGGGTCCTTAATGGACGTGATGGGCCATTTTGATGGCGGGTCCTTAATGGACGTGATGGGCCATTTTAATGGCGGGTCCTTAATGGACGTGATGGGCCACTTTGATGGCTGGTCCTTGGTGGACGTGTCTGATGAGACAGGGTCATGGTGACCGGTATACATGTATACGATAAGCTTGAGGCAAGATTGGATGCGCTTGGGCCAGGTCCTCTGGTCAAGTAGCCCATGAGCCAAAGAGGACAATATTACACTGGGCATTGGTTGGATCTATACGATAAGGCCTTTGAGGCGTGGTGATGTGCATGGGCACGGATTTGTATGTGAAAGAATTTTAATAATATTTGATTATTGATTTATATCTGCTGAATTATGTGATGTTTTATGTGATTTGTGTAATTAGGAATATTCATTCACCAGTAGTACTGATGTTGTGTTACCCCCTTCAGGTAATCATGCTGCGGGCGGGACAGAGGGGAACGATGTTCAGCACGTAGATTTCAACACGCGTGGCTGACAAGAGAGAACGAGAAAAGATAATTTAGTAGATAAAGGGATAGCCCTTGCTTAGGAAATTTATTTAAAGTTTTAGTACATCATTGATGCAGACAGAACATATTAAAGTATGAGTATTTATAACTCATTAATTAATTGAAATTATTACCCCAAATGCTTATGAGAATTATTTTATGAATGTATGGTAATTATTGCCAAATTATCACGATCCGGATATCCGACATGACCCCGGAATTTGGGTCGTGACAAGTGGTATCAAAGCATAAGATTTTGGGCAATCTTTTTAAAAGAATTAGTAACCCATAGGTCACGTGGTGAGGACGTTGGGGTGTCAACGGTAGAAATAAAGTATGATATGTTGTTATCAATCTTTGGCTCACAATTTTCCTTCTGCAGAAGAACTAAGACAATGTATAACGCTTCTGGAAAAGAGAATGAGAACAGCAATGTTCGGATAAACGGTGGAACTATGGAGATGCCGGAGTACGCCTGACAAATGTTTGAGAGCTTTATGAAGGCGTATGCGCAGGTCCAAGAGCAGATTTCCGCTATTCATTACCACCAAAGCAAGATTGGTGAAGGACACAGCGATATCGGAGATGGCTCAGGCGAGCAAACATCTATTAGAACTATCATTTATGATTGTATGTTAAGAATTGGGCAAGCCGAATGACCGGCAGACCTGGTATTGTTACGTCTGGACGACTTTAATCTTATATTGGATGGATTGGCTTGCTAAGTTTAGGGCTATTTTAGATTACTTTTACAGTAGTTCGGTTTAACCTGGAGGAATTTACTCATGTTAGGAGACCTGTTAGGTCAATGGTTATCTCAGCCATCAAAGTTGGTGAGCTATTGAGGAGTGGGTGCGAACCCTGGCCCACAGTATGGATGATCTGAACCAGGGAGTAGGAGGCCTATCCCTAGTCGACCATGGAGGATATGGACCCAAGGGAGGTGGGCCCCGTTTGGGCCACCATCCATGTATTTCAGATCCCAGATGCGTGAATGAGGAAACAAAACCAGATCTGGTCGTTTGTAGTTGTGGGACCACTGGGATTACATGATCTGAAATCAGGTCCACTCATCTATTAGAAGACCCTTGGTCGACCATGATGTAGTTGAACATCTGACATTTGAATCAGTGGGACCCACTGATCAATGTATTCAACAGATTTCAGGCATGAAAATTTCAGAATCCACTGTACTGATAGTTTGTAGTTGTGGGACCCACTACATGGTCTGATCTGGAATCAAGACCATACATCCTAAAGGGGACACATGGTCGATCCTTGTGTAGGTGGACATCTTGTACGGTGGACCCCATCCATGATATACCTATTAGACATCATAATTGTATGCGTCAATGCACTGTTCTGGTCGACAGTGGTTGTGGGACCACTGGGAACACCTGATCTGAAATCAGGTCCACTTATCTTACATGGGACTCTTGGTCGACCATAGTGCTGGTGGACCCAAGGGAAGTGGGTTCCATCTGGTGATCCATCTTATGACTATCAAATTGCATACGAGATTTGTCTACATAGAGTTTCTTTGAGACTGTTTTGATTAGTGGGCCCCAGGGTATGATCTGATGATGAATCTAATCCCTTAGGATGGAAGTTTAACCCTGGGCGACCATGTAGTCTAGGTCTGATCATGGATTAAATCCAGTGGGACCCACTGGATTTCATAATTGAGTATCTGTACACGTGAAACACTTGTTGCATGGTACTGTGTGGTACACACATGGCTGGATAGGTTTTGTGATTGGGGAGATAACCCTAGGCTTGATATGAAAATACCATCTTACCCTCCTCTCTAAATTTAATTGCATGATTCTGTGTGGTTTATAATAAATTGTATGGACTATTTGGGAAGGTTGGCATGTTTCGGTTACTTGTGTAATATATTATGAAGGTGGATCACTCCGATATTATTTCTTAACTGTTATGATCAGAAGCGGGCCACTAATCTGGTAAGGACTTGAATGGGGCTGGGTCCACACTACTGTTTGTGTATGTTATGAATAATGAATTCTAGTTGCTATGTGATTATGATATATTGTGCACTGGTCTCAGATTTTGGGATGGTCCCAGACGTGGGATGTTGGACTTGTGTCCGGATGATAGATGGCTTCGGGCCATGATGGGCCATTTTAATGGCGGGTCCTTAATGGACGTGATGGGCCATTTTGATGGCGGGTCCTTAATGGACGTGATGGGCCATTTTAATGGCGGGTCCTTAATGGACGTGATGGGCCACTTTGATGGCTGGTCCTTGGTGGACGTGTCTGATGAGACAGGGTCATGGTGACCGGTATACATGTATACGATAAGCTTGAGGCAAGATTGGATGCGCTTGGGCCAGGTCCTCTGGTCAAGTAGCCCATGAGCCAAAGAGGACAATATTACACTGGGCATTGGTTGGATCTATACGATAAGGCCTTTGAGGCGTGGTGATGTGCATGGGCACGGATTTGTATGTGAAAGAATTTTAATAATATTTGATTATTGATTTATATCTGCTGAATTATGTGATGTTTTATGTGATTTGTGTAATTAGGAATATTCATTCACCAGTAGTACTGATGTTGTGTTACCCCCTTCAGGTAATCATGCTGCGGGCGGGACAGAGGGGAACGATGTTCAGCACGTAGATTTCAACACGCGTGGCTGACAAGAGAGAACGAGAAAAGATAATTTAGTAGATAAAGGGATAGCCCTTGCTTAGGAAATTTATTTAAAGTTTTAGTACATTATTGATGCAGACAGAACATATTAAAGTATGAGTATTTATAACTCATTAATTAATTGAAATTATTACCCCAAATGCTTATGAGAATTATTTTATGAATGTATGGTAATTATTGCCAAATTATCACGATCCGGATATCCGACATGACCCCGGAATTTGGGTCGTGACATGGAGCTTAACATTGACTTCTACTGGAGTATCGACGGGAGCAGATCCTTGAAGTCCAGCCATTTCAATTAATTCCAGAGCATATTTATGTTGATGAAGTACAATGCCTTTTGCAGATTGATGAACTTCAAGACCTAAAAAATAGTGTAAAGGACCAAGATCTTTCATGTGGAAAGATTCATGAAGAGAGGCCTGAAGTTGTTGAATCATATCTGGATCGGTACCTGTAATGATGATATCATCCACATAAACAAGAAGAACAGTAATCCCCGTGGAAGCATGATGAAGGAACATAGATGGATCATATGGATTAGGATGAAACCCCAAGTGGATAAGAGCATGCTGGAACTTTTCAAACCATGCCCGGGGAGCTTGTTTGAGACCGTAAAGAGAACGACGGAGTTTGGCGACAGCACCTGAGATGATAGAGGAAACCACCTGAGGAAGGCGCATATAAACATCTTCTTTAAGATCACCATGAAGAAAGGCATTCTTGACATCCATCTGGTATAGAGGCCAGGATTGAGATGCTGCAATGGCAAGAATAGTCCTCACAGTTGTCATTTTTGCTACAGGAGCAAAAGTCTCTTCATAATCAATACCATATTCTTGCCGATTACCCAGAGCAACAAGGCGCGCCTTATACCTAGCCAAGGTCCCATCAGTGTTAAGCTTGATAGAATAGATCCACTTGCAACCTATTGGCTTAACATAAGAAGGACACGGAACCACATCCCATGTATGATTTTGCGCAAGAGCATCCAATTCATCCTGCATAGCGGTATTCCAACATTCATGCTGCACAGCCTGGGAATAGGAGTTCGGAATAGAAGTAGAAGACATGGTGGCCAGCAAGGAAGTGTGGGTATAACCATAACGAGATGGAGGTACGGAGATCCGAGATGAACGGCGTAAGGGAGGGTCCCCAGTTGGACCAGAGGCAGTTGGTGGATCGTTAGGGGGACTATGCGTGGTCACAGCTTTACTCCGCCTTTGATAAACAAAATTAGGATCAAATTTAACAAATGGTGTTTTATCTGAAAAACCAGGGAATGAAACAACAGATGGTGACTCTACAGAATCAAGATGTTGGAAAAAATATTGATTTTCAAAAAAGACAACATTACGGGAGGTACGAATGCGTCGTATGTGAGGATCATAACAAAGAAACCCCTTTTGATGATTAGCATATCCTAGAAAAGCGCATTTAGCAGATTGGGCAGTAAGTTTGTTACGCTCAGAAGGAGGTAAATGTACAAAACACACCGACCCAAAAACTTGTAGATCATCATAAGACAGTGTAGTTTTGTATAATCGATAAAAAGGACTCTCATTTTCTAAAGAAAAAGAGGGTAATCGATTTATAAGGTGGGCAGCAGTGCTAAGAGCTTCGGTCCAAAAACGTGTAGGAACAGAGGATTCAATAAGAAGAGATCGAGTAATATCGAGAAGATGCCTGTTTTTCCGTTCAGCAACACCATTTTGCTGAGGGGTATAAGGACAAGATTTTTGAGAAATTATTCCTTTTTGTTGTAAAAAAGTTTGAAACTCTGTAGACACATATTCACCTCCCGAATCAGAACGTAAAGTTTTAATGCAAGTGGAAAAGTGATTCTCAACATATGCCAAAAACATCTTAAAAACATGAAAGACATCAGCTTTAGAATGCAAAAAATAGACCCATGTAAATCTACTGTAATCATCAATAAAAGTCACAAAATATTTATAATGAGCATGAGACAAATGAGGAGCAATACCCCAAACATCACTATGAATTAAATCAAAACATTGAGTGCTATTGGAAGTAGAGACAGAAAAAGGAAGAGTCTTACTTTTTCCCAGCTTACATGTAGCACAATCAAAAGAAGCAAACTTAGAGAATCCTATGGAGTTTACCAATCCAGAATTAACCATGTGAGACATGGTTTTAAAATTAGGATGTCCAAGCCTACTATGCCATAATTGACAATTATTTTGAGCAGAAAAACAAAAATCATTTGTTGCATTATTCCTAATTGGAGCAGTAAGATCAAGAGAAAATAAGCGTCCATGCTTAGGCCCTCTCGCGATCTCCCTCCCTGACATCTGGTCCTGCACAACACAACCAGTGGAAAAAAATGAAACTTTACAGTTGTTTTCAACAAGTTGTCCAACTGAAAGAAGATTTGAAATTAAATTGGGACAATGATAAACATTCTTTAAGGGCAAGATACT
Source organism: Litsea cubeba (assembly GCA_012931725.1). Lineage (NCBI taxonomy): Eukaryota > Viridiplantae > Streptophyta > Magnoliopsida > Laurales > Lauraceae > Litsea > Litsea cubeba. Next base: position 33,873,630 of record CM022947.1, read on the forward strand.
GGAAATATCTCCAATGGCAGTAATAGGAAGGTGTCCTCCATCGGCTGTTTGAACGTGAGTATTGCCAGTATATTTTGTCAAACTAGAGAGTTGTGCACCGGAATGAGTAAGGTGATTTGAAGCGCCGGAATCAAGATACCAAATGGAAGAAGAGTTTTTAGATGTACCTGTGATGCCAAGTGCAGAAAATGCATTGACAATCATTCGTTGAACTAATTCGGGAGTGAGAGGAGAGGAAGAGGGACCAGGCTATGAAGGCACAGATGTGGATGCAGCATCAGCAGGAGGAGAGGCTGTCGTGGCAGCATAGGCATTTGGAGTCCGATTCTGTGGACGGCGGTGACATTCACTAATGATGTGTCCCTTCTTTTTGCAATAATTACAGAACTTCTGGTTGCATTGGGTCGCAAGATGGCCATATTTTTTGCAAGAGTAGCATTGGACTTTGCTCATATCCCGAATCTGAGGAGTCGTAGAAGACTGAGACTGGCAGAGACTGAGTGTTCCCTTTGGCAGAGTATGCAATAGGATAAGTTGCAGTATGTTGTTGTTCCAGATGGGCTTTTGTGCGAAGACGTTGTTCTTCTCGTAGGAGCTCGTTCAAACAAACATCCAAAGATGGTAATGGACTCCTACTCAGCAGAGATGATGTAACAGTCTCATATTCAGGACGCAATTTCATCAAAAACTGGTCTCTGTGACTTGAGGCTTGAAGGCCTTGAATAGTTTGAAGAACATTGTTAGGAATAGATGCATATTTAATCCCATCGTATTCACTCCACAAATTGCGGAAACCAGAATAGTAGTCCTGAATGGACAAGGTGTCTTGACTATATTCTGCAATTTCACATTCAAGTTGAAATTGACGTGCAGAATTGTCTTGATGATAAACTGTCTGCAAGTAACCCCACATCTCCTTGGAGGTCGTATATGGTTTGAGGTTCAGAATCAGATGAGGTTCCACAGCCCCAAGAATCCATGTTTTGATTTTTGCATCCTTCGTATTCCAAGTAGAAATCTTTTTATCATCATCTGTAGGCTTTGGATCAGCACCAGAAACAAATCCCCATAATTCCTTGGCCTCAAGATATAATCGAAATTGAAAAGACCATGCTGGGTAGTTTTTACCATTAAATTGAATCAATTTAACCTCAGACTTCTCCATTTGAGAACCGAATAAAGAGAAGTAGTCAAGAAGAGGTTAATCCAACAGCGCACAACAGCAGGCAGTAAAAAAACACAAAAAAATGGTGCAGGCGACCTTAAAATTGACTGAAGATTCCTGATGTGGGGCCCACGATTTGATCAGATGGAGAATCAGATCAATGAGATGCAAGCAGTATCAAAATGTGTTTCCAGCCATACAAGTTTCACTAAAATCCATCCACAATCCAATATTTTGTACGGCTATGATTAAAATGATATGATAAAGATGGAAAATCACAAGTGGGGTCCAAAAGACTACCTCTGATCCCAAAAAAATGGTGAAAAAATCACCAAAAATAGCAGCAGATATGGTCGACCATGGCTGTAGAATTTCTTGAGGATGTCATGATGATCGCAGGTGGGCCACTGTTGATCATATCGTGACAGACGACTGTCTGTTTCCAATAACCTCTGATCTGGATGATCCAAGCTTACAGATCCTTGATTTTTGTGTCTGAAACACAAGATTGTCTTCCAAGAGCAGTAGAATGAATTACCAGCAGCAGCAGTATCAATCTGATATGAATCAGATGTTTACAGAGAAAAAAAACAGCCCAGACGACCTTCAGGATTGTGTCTGGATGAACACGTGGGGCCCACAGAGGAAGTGAAAAGCAAATCAGGTGCAAGGTCTGATTGTCATACTTAATTGTCTTCCTTTAGATGAAATCTGGTGTGCAGATTCCAAGGATCCAAACTTTTGGACGGTGGAGATGAAAACTACTGCCAGAGATGGGAAAATCATGAAATTGAGCAAATGGCCTACCTCTGATTGGTAAAAAATTGTGAAAAAATCACCAAAATTCCCTCCTGCAGTGGGCGACCAATACTGTTGAAGTTTCCAGTTGTGATTGAATAATCTCAAGTGGGCCACTGTTGAATGGCTATGATCAGCAGTGGATGAAAAGACTCTGAGATGTCTGAAACAGATCCTAGATCTGTTTTTTTTTTCGGGAGAGGTTGATTCCTCTCAGATCACTTGGAATATTACAAGTTCTAGCTCTGATACCATAACAATCGTGACATGCAAGAGAAGCTTTTCAATTGACAAAATTTGTGTGTCTTTACATTGGAGATTTCCTCCCATTAAATAGAATACAGTTGCCTATTCAAAGGCTACAAATTAGCTAATCTAATCTAATTACAATCTATTATTAATGAAAGAGAGAAATCAGCTAATTACAATCTATTTAAAAGGAAAACTTAAGCAAATAGTTGACCAAATCCAACGAGATTGGATTCCACCATATTGGGCCTAAATGGGCCTAAATTGGGTTTGTATTTGACATCCTGAAGAATTTTTTTAAGGTGAATTGGGTGGCCTGAACTGTTTAGGCATGACCTTTTCTTCATCCAAACCATTGTTGGCATGTTCTTTCTTCATTTAATATTAGTAGTTGGATGGATGCTTTACATTGGGCCTTTTGAAATACTATTGTTTGTATAATTCCTTTGCTAGCACGAAGTCTACATTTCATCTAACTCCTTAACTCCATCTTAGCATATTTCAGGCCCATGCATGATGCCCAGATATGGCATGTAGAAGGCATGGACACGGATTTTACACAAAGAATCAGATTTGATACAACACGATAGGCTTCCCATTTTGAAGTATCTGCGCATCATATTCTCAGATACATAGAATTAAGCTTCCTGTTGTTTCCATGATGTCCAACATTTAGCTTCATGCAAAAAAGAGGCTCTCACATCTATTAAAAATGTCCCTTTAATTGAAATGAAACTCGACGCTTAAAGAACAATTCACCAGCTTATGTCCATTCTGCCAACCGTTTGCTAATCCTATATGGGATCTCTGAACTCAACATTTGTTTGTTCCATAGTTCTTTCTAGGCATTGCAATCTTCACATTGTGGAACTAAGTTTTTTTAAATTTTAACCTTTAATTGAAATGAAACTTGATGCTTAAAGAATAATTCACCAGCTTATGTCCATTCTGCCAACCGTTTGCTAATCCTATATGGGATCTCTGAACTCAATATTTGTTTGTTCCATAGTTCTTTCTGGGCATTGAAATCTTCACGTTGTGGAACTAAGTGTTTTTAAATTTTAACCAAATGCTTGTTAAAATCTTTCACTTTACCAACTTGGGTTCGATCTGAGGGACTTTTGTTTAACAGATGTTCGGCATGCTGAGCTATAGTCTCTTTGTTCAATATTTCTTGATGAAAATTTTTACTGAGTTGGTTATGACAGATTGTAATGATCACCTACTTTTCCAGATCTTTCAGTCTCTTCTTGATGCTGGAATTAAGGCTGGAATTTATCATGGTCAAATGGGTGGTACTGCTCGTGAGAAATCCCACAGGTTTTTATTTTCTTTTATTTTTGTATACTGATGTTATTCTAAAGCTATGACTGTAATTAGTGTGTATTTGTACTATCAAAATTTTTATTAAGATTTGACATTGTCTACTCAGATGCATTGAATTTGTGGCGTTAATGTTCACGATCAATTTAGGTCAATCCATAACTGTTAACCAGCAAAAGAGCATATGCGTCCAAAAATATAATTAAAATATTAAATCAACCATGCAATCATAACTTTATCCAAAATTTAATAATCAGACCATAAAGGTCGTAATTACATTTCTCAATCAAAGAGATCAAACTTAAATCAAATTACTTCCTAAATCCTAGTTAAATTCCACAATTCACTAATTAACATAGTCCACTTGATATCCCAGTTCCACGGATTCAACGTCATTATTTGCCTCACGATCTGAAAAAAAAAAAAACATACAAGTATGTAACCAATATACACAATTAGGGCATTGTTGTATAAGCAGAATAAGGGCAATAGATGACAGTAATTTAAGACCTTAGAACTCAATCCAAAGATCCAGATACATGGCCAAACTCAAGTTCAGGTTAGATGACCTACGAAAATCAGGGAATCATTTTCATGAATTAGGTAACATGGTTTAGTAACATCACTGGCAATATGTTTTTAGTAACATTTGAATGGTTTGCTAGTACCAGTCCAAAGGGCTTGCTAGTAACATCACGAAACCATTCCAAAGGGCTTGCTAGTATCCACTTCACAAGACCATTCCAAATCCGACGCTCGGATGGTTTGCTGGTATCCACTTCACAAACCATCCCGAATGGTATGTTAGTATCCACTTCACAATACCACTCCAATCCAATGCCCAAATGGCTTGCTATTATCCACTTCACAGTACCATCCTGAATGGCTTGATAGTATCCACTTCTCAAAACCATTCTAATTTGGGCACAATCATGAGTATTCACTTCCCAATTGCTGAATTCTCTTTTTGATGGTGCCTTGACTACATATTTAGGATTCATGTTTGATCGATTCAAATTCAAAACTGATCATGACTCTCAAACTGCCCATTGCTGAATAAGTTCATAAATCATAAAGGAATGTTTGTATTCAATCCATGGTAATTCTTTGGACTAACTCTCACAAGGTCAATTCATTCACTAAAATATCCTTGTTATATTACTAAATAAGATTATAGAGAATGATTAGGGCAACGATCAATATCACATACAATCATTAAAATCTCATGATCTTTTGAGGATTCTTAAAATGGGACAAAATGATCAGTCAAGCTTGAGGTTTAAACGAGTCAACCAGAAAATGCAATAGACAACAATAGGAAGTAAGTTACAAATCTTATCTCATACTAAATTCCAAAAGCTAATTAGTGATCCACCCATCAGGTTGAGTTGACAGTTGACACAAAGTGTCTGTTGCCATGGACTGTTAACCCAACACAGCTCCTTTGCAAGTTGCAACCAGCGTGTACATTTCATAATTCATTGTCTGTGATCCATGAAACAGTCCCTGTAAGGGTTCGGCAGTATGTGCAGCACATCTACATGGGCTGTAATGATAAGATTAACTGACATACAGGTAATTATGATGAAACCCCAGCCTAACCATGTTCGAACTGTCAATGAGAACATATCATCAACGAGGACATATCATCAGGTGTAGAGAACTGTAGAATCCACAACTAGACACAATTTGAAGGGCCAGACAATGAAGAAATCTGAGGGAAAAACGAGAGTTTCAATTATTACAGACAGAACATAATACCTTACAATTAATCATGTACGCGTAGAACACTAAGGAACATTGAAGCAATGGGTATTCCTCATTTCTTACACTAAATTCATCAATTTGTACATAATACCCTGGTGTATGTTGTTCAGCTGCTAGAATTCTGTGCACATGGCTGTCACACCCAGGCACCTGGATATCCGTTCTCCACAAGTCACATCAAACATAATTTCACACATTAATAATCACATGATAACAGTTAGGTCAAATCCTTCATATGTCAATTTAACCAAAATGTTCAATATACCAAAATTTAACTCTAAAGGTAAATATTGTAACGATCTGGAATCCGGGGCCCTTCGAATTCCGTGCGAAGACTCGTAAGCATCACACACAGGTTAAATCAAAGATCACATAAAGATTTAGGCATTTATGCACTTAAACGAACTTGTATTAAAACCCAAGTATAATAAAATAATGTAACATTGTCCAATAAAAATAAAATAACTGCAATGTCTTTAAAATGAAACAATCTAAACAATCTATTAAATCTAATTCGTCTTCATCTGAGTGAATAGATATTCTAATCTATTTGTGCATTTAAATGTATACTTAGAATAGATTACACAACAAATTAAAGTAACATCCCAAAGTCTCAGTCAAGCCAAGGTTGGAATCGAGTCAAACAAACAACAACCTCCTAACCACCTGATAGCACAAGCCCAAAGTTCATGTTCCACAAAGATATCACATGTACAAAGAGTTCCCAAAACTCATTTATGCACATCTCAAAATCATCCGTTTCTATCCCAAAACAAAATCGACCACCAAGGTCCAAAACCAGCAAACTGGTACCACAAAATCGACCTTTCCCAAAAAGGTCCAACATCAACAATCCTCACAAAATTGGCCATTTGTACGGGGATGTCATCCCATACAGTGCTAGTGGTCTAGGGGTGTCCAAAAGGTTCCTCCAAACCAATGAAGAAAATACGCCCGCCGCCAAAACGCTACGTAGCGTAGCGGTGCAATTTGGAAAAATTGTTAAAAAAATATGAAAAAATTGTAGAAAATCTAGAATATTAGAAAATGAGAGAAAATGTATTTTTTTTTTTTTTTGCAAAAGTAACTAAGATAAGGGGGCGTAGCGGTCCCCTTATGAGGTCCTGTATCTTTGTATAAATAGAAAATAAAATGATCATTTTTTTCACATGTGTTCATGTTGTTTAGTTATGCTAACTTAGAAACTAATGAAAGGCTCATAAAAGAAAAGACTATGTCATGAAGTTAAGACTTAAGACTTAAGAGTACCTGGAGAAAAAAATACATCTACCAAAGGGGGTGTCTAGTAGGATGTACTTAGAGAAGAACTCTCTGTATCGACTCTAATTCGGCGAGATTATGTGCTTTTTGGTGTTCTTCTAAGCATAAAAGGGTAGAAGAGTTGTGTAGAAATGTTATTTGGAAAGAAGAATAAAAGAAATAAGTCTTATTATGAATTTAAAAAAAGTTTGGAAAGAAAAAAATTTTCTCACCTCGTAGCGGCCTCGTAGTGGCCGTAGCGGCCCCGTAGCGGACGTAGCTGTCGCTACGGGTGCGACGGCCGATAAATCGGCCGTAGCGGTGGCCACCGATATTTTCATCCATGCTCCAAACAAAGAAAGTCATCTTATTTCAGTTTTCCAATTCAAATAGCAAATATATGTCTCATAAAAGATATGATATTTAGCATGTGCTCAACATTTGTAATGGGAAATTTCCATAATCAACCCCTTCTCAATTTATGTGGATTTAATGTGCCCCAGTCTGAATCAAAATTGGTTCATGAGGTGAGACTCTGAGAGGTCAACTACATAGCTCACCCTTTACAGTTTTCAGGGAATTATTCAATTACCAACTTAACCACAACATATACTTATACAAACTACACTATCTACCATGTGAGATCCCCAGATAACATAGACATGCATATTAATCCGCATACATATTTCAAGCCACCGTTAATTCAAATAACAGGGTCCAAAAGTGCAGATTTGACAAAGTCAATAACTGAAGGAAACAATTTTCAAATAATAACAATGAATAACAAGCCTTTGTTTGCAATTTCAGAAAACTTAGGACCCCATCCATAGCATTCTCCACACTCTAAACTTTATTTAAATAAAAATAAGCCAAAGGGTCTAATCATAATTTCATAAGACTGAAAGGACCTCCTTCCAAATTCAGACTTTATATAAGCCTGGAAATTCCTACCCAAAACCCAATCTTATTGAATTCGCAAGAAAATAAGTCATTAGGGCCTAATCTGAGTTTATTAGAAACTACCAGGGCCTATTCCAAATTTTAGAAACTCATATAGCCATGAAAGGATCCTTAACATAACTCTATTTTCTGTATACAAAGGCCTCACGTTTGGTATATTCTGACTGGTTGAATAGTGGGCCCCAGTGGTCCAAACCTAAGATGGACCTGAACACCATGGTCGCCCATCAGTCCTCTACCCATTGAATGGACCTGATCTCTGATCAGGTCCTACTAGGGACGTCGACATTCAGCTCAAAAATCTGCAAAGTGCTGCCTCTTTCCCTCAAGGCAACTGGATGAGGTCCCAGACGGGACCCACTCCACGTGGGCCACTACTCTAGGCGTCGCCCATGGGTCCCCCTTAGAATCCCTGGAGCAGATTTCTCATCAAATGGGCCATATGGTCCCACAACCCCTATCAACAAAATCTGTTCCCGACGGCTTTGGAAGTGCAGAATTCAAATTCCTGCCTTGGATTCCCAGTGGATGCTCTTTCTTTCTGTAAGAAGCATTATCTAGGGATTACCTTAACCAAAAGAATTCATTCATCATGTCTAACCAAGAAAACTGATCATTCATTATTTAAAACATGGCCTGGTTATGTCCACTGCGTCTTACAAACATCTGAAATTGTTATATATTGTGCAACAATCCATTTTTTATCACAAAGTAATGCTACAGAAGTGCTGGCAAACAAGGTGTAATTGTAAAGCAACGCAATCCATACAACCATTGACTCATTCATCTTCATAATGCAATTTCATCAAGACATGTACATGGGGAATTCTACTCTCCATAAAATAGAGGAAAATACAGGAGCAAAGTCAGAAATTCAGAACCATACAATTAGATTAGAATCTCTACTCACCTGTTATAGCTATAACTAAAAGTGGTTCTTCCTCCTATTTTCTTCGAGGCTTATACTAAACTACGCTTTGGCTTGATGGAAAAGAGAGAGAATGGCGTGAGAGAGGCTTGGGGTCAATCAATATATATAAAAGCTAGAGTTAGAATCTATGAAGCACGGACACGGATACGAGACACGGATACGATACGATACGGATACGCAGATATGCCATTTCTCAAAAAAGTAGGATACGATACGTCGGGATACGTTGAATTTTTTTTTTTATTTTAAATATTTTTTATATGACCATGTAATAAAAATGTAACAGTATTTCAATCAAAATAGCCATAAAATATGGACTTTCATTGATTTAATCATCATTAAACATTACATCCAATACTTCCAACTTCCAAGTTGAAATTCCAAGAGCACTGACACTGCATAGTCAACACTCCACTAATCCCAACAATCAGCACACATCGATCAATGGGTTTAAAGCATATGGGCCCCGTTTGAGTGGGGCACCACATCACACTGACAAGATGATCTCAGCCGTCCAATCTCGTGCCAGCATAGCACATGATCAGTGCGTGCGTGAGTACCATCCACCATTTACTCACCCGGACCACCATAACCCCATTCCCATATCCATCAAAGCCTAAAACCCAACTGAACCCTCGTCATCCAAATTCCAAACCAACACTCTTCCCCTTTACCCAAACGAAACCCTAACCGTTTACCTCCGTTCAAGCATCCCCAAACCCAGGAAAAAAAAAAAAAAACAGAGAAAAGAAAAGCAGAACTGAGTGATAAAGAAGGAGCAGAAGACTGAAGAAAGAGAAAGAGAGAGAGCACTACCTAGCATCGGCGAGATTTTGCAGCGCAACACCGTCGGTCATCGACGTCCGGGAGCCTCACCCCTCTGCCTTCATCCCTTAGGCCTCATCGAAACCCATCTACTGGTTGTTCGTCGAAATCCCATCCCCATCTCCCCTTTTCCGTCTCAGACCAAAAAATCAAAAAAACAACACGCTCTCCGGCCTCGTCGAAAACCCCATCCCAGAGAAGAAAAAAGAAAAAGAAAGAAGAAGTCGCAGCAGAAGGAATAAGAAGTAGACACAAGGAGGGAGAAGCTACCTTGCACCGATGACGAGCTACCAGCAGCCAGGTCCTTGCTTCATCAAGTCGCCATCAGCTATCCATTTTCCTTCTTGTGAGTCGAAACAGGTTCAGCAGATGGAGGATGGAGGCGAGCTTCTGGTGATGCTTCTTCTCTAGGGTTTCTGCTCTAGGGTTCCTTTTTTTTTTTTCTCCTCTTCAGTCTTCCCTCCTCTTTATAACAAATTTCGTGTCCGGGACGTGTCTCGATGGTCACCGTGCATGTCCCGCTCGTGTCGGGACGTATCCCGCACGTATCCGATATATATATAAATTACGATACAAAAAAGACGTATCCCATACATGTCCATGGCGTATCCGGGCGTATCCATATCCGATACGTCCGGGATACGGGTACGCCACCCATTTTGACGTGTCCGTGCTTCCTAGGTTAGAATCCTTCCCAATGTCCTCTTCCTAATTTTATTATTTCCTTCTCACATGCCAATCCTATTCCTAACATTAGTAGGAGCCTATGGTATAACCAACAGAAGTCCAACTCCAAATCCTCCATCAAACTATGGGTCTCAATAATTCTAAGAAAAACCAAGAATATTTAATATAAAATACCTGAAAATAATCTGGCCCCTGTAACTGGGCCCGGGGTATTACAAATATTCCACTAAACATCAATAACATTTCACTAATTTTCAAAAGATGCATGGGAGATCTAAGGCTCTAGGTTCTAGTAGCCTCTAGTGGAGTGTCTTCGAAACTCAGTGATAAATCCCCGTGGCGTTTGCAAAGCTCTCAGTCGGATCTCCTACCTCGAAATCTGCAACAATTAAATAACACTTAGTCAAGCAAGTACTAATCTACATGTGTAGGTCATTTTAGAATATACAATCCTAAGAAATATTCTAGATATAGACATGATGAAATCAGATGTGAAATATGGGTACAAATAATGATTTGTCAATTTTTATCTTTAGATATAGTAATTATCAAAACAATGGCAAGTGAGTGAATTATCATAAAGTAAAAAAACATAGGCACATGGAGGTAGTAAAAATAGATCTGAAGACATGCAACTTATCTGAGAATTTGGCTCAGGATGGAGAAACAAAATTCATGTAACCGACCCCAACATAGTTGGGACAAGGCTTGATGATGACGATGAAACAACATAGGCGCATCTCCCCGCCTCCAATGTACAGTACAACTCTCCCTTACGTTTCCAACTTTTGCAGGGCACTAACCCTCTCCATTTTCTCAACTACAATTCTCCATCTGGTACCAATAATACTCACCCAAATATCTCAAAGCAAGTAATAAATAACACTGGGGGCTAGCTGTAGTCTAGCATATAGGCTTTTGGGGACTTCCTGAACATCCCCTGCTCCTTGGCTTAGTCACAGTAAGGATAACCTCCATGCTACCAACTGTTCGATGGTGCCTTAAAAGGTGGTATCTTAACATTAACTCATCACGAGATTCACTCCAACAAGCTTGAATAAATTATTCTCATTACTAGAAGGGATCATTCCAATTTATTACATGTACCCAGATAGTCGTAAAAGATTGAAAACAATATGTCAATGTCACTTCTAGCCATTAAGAAACAAGCAATAAGAGTTAATACTCAATTTCCATAATATCCGAAGAAATGACCTACAATAGGTTCAATTGATAAAGTTGGCACGACCTGGAACCTGGGGCCCTTTGAATTCCGAATCGTGACTTAAAAATGTATAGCAATCGCCATCATAAATCAAATAAATAATTCAGATTCAAGGGCATAAATTAATAAATCTTGAAATTAGAAATAAAATTAATACATCAAAAGACAAAACCTTTATTGTTGACAATAATTAAAACATTATGTATCTAGTTCTATTTGTCATGCTATCTTTCACCCTCACAATGCGTATGCCAAATGCCTACTGTTGGAAATAGGTGGGCCTCTAGGATAGGTTTTAAAAACTTTTGACCTACTACGACTACTGACACAAAAGGCTTGGCCACCTGGTCTAAAGAAAATGCTAAGGTCATCACTTGGATTCTTATCTCCATTGACCCTTCTCTTGCCATTGCTCTTCAAGCATATACTACTGCATCTGATATGTGGGGTCATCTCGAGAATGTTTATCATCAAACAAATAAAGCTCGCAAATTTCAACTAGATAGTGAAACTGCAAAATTCAGTCAAGGCGATAAATCTGTACAGGCGTACTTCAATGGATTTCTCACCTTATGGATTGAGAAGGATGTTATGATTATTCAGTCTGCGTCTGTTGGGTTTCTGTCTGAGGCTCTTAAATTACAAGAGGAAACCCACATCAGCCAGTTCCTTATGAACCTCAGACCCGAATTCGAATCTGTTCGGTCAGCTCTCATGAATAGAGAAGTCACAGCGAACTTGGATACATGCTTCCAAGAAGTCCTTCGAGAAGAACTTCGCCTCAACTCTCAGCGTGCCATTCTTGAAGAACCAAAGGCCTACCTAGCTCCTCTTCAGGCTGAGTCTGCTCTTCTGGCAGCCCCCAATCAGAAGCCTACTCAATGATATGAGTGCAAAGGCTTCGGTCATCTGGCTAAGAACTGTCGAAAGAAATTGGTTTGCAGATATTGCAAACGCTCTGGTCATCTTATTGATGAGTGTCGTAGCTTACAACGAAAGAATGGTCCCTAGCAGAAGCAAAATCCTTCCACCGTGCCCAGACAAAATGCTCCGGCTGCGTTCCGAGTACAAGCACCTCTCCCTGACACGGGAAGCGCTTCTTCCGGGGCTGTATCCATGACTCCAGCCCAGATTCAAGAACTAATTCAGAACATGGTGACCTCCGCATATGCATCCATGGGTTTTAATGGTGGTCGGTATCAAACTCTTTCTCCTCTAGCATTTCCTGCTTTTCATTCTTCACTCTCTCGGTCTTCCTCCATTACCCTATCTACCTGGTTTCTAGGAGCATCAAACCACATGACTTCTGTGGAAAGTAGCTTTACAGCCTCTCACCCTTACCTTGGCAAAGACAAAATCACCACTGCTAATGGAGACCAATTACTCATTTCTGGAATTGGTACCATTACTTTATCTAGTGTCTCTGGCCAATCCCTCCACCTTTCCAATGTCTACTTTGTTCCCAAATTATCAGCCAATTTAGTGTCTGTCGGACAACTTATTGATGACGGGTACCATATTAACTTTTCTTCCACTGGTTGTGTCATACAGGAGCGGCAAACTGGGAAGGTGATCGCGACGGGGAGTAAATATGGTTGACTGTTTCTGCTGGACATTGGACATCATTCCCTCTTTTCTTCTTCTTTTCCTAATTTCAATAAATTGTGGACTATCGGGCATAATCATCTTGGTCATGTGCACAATGCGTATTTACTTTCTTTGTTTAAAATTGGTTGTTTAGAACCCACAATTGATAATAAAATGATGTCCTCTTTACTTCAATCAAAGTGTGAAACATGTTGTTTGAGTAAGAGTCATATTTTACCATTTCCTATTCATCGTTCTCGTGCGTTATCATCTTTTGATATCATTCACACTGATGTTTGGGGAATTGCACCCACATTGAGTAGGAAAGGGTTTAAGTATTATGTGACCTTTATTGATGATCATTCTCGATTCACTTGGATTTATTTCATGCGCTTCAAATCTGAAGTCTTTTCTCTTTTCCAAAAGTTTTACAATATGGTTCACACACAATTTCAGAAAGATATAAATATTCTTAGGTCCGACTCCGGCGGAGAATACATGTCCCATGATTTTTCTGCCTTCCTTTCTAATAAAGGCATTCTTCACCAAAAATCCTGCCCACACACTCCACAGTAAAATGGTGTTGCGGAGAGGAAGAACAGGCATATTCTTGAAACTGTTCGTACTCTCCTACTTGAATCCTTAGTTCCTCCAAATTTTTGGTGTGATGCTGCACAGACTGCTGTGTATCTCCTCAATCGTCATCCTAGCTCCGTTCTAGGAAAGACTACTCCATATGAAGCTCTCTTTGGTCATACCTCTTCATATTCTCACTTGCGTGTTTTTAATTGTTTATGCTTTGTCCATCTTCCACCTACAGAGCGCACTAAGTTGTCACCTCAGGCTGCCAAATGTCTCTTCCTAGGATACAGTGCTGAACACAAGGGATTTCTGTGCTATGACCAATCCAAGAAACGCATGCGAATATCTCGTAATGTGATCTTCTTGGAACACATTCCTTTCTTTTCTTTGCATTTGGAAACTCATCCTGTTGCTGTATCTTATCTGCCACAATTCCCTGCGACTACTTCTCCCCCACCACCTATTACCAATGTCTATGTCCGGCGTAACACGGTTCCTCCTGTGGGTCCTCCTTCTCCTGATCCTATCCCAATGCTACCTCCTGCACCCTCAGGTATTAATACTTCCTCTGCTGATAGTGTCATACCCCTGCGACGCTCTAGTCGTCCTTCTGTTGCTCCTGACAAATATGGCTTTCCTGCTCTTTTCACTTATTTGGATAGTGCTCCTATACCCACCTCTTATTCACAGGCTTCGAAGATTGCATACTGGCAGGATGCTATGACTGAGGAGTTGCTTGCTCTTGAAGCAAACAACACATGGGACTTGGTACCGACTCCTAAACGCGCCTCTGTGATTGGCAGTAAATGGATCTACTCTGTAAAGGTTAACTCTGATGGGAGTCTTGATCGCTACAAAGCCCGATTGGTTGCGCAGGGTTACAAGCAGGAGTATGGCATTGACTATGAGGAGACATTTGCACCAGTGGCTAAAATGACCACCGTTCATACTCTTCTTTGTGTCGCTGCAGCCCGCAACTGGCCTCTATGGCAAATGGATGTCAAAAATGCTTTTCTTCATGGCGACTTGAAAGAGATTGTCTACTTAAAACCTCCTCCGGGATATGCTTGTCCTCCTCAGCATGTTTGCAAGTTGCGAAAATCTCTTTATGGACTTAAGCAGGCTCCCAGGGCTTGGTTTGATAAATTCCGGGCAGCAATTCTTCAAGCTGGATTTCGTCAGAGTCATTCTGACAGTTCACTATTTCTTAGATGGACACTGAAGGGTTACACATTCCTTTCGGTCTATGTTGATGATATGATTATCAGTGGCAATGATATTGCCGGCATTACGGATCTCAAGCACCATCTCACTCGCCACTTCAGAATGAAGGATCTTGGTCCTTTCACCTACTTTCTTGGGCTTGAGTTTGTGCATACCAAATCGGGCATTCGAGTCCATCAGCGTAAATATGCTACCGATTTGATCACCTCAGCAAGACTTGATGATGCTCACACTTTTGATACGCCGATGGAATTAAACAGCAAACTCAGTGCGGAGGATGGCCTTCCCCTGGATGATCCCTTTATTTTCCGGCGGATAGTTGGTAGTTTGCTCTACTTAACTATGACTCGACCTGATATTTCTCATGCAGTTCATACGGTTAGCCAATTTGTGAGCAATCCTCACAAACCCCACCTATCTGCTGCTTTGCGCATACTCCGCTATGTTAGAGGCACTCTTACTCATGGTCTCTTCTTTCCTTCTAATACTTCTCTGCGCTTATCAACATATGCTGATGCTGACTGGGCTGGTTGCCCTGATTCTCGACGATTTACCACTGGCTGGTGTATGTTTCTTGGCGACTCTCTGATTTCGTGGAAGTGCAAGAGGCAAACCACTGTGTCCAAGTCTTCCGCTGAGGCCGAATATCGGGCAATGTTGTCCGCAAGTGCTGAAATCATCTGGCTCCGCCGTCTTCTCTGCGAATTTGGTGTCATTGTTGGTCGTTCTATACCTCTTCATGGGGACAATACTAGTGCTACCAGAATTGCTAATAATCCAGTCTTTCATGAGCGGACGAAGCACATTGAGATTGATTGTCACTTCATCCGTCAGCATGTTGTCACTGAGAAGATAACCTTGCCTCATGTCTCTGCTCATGATCAGTTGGCGGATATCTTCACCGAAGCACTTCCCAAACCACGCCATCATGAACTCACCCGCAAATTGCTGTTTTTTGCATTACCACATCAATTTGAGGGGGAGTGTAGAAGATAGTGTGATAGTGTGGCTTAGGCCCATGGGTACGGTCCAGCCCATCAAGGCCCATATACAAGTTGTATATAAAATCCCACACGTGGGATTCGGTCTGTAATTATGTTGTTGATTTCTCTCTTAGTACTTCCTGATAGACTAGGAGATTGATTTGCTTCTGATTCTGATTGTATTAATTGATATGTGTAAATAAATCCCTTAATTAGGGTATAATGATATTATAAATAGATAGACGATCCTCTATTGAGGGATCAAGTTTTCTCTCCAAAATTCTCGTCTCTTCATTCCTTCTCTTATTTCATATAATTTCACATGGGTCGCCCCTAAGTATAGATTCAGTCCGACGGTTTTGATCCTTGATCAGATGCACCAATTGGGCCCCACATCCAGATTCTGAAATGTCACATTGACAACTTTGAATCTGTTTTTTCACAATTTCTGATTTGAATCATGCAATTCATTGAGTTAGTTTGATAGAAATCACATTCTAATAGTTCTAACAACAGTCGGAAATGAATTGGTATGAATTCTAGATCTAGAAATAGAGATTTCAATCTCCCTAGACACAAGCTACATGTCAACAGACATGAAGAAGCACTGTAGCAGTTCTGGAATTGTAAGAATTTCATTTGAATCCTCCACAAACACCTCTAATGACATAAACAAATTGAATAACAGTTTTTAGTGGCTGAAATGAAGAATTGAGGACAAATCTCTAGTCTGAGTGTCAGTAACAGACACTATAATGGCAGAATTCAATTGAAAACAGAAAGATAAAGTCTGATCCCAACAGAAATCTGAAACAAGGATCAACACTTTCCTCTTCTTCTGCTTCTCTCTCTCTCTCTCTCTCTCTCTCTCTCTCTCTCATCAGATGGTGAGAGTTGTGCGAGTGTGTGGGATAAGTTGTGTGAATGGGTGTGTTTTATAAGGTGGAGTCTTAGTTCCCTAATGGGCATAGACTCTTCTCGTTCTAGAGCCCATCCGATTTAGGCTACCAATGGATTGTGTTCACTTTAGGAATCCTCCACTCTGAATGATGGTTATACCAAGTATCCAATTGGGTTTGGCCGACCACAACACTAGTCCCACCAGTGGCCCCCACTACTTTGGCTCACACATGTACCCACACATAGCCCCAACAACATGTGGCTGCCCCTCATGCAAACTTGGGTTTAGCCATTTATGTCTATCATGCAACCACTAATTAAATTAATAGTAGTTTACTTATGGGACCTACATATTCTAATTATTGCATACAAAAGTGAATTTACAATTACGTCCATAATTGGACATAATTAACAATTTAATGTCATTGTAATGCATAAGGTTGACCTGATTGCATAATTTAAGGCTGAAAGTTGAGGAAATCCTAGCAATTGATCCTAAGTTCCCTAATTATCAAATCTGGGCTGGATCTCAAGGTATCCCTAGAACTTAATATCCTCTAGGTTTGGGTCCTTATAGACATGACATGCTTTGATTCTTTCCTGAAACCGAGCTTTGTATTCTTGTTGGCATTGCAGAATGTTTATAAGAGATGAACTGCATGTTATGGTTGCCACTGTTGCTTTTGGTATGGGTATTGATAAACCGAATGTAAGGTGTGTGATACACTATGGCTGCCCAAAGAGTCTTGAATCTTACTTCCAGGAAAGTGGGCGTTGCGGTAGAGATGGCTTGCCTTCAATCTGTTGGCTCTACTACACAAGAAGTGATTTTGCAAAAGCTGATTTCTACTGTGGAGAAGCTCCTACTGTATGTATCTTTTCCCCTTTATAATTTTCCCTAGAGTTGAATTTCTGTAGTAGTATTATTCCTTTCCCTAAAGTTTATTAGGAAGTAATTTTTGAAATTTCCGTGTTCCTTCCTCTGTATTATAACCCACTTTATATTTATAAAGTGTCTCATTATTAATTAAGGAAAATTTCTGATTCTGATTCATTGTTGTCTAGGTAAATCAAAGAAAAGCTATTATGGAATCTCTGATGGCTGCACAAAGATACTGCATGTTGGCCACTTGCCGCAGAAAATGTTTGTTAGAGTATTTTGGGGAGAAAATCACCTTCACTAATTGTGGTTTGTACATCGCCTGAATTTGATTTTTCCATTTAATGACCAATCTTATCTCCGAATAACAATCCTTGCGTATACTGTAAATGATTGTTCAGCCTTTTATTTTCATTATCTTATAGATATTTTCGATTTCTAAGTTATTTGATTTTTTTTAGACTCCACTTAAACTATAATTCTGTAACCTGTCTAGGTTTATTGTGTCAAAGCCAGCAAGAGGAAGAAAGGAAAAAACACATTGTGAATTCGATCATCCCTTTGAGGGTCACGATGCTCCTTTATATAGAAATATAGTTGCTATACATGTTACAGTGATTGTAGCAATCAACTAAATTACAGCCATTCTAATCTAATCATATCTCCTAATAAGGCAAAGATAAAAGTTACATAGCTGTACACACATGAGATGATTTGTCCCACAAGTTGGGCTTTATTTGTCATGGGTTGTGACCTACTGACCCATTAAGCACTAACCCATTTAACATCCATTTGACACCCCCCTCAAATTGACGTGGGTGAATCCACGAGCATCAATTTGCCAACTAAGAATTGGTGTCGTGGCCGAGGAAGTCCCTTGGTGAAGATATCTACAATTTGAAGTCCGGTAGGAACATGAGGAAGAGTAATTGCTTCACGCACAAATTCATCATGTATGTAATGACAAGCCACTTCAATATGCTTTGTGCGTTCATGGAAGACAGGATTTTCAGTAATCCATATGGCACTGGTATTGTCGGCATAGAGAGGTGTAGGGCTAGATTGTGGAAATCCAAGCTCTGAAAGGAGACCCCGAAGCCAGACAATTTCGGAGGTGGCAGCCGACATAGCACGATATTCTGCTTCTGTGGATGATTTGGAGACTTTATCTTGTTTCTTACACTTCCAGGAAATTAACGAGTCTCCTAGGAACATGCCCCAACCCGTGGTAGACCGTCGACTATCAGGGCAACCAGCTCAGTCAGAATCGGAGTAAGCAATGAGAGAAGTCGAATTGCCCACAGGAAAGAAAAGACCACGAGATGGTGTATGAAGAACATATCGAAGAATGCGCCGAACAGCAACGAGGTGGAGATGGCGTGGTTGTGTCATGAACTGACTAATTAGATTCACTGCATATGAGATATCGGGCTGAGTGATAGTCAAGTAGATCAAGCTACCGACTAAACAGCGATACATTGTGGCATCAGGAAGAAGATCACCCGTATCGTGCGCGAGCTGGAGATTGGCCTCAACAGGTATATCTACAGGAGTTGAGTTTTGAAGACCAGCCGTCTTAATGAGATCCATAGCATATTTGTGTTGATCAATGATAAGACCTTTCTCTGACTGATGAACCTCGATGCCTAAAGAGTATGTGAGTGGCCCTAAATCTTTCATATGAAAAAATTCATTTAAGGATGCCTGTAAATGGGTGATCATGCCAGAATCTGTCCCATATATGATGATATCATCCACGTACACCAAGAGGACAGTAATCCCATTTGAGGAGCGATGAAGGAACATAGATGGATCAGAGGCACTTTGAGAGAGCTGTAGATGAAGGAGAGCATCCCTAAATTTCTCAAACCAACCGCGCGGAGCTTGCTTAAGACCATATAGAGAGCGTCGTAAGCGCACACAGTCTCTTGCAGAGACACCCGTAATGCCTTGGGGAAGTCGCATATAGACTTCTTCCTTGAGATCACCATGAACAAGGCATTCTTGACATCAAATTGGTAAAGAGGCCATGAGTGAGAAGCGGCAAGGGCAAGAACAGTACGGATTGTTGTCATTTTTGCAACTGGAGCAAATGTTTCTTCATAGTCGATGCCATATTCCTATCAGTTGCCCAGTGCGACTAACCGTGCTTTATAACGATCCAACGAGCCATTTGCCTTGAGTTTGACTGAAAAAACCCATTTGTAGCCAATAGGTTTTCCCGATAAGGGACATGGAACAATATCCCAAGTGTGATTCTCCTGCAATGCAGCTAATTCTTCGTGCATCGCCTTTTGCCAACAGTCATGCTTCACCGCCTGTAAGTAAGAAAGAGGAATATCAATGGAGGAGAGGGTAGCAAGCAAGGATGTGTGAGTGAACCCATATTTTTCTGGAGGCTTAGAGAGACGAGTAGAGTGTTAAAGTTGAGGTGGAGATGAAGCTTCAGGTGATGAAGCGGGGGCAAGATCAGGTGCCGGCGAGGAATCCGGAGGGGAAAGCAATAATGGAACATCCTTATGACGACGACGTTCATAAACAATGAGTGGAGAAGAGATTGTGTCAGAAAAATCTGGTAGATGAGAAAAAGAAGGTAAATCCGAGGAATGGGTAGAGAAAAAACGTTGATTTTCAAAAAATATGACATTTCGAGAAATGCGAAGGCCATTGACCACATGATCATAGCATATATACCCCTTTTGGTGAGATGTGTAGCCAAGGAACGCACATTGGGCGGATTGAGCAGTTAGTTTGGTACGTTCAGTAGGAGGAAAATGAACAAAACAAACACATCCAGAAATGCACATGTAGGTATAAGTAGGATCTTTATGAAAGAGACGAAAGCATGGTGTTTGATTGTTGAGGCGATGGGATGGTAAGCGATTGATTAAGTGAACCGCAGTGGCTAAAGCTTCAGGCCAAAATCTCGCGGGAACTAATGATTCTAAGAGAAGAGAAAGAACGATATCAAGGAGATGTCTGTTTTTTCGTTCTGCAACTCCGTTCTGTTGAGGAGTGTAAGGGCACGATCGCTGCGATAAAATCCTGTGTTTTTGCAAATAAGTTTGAAACTGATGGGACATATATTCCCCTCCGGAATCAGATCAGAGAACTTTTATGCGAGTAGAAAACTGATTTTCAACATACGCCATAAATTTTTGAAAAGCATCAAAGACATCAGATTTAGAGTGCAAAATATAGACCCATGTGAATCTACTATGATCATCAATAAATGTGACAAAGTATTTGAAATGTGCATGAGAGATTACAGGAGTGATCCCCCATACGTCACTATGAATAATGTCAAAGCAATTGGAAGCCATAGTAGATTTGGATGAAAAAGGAAGAACTTTGCTTTTTCCAAGTTTGCAAACAGAGCACTCATCAGAAATATGAATAAAAGATATTTTATTTTTATTAATACCACCAGTGTTCAACATCAAAGATAACAATTTTGAATGAGGATGGCCTAATCTATTATGCTAGAGCCTCCAAACATCTTGAGGAGAAAAACAAGAAAAAGCGGAAATCTGTTTATTCTGATAGAAAGGCATAACAAGAGGAAACACGCGTCCACACTTAGGCCCCTTCGCGATCACCGTCCTCGACACTTGATCCTGCACACCACAACCAGAGCGAGAAAAAGAAACATTACAATTATCATCAACCAGTTGTCCAACAGACACAAGATTTGTAGTTAGATGAGGAGATAGAAAGACATTTGTGAGAGGCAATGAATGAATGACATCACCAGTAGCGGTAGTAGGAAGCTTTTGACCATTAGCAGTATGGACTTGCAAATTGCCATTGTATGGTTGCAGGTTAGAGAGATGAGTGGTGGAGGAGGTCATGTGATTGGAAGCTCTAGAATCAATAAACCATAAGGAGGAAGAGGATTTGCGGTTACCTGAAATGCCAAGTGCAAAGATGGCATTTATGATCATTTGTTGAATAAGCTCAGGGGTGATCTGAGGAGCAGTAGTGGAGGCAGGAGAAGGCGAAGGCGTGACCGGTGTTGAAGGACTATCACTGGAAGTAGTAACATCTGCAGTGTTCACATTATATGCTCGTGGAGTGCGATTTTGTGGCCGCCTTTTGCAATCATTAATAACATGACCAATTGATTTGCAGTAATTACAAAACTTGGTCTTACACTGTGAAGCATAGTGTCCATAACTCTTACAGCCAAAGCATTGGATTTTGCTGAGATCTTTTGTAGGGTTGTCCTTTAGCAGTAGAAGTAGCATGATGAATGATCCCTCCCGGACCGTGAGAGACACCAGGGGTGTAACTGGCAGTGGCGGCATATGCGAGATCAGAAGAGTTCCCTGAGGATTGTTGCTTCAGAACATGCTGAGTGAGATGACTTTGTTCCTCTCGCAAGAGTTCATTAAGACACTCATTCAGGGATGGAGAAAGAACTTTGCTCATCAGATTGGAACGAATGATCGCATATTCAGATCTCAATTTCATGAGGAACTGCTGTAACGCCCCGAAGCCTGGAACTCAACAGATTTCTGGACATCACATTTAGTAAGTCAAGGTCACCACATAAATCAAGTATGACAAAGAATTGGGCAATCCTTATAATTTATTAAGAGATCAATTTAACTAGAAGGGAAATAACAATAAGTCTCAAACATTAAAATTCATAATTCATAAAGAAGCCAAGTTCATCCTTATTGAAAATAATGATCTATCTCTAAAGTTGTAATTTCAATTCCAATATGACGCCCTTATCAGCCATGCAAATTGAAATCCAATAGTTGATCGCCTTCATTTCCAAGCTCCCCCAAATGACCCGTACCTAAAGTGGGGCGAACCACTTGTCAGAAAACAGGTGAGCAATATTCCTAAATTCATAATTCGAATAATAAGATAGAACAATAATTTTCAATATAGAAGGTAAGATCATATGATAAGAAAAGTGTCTTATGGAGTCTCTTCTGTTCATACAGTTTTTCTAACATTAATATCATAATCGCTTCATAGCACTGAGTAAGTTCAAGATTTTCAATCGATGATTTCAATGGTTCAATAGGACTCTCTCGAAGAGAGGTTCAATGGTTCAATAAGACTCTCATAGAGAGGTTCAATGGTTCAGATCTTCTAGAAAAGAAGTCATTTTCATAAGTCAGATGGAATCTCCCATTGGGAATTATGTTCAGTAATCATTCCTATATTCAATCCCTGTCCAACTTATATATATATAAATATTTATATGACTAGTTTCCAATAATCCGGGAATACATCATCGCCCATTTCAATCAACAATTGGGACCCGTGCATGTGACATTAGCCATATGAAAATAATCTAAAATTTTGTTTTCTAATAATTCTTTATGTGATTAAGGGGCTAATCCTTAGGAAACACCAATTCTTAATTCTTAAGGAAAGTCAGAATTTCATGTCATTGAGTGACTATACACTAATAGTCGGAACCATCCTACCTTATTCAATAGTATGATCTCCCCAATGTAATAAAGGCATATGTGTCCAAAAGAAAGTTGAGAAGATTTACCAAACTGCCCAACTTTATCACTAACATAGAGTACATTACAGTGCTTTGCACTGTATGTGAATTCACAGAAAATGACTCACGCCTGAGGCATCTTGGGGAAGATGATGGTGGGCCCCCAATGGAAAGTTCCACCTAGGACCAGGCCCATCCTGGTCGCCCATCAGGGACCATCCAGATGGCTGGCCCTGATCATTGATCAGTTGGACCAATGGGTCCCACAAGTCTGAATCATAACATTAACATATATTCCCAAAATCCTAGTCTCTGACCTGATCCCTAAACCAGCAGGGTCTTAGTGTAATTAATCTCAGAAGTCAGACCCTTCCACACAGAACTCCTCTAAAGAAGAATATCCATCGTCTATTTCTGGGGAGTACACCAAACAGTGGGCCCCACTGACCTATTATAAGATCAGACCTGGTCCCTAGGGTCGCCCAGGGGTGTGGTTGTATAACATAGGTTCTGATTCATCCTCAGATGGTTCCTTGAAGTCAAAAGTACCCAAACAACCTCAGTGGACAAATACAAAGGGTCTCACGCCTGAAATTCTATGGTTGATGGATGGTGGAGTAGATGGGGCCACTCCTCATGGGTCCATCATCACTAAGGTCGCCCATGGATCCTCTTTCAAATCCATGGTGCTGATCATCCATCAAATGGCCCACCTGGTCCCACTACTTCATCCAACAGTTCTTGTCCCAGACGGCCAGAAAATCCAAAAGTCTGGGTTCTGTTTTGATTTATGCATTCTGCCAAGGCGATCTACATGGGGTAGGCTTATACATCATTCTAATATGGGTATAATATGGATTAGTATAGCATTCTGCCATTACAAAAGGTTTTAAACCCCAAACTCCATATTTTGGTTCGTCTGGCAATGTAGCACCCAACTTCATAAGGTGAATAATCAACATGTCGAGTACAAACTCTATTCAGAACAGAATACAATTATTAACAATACTGTCTACATTAATTCATCCATACAGTTGGTCGATATGTAGACAATGAGAGCACCATCATATGAACAATGACATATAATCAGTCCCTCTCTAATCCTCCATTAATGAGGATTCACAATCTGACGTCTCAATTTGAATCATCTTATAAAAGCATCTAGGAAGATTCACTCACCTTCTTGTGTAGAAAATTGTAGCTCGATCGATATGGGGCCTTGTATAATGCATCCACTAGATCTTCCGGCCTTTTCTTCCTCCCCACGAGTCTTGCCGGTCTCTACTGATCTTCAAAGAAACCTCTTCTCCACTCTGTGTTCTCTTCTCCTCTTTAGCCAAAATGAGAGTATCAAAAGACAACAAGAAACTAAATAAGAAAAGAAGTGAGGGAGAAAAATCTTGGGATAACCCCAAATTTCATTCGTTTGTAATCCACCCCCCCCCCCCCCCCCCCCCGTTTCTACGAAGGAAAATCCTCCTTTCTTAGGGGATATGGTTAAACAACTTATCCACTTGTTTTAAACAAGTCTCCTAATGGGTTGAGACCAGGTCATATAAGTCCTAACCCAACCCATTACCATATAGTTCGAAATAAACTAGGCCCAACCTGGTCCAAGGTATTACATACTCCCCCCCTTAGGAAATTTGGTCCGCCAAATTAAACACATACTAGGTGGAAAAAGGTGGGGATACTTCTTCCTGACTTCATCTTCTGGCTCCCAAGTAGACTCAAGTTGTTTGTGATGCTCCCACAGAACTTTGACCAGTTTCACTGTCCTACTCCGCATAACTCTTTCTTTGGTTTCTAGGATCCTCACCGGGCGTTCCTCATAAGATAAATCTGGCTGCATCTGATACTTCTTCCTGACTTCATCTTTTGGCTCCCAAGTAGACTCAAGTTGTTTGTGATGCTCCCACAGAACTTTGACCAGTTTCACTGTCCTACTCCGCATAACTCTTTCTTTGGTTTCTAGGATCCTCACCGGGAGTTCCTCATAAGATAAATCTGGCTGCATCTGAATTGATTCATAGTCTATCACGTGAGAAGGGTCGGGCTGAATTCCTTGAGCATGGACACGTGAAACACATTGTGCACTCCAGCCAGTGTGGGCGGTAAGCCAAGGGCATATGCATTACCGTTGCTGACACGCCCAATGATTTCAAATGGTCCAACATACCGTGGGCTCAATTTTCCTCTCTTGCCAAAACGCATAACTCCCTTAGTCGGAGAAACTTTAAGAAATACGCAATCACCTGTAATATCCTGAGTTACTTGGGCCCATGATTAGTTTGGCCCAGGTAGTATTGGCCCAAGTTATAAGAATAGTAGAGTCCTTACCTTTTGTAACTGGTAGTCTTCCCACGTGAATGGTTTTGGAAGGAGTAGAGTTGTATGACAACTCTAAATAAGGCAGTTTGAAAGGAATAAGGAATTTCCATCTTTCCCTTTATATATGAGAACCAACGACCTTTGTGTTATACTTATATTCATTGAGGAAAAGTCTGAGAGTCTTGTGAATTGCAATTAGGAGAAGAAGGAGAAAGCTGTTGATGTCAAAGGAGACAATTGTGTATCAAAGGTGAGTGGATCTTCCTAAATACCTATATGATTTAATCAAGATGGCTGATAATAGGGCATGATTCAATTATTCTTAATTGCTATGGATACAGTGATTTTTCTGTAACTGTGGAGTAGACATAAAATCTGTTTTGAGCCCAGGGAATAATGTAAGAAGGGCTGTTTGAATGATACAACTGATATGGAGTACAAATCCATAAGCATCCATCAAATAGGTATGAAATTGGTGAGACCAGAAGCATGTCGACAATGATACACAGGGATATAAAGGAGTTGTGGGACCCATCTATTGATCTGATCAAAGATCAGAACCCCACATCTTGAGAAGGACACTTGGTCGACCAAAGAGTAGATGGACATCTGATTTTTGAATCAGTGGGTCTCACTGATCAAGGTGTTCAAAGACTCCCAGGCGTGAAAATCACAGAATGTTTGTATTGACGATTTGTAGTTGTGGGACCCACTATATGGTCTGATCTGGAATCAAGACCATACATCCTAAAGGGGACATATAGTCGATCATTGTGTAGATGGACATCTTGTGCAGTGGGCCCCATACATGATATACTTGTTAGCCAACACAATTTTATGCGTCAATGGACAGTTTTGGTCGACAGGGCTTGTGGGACCACTGGGCCCACTTGATCATTGATCAACTTCCCACATCTTGAAGTGGGCCCATGGGCGACCTACCTGGTGGTGGTCCCATGTGGAGTAGACCCCATATGCCCCACCATCCATCAGACCCAAAAATTCCAGACGTGAGGTCTTGTTGTATGTCAGTTGAATATGTTTGATACTGTGGACTATAGGAAGATTATCTGATGAAGCATCAGATCTGATGATATGAAAGTTAGTAAGGGTTGACCAAAGATATCAAGACATGATCATATATTAGACCTAGTGGGACCCACTGGATTTGATCATGAGGTTCAGGTAAGATTTATTCATGTATGTGTTCTGTACAGATGGATAAAGTTGTGAATGAAAGTCTATTTATAAAAATAGACTTGGCATATGTGTAGAAATAATAATTTAATTCCTTGCTTAAGTGAAATTAACTCTTTTGATTAATGTTTAGTTAATTTTGATTAACTAAATAGACTGTAATTGATAATTATGGGTAAGGTTGTATTACATATAGCGTGGACCCACTATATCACTCTATACCAATTTTGATAAGAAGTGGGGCAACAACCAGTGAAGTGTGTGTGGATTGGGTCCACACTAATGTTGTGTAAATTATTAATAATGGATTATAATTACTGTATGATTATGAGATATGATGCATTTTGGTTTCATATGTTGGACTGGTGTCCGGATGATGGATGGCTTCGGGCCATGATGGCCGGTATAGCGGCGGGTCCTTAATGGACGTGATGAGCCACTTTGATGGCTGGTCCTTAGTGGACGTGTCTGATGAGACAGGGTCATGGTGACCGGTATACATGTATACGATGAGGCCTTTGAGGCGTGGTGTTGTGCATGGGCACGGATTGTGTATGAAAGAATCTAAATAATACTTGATTATTGATTTAGACTTGTTAAATCATGTGATGTTATATTTATATGATTTGTGTAATTTAGGAATATTCATTCACCAGTAATACTGATGTTGTTTTTACCCCCTTCAGGTAATCAAGCTGCGGGCGGGATAGAGCGGAACGATGATCAGCACGTGAATTTCAATATGCGTGGCTGACAAGAGTGCACGACAAAAGATATTTTAGTAGATAAAAGGATTAGCATGGTTTAGGAATATTATTTGATGTTTTAGCACATTATTGATGTAGACCGAACATAGAATAGTTTGAGTAACTATTTGATTAAATAAAAGTATTATTTGATTCTAAATGCCAAATGCTTATGTGAATGATTTGACTAATATCTGGTAAATCTTATCCAAGTTATCACGATCCAGAGATCTGACAGGGCCCCAGGATTTGGGTCGTGACAAAGTGGTATCAGAGCATAAGGTTTTGGGCAATTAAAAGAATTAGCAACCCATAGGCCACGTGGTGAGGACGTTGGGGTGTCAACAGTAGAAATTTAAGAAAGATATGTTGCTATTAATCCTTTAGCTTACAATTTATCTCTTTTGCAGAAAAAATAAGAAGATGGCTAACGTTGAGGAAAACGAGAATGAAAACAACAATATCCAGCCGAACAATGGAGGTATGGAAATGCCGGAATACGCCCGGCAGATGTTTGAAAGCTTTTTGAAAGCATATACGCAGGTTCAAGAACAGATTTCAGCTATCCACCAACTCCAAAGTGAGAATGGCGAGGGAAATAGCAATAACAAAGGTGGATCAGGTGAAGGTAGCAATAACGGAGGCAGAAATCGAGAGAAGGATACTCTATACAAGAGATTCAACGAATTTCGCCCAAAGAGTTTTGAGGAGACCACTAACCCATGGGATGCGAATAAATGGGCAGAACATATGGAAGGCATCTTCGAGGTCATGGGGTGTACTGAACAACAGAAAGCCATATTAGCCGCTTTCAAACTAGAAGGCGATGCGAAGGAGTGGTGGAAAGCAGTCAAGAGGTCCTTTAATGGGCAAGAAGCAGAGATCACCTGGACCTTCTTCAAGCGCGAATTTATAAAGAAGTTTATACCGGATCACATTCGGGCGCAGAAGAAGAGGGAGTTTGAAACATTGGTGCAAGGCAACCTTACTGTAGCCAAGTACGCTATCAAGTTCACCGAACTGTCTCACTTCGCAGAAACATTAGTGGCTACAGAACAGGAAAAGATGGAGCGATTTGTTAATGGCCTGCGATCGGACATTAAGAAAGATGTGAAGCTGCACGAGCCGAAGACTTATGCAGAGGCTCTAAAGAAAGCCTTCGTGTCTGAAGAAGCAATCGAAGATATAAAGAGGGAAACCCAACTGGTGACAACGGAGGGCAAATCAGATAATTCTAAACACCAGTTTCCCAACAAGAAACAGAAAACTGGGGCAAAACCAGTTTGCAATCATTGTGAAGGATTCCATGAAACAAGCCAATGTCGAAAGAAATCTGGCGTGTGCTTCGGCTGTGGAAAGGGAGGTCACAAAGTAAAGGATTGTCCGGAGGCTAGGGAAAGAAACCAAAACAAAAGAAAGGGTGGATGTTTCGGCTGTGGGCAGGAAGGACACCAAGTAAAGGACTGTCCTAGGAGGCAAGGAAGGAATCAGAACCAGACACAAGGACAACCCTTTAGGCAGAATCAGCAGGATCGTCAACAGGAGCGTCCACAGAACCAACGCCCCTACCAACAGAACCAAACCTACCAGTACCGAGGGAACCAGCCGAACCCACCTCAAGGACAATATTACAATCAAGGCAGGAATAATCAAGGGGGGAACCAAGCTGGGCAACAGCAGAATGGGAGAGTCTTTGCTCTGACCCATCAGGATGCGGAAGTGGCAAATAATGTTGTTGAGGGTATGGTTTTAATTTCCAGTCATGAAGCTAGTACCTTATTCGATTCTGGTTCTACGCACTCTTTTGTTTCTCATGTTTTTGCTGATAAGATAGGAAAATCCCCCTCAACATTGACTCATGCACTGGTAGTGTCAACACCCACGGGTGAACACATTCGTACTAGCACCATATTTTATGATTGTATGCTAGAAATTGCACAAGTGCAGATGCCGGCAGACCTGGTAGTATTACATATGAATGACTTTGATGTCATTTTGGGAATGGATTGGCTTGCTAGGTATCGAGCTATTTTAGATTGTTTTAATAAAGTAGTTCGGTTTAACCTGGGGGGATTTACTCAGGTCAGTTTGGTGGGAAAGAGGAGACCTGTTAGGTCGATAGTCATCTCAGCCATCAAAGCCGTTGAGCTATTGAGGAGTGGGTGCAAAGGCTTCATAGCTTTTATCACTGAAGATAAACAGAAACCCCGATTAGAAGATATCCCTGTTGTTAGGGAATTTCCGGAGGTATTTTTGGATGATTTGCCTGGATTACCTCCAATTCGAGAGGTCGATTTTACTATTGAGTTAATGCCGGGAACAGCCCCGATTTCTAAGGCACCTTATCGAATGGCTCCTGCGGAACTGAAGGAACTCAAGGATCAATTGGAGGAGTTGTTAGAAAAAGGATTCATCCGACCTAGCATATCTCCATGGGGAGCACCGGTGTTGTTTGTGAAGAAAAAGGATGGAACCCTGAGAATGTGTATTGATTATAGACAGTTAAATCAGGTGACTATCAAGAACAAATACCCTCTACCCCGCATCGATGAATTGTTTGATCAACTACAAGGTGCGAAATACTTTTCCAAGATTGATCTCCGATCTGGCTACCATCAGCTAAGGGTGAGGGAGGAAGATATTTCCAAGACGGCATTTCGAACGCGATATGGTCACTACGAATTTTTAGTCATGCCTTTCGGTTTAACCAATGCCCCAGCCGCATTCATGGCAATGATGAACCAAGTTTTCCAACCCTATTTGGATAAGTTTGTGGTGGTATTTATTGATGATATTTTGATTTACTCTAGGGAATGGCACGAGCATGAAGAACATTTGCGTATCTCCTTACAGCTGTTGAGGAACAACCAGCTGTATGCCAAGCTAAGTAAGTGTGATTTTTGGCTTACACAAGTCACCTTTCTGGGCCACATTATTTCAGGAGAAGGACTATCAGTAGATCCTACTAAAATTGAAGCAGTTACGAATTGGAAGCGACCTGCTAATGTGTCCGAAGTTCGAAGTTTCTTAGGCTTGGCAGGCTATTATCGGCGGTTCGTGCAAGGATTTTCTACAATTGCTGGGCCACTTACCAGACTCACAAGGAAAGATATTCCGTTTATTTGGAATGAGAACTGTGAAGATAGCTTCCGAACTTTGAAGGGTAAGCTCACATCGGCACCAATACTTACCCTCCCCGCTGGGAGTGGAGGATTCGTGATATACTGTGATGCGTCGTTGCAAGGATTAGGGTGTGTTCTCATGCAGCATGGAAAGGTGATTGCGTATGCTTCCAGACAGCTAAAAGTCCATGAACAAAATTATGCTACGCATGACCTTGAGTTAGCAGCTGTAGTATTTGCATTAAAAATTTGGAGGCACTATCTTTACGGAGAAGAATTTGAAGTGTATACCGATCATAAGAGCCTCAAGTACATGTTTTCTCAAAAGGAGTTGAACTTGAGACAACGGAGATGGATGGAATTTCTCAAGGACTATGATTTCTCAATCTTTTATCATCCAGGAAAGGCGAATGTTGTAGCTGATGCCTTGAGCAGAAAATCAGCACAGATGGCTTGTTTGACATCGGAATGGAGATTGCTTGAAGAGATCAAGGACTTGGATGTTAACTTATGGTCTATTGACAACAAAGTATTATTGGGAAGTTTCAAGGTCCAACCTGAATTAATACAAAGAATAAAGGACCACCAGCGGGACGATAAAGCATTGGCAGATATCTTCGACAAGATGGACAATAAACCAGACTTCTCTATTGTTGATGGTGTGTTGTATTTCCGAGGCAGACTCTGTGTACCACATGATCAAGAAATCAAAGATGAAATTTTGAAGGAAGCCCATCATACAAGATATACTATCCATCCAGGGAGTACTAAGATGTATCAAAATTTAAAAATCAGATTTTGGTGGGTTGGAATGAAAAATGATGTCACTAAATTTGTCGGCCGTTGTTTTACTTGTCAACAGGTGAAGGCTGATCATAGAAAGCCGGGGGGATTACTGCAGCCGTTGCCAATACCCGAATGGAAATGGGAGCATATCACTATGGATTTTATTTCCGGATTTCCTAGAACTGCAAGGCATAATGAAATAATTTGGGTCATCGTGGATCGATTGACTAAATCGGCACACTTTTTACCACTAAAAGGAAAAACCACGATGGAACAACTGGCCAAAACTTATGTTCGGGAAATTGTGCGATTACATGGCGTTCCAGCATCAATCGTCTCAGACCGAGATACTAGGTTTGTTTCACAATTTTGGAAAAGCTTGCAAAAGGCTATGGGTACAAAACTGCACTTTAGCACTGCATATCACCCGCAGACGGATGGACAGACGGAAAGAACAAATCAAACGCTGGAAGACATGCTTAGAGCTTGTGCCATAGATTTCACAGACAGTTGGGATGAGCAGTTACCACTGGCAGAGTTTGCTTATAACAATAGTTATCATTCGAGTATTCAGATGGCTCCTTTCGAGGCTTTGTATGGTAGGAGTTGTCGTTCTCCGATTTGTTGGGAAGAAGTGGGTGATCGGCGAATTTTAGGTCCTGAATGGGTGCAAACTTCTACTGAGAATATTAAGAAAATTCAGGATCGGTTAAAGACTGCTCAGAGTCGCCAGAAGAGTTATGCTGACAAACGCCGCCGAGAATTGGAATTTATGGTTGGTGACTCCGTATTCCTCAAAGTCTCTCCAACTAAGGGAGTGATGCGATTCGGCAAGAAAGGAAAGCTCAGCCCACGATACATTGGACCATTCAAGATTACAGGACGTGTGAGTGATGGGAATGCTTACGAATTGAACCTACCATCACAGCTCGCTGGAGTTCACAAAGTGTTTCATGTGTCAATGTTGAAGAAATATGAACCAGACCCATCTCATGTACTAGATCTTGTATCAATGGATCTACAACCCAATTTATCATATGAGGAGAGACCTGTTGCAATCTTAGACACCAAGGACATGGTGTTACGGAGAAAAACAGTCAGACTAGTTAAAGTGTTATGGACGCATCATGATCCAAAGGAGGCCACCTGGGAGCTCGAGGACGACGTTCGGAACAAGTATCCGCATCTTTTTGTCCCAGGTATGTTTTAATTTGGAGGACCAAATTTCCCAAGGAGGGGAGTATGTAATATCCTGAGTTACTTGGGCCCATGATTAGTTTGGCCCAGGTAGTATTGGCCCAAGTTATAAGAATAGTAGAGTCCTTACCTTTTGTAACTGGTAGTCTTCCCACGTGAATGGTTTTGGAAGGAGTAGAGTTGTATGACAACTCTAAATAAGGCAGTTTGAAAGGAATAAGGAATTTCCATCTTTCCCTTTATATATGAGAACCAACGACCTTTGTGTTATACTTATATTCATTGAGGAAAAGTCTGAGAGTCTTGTGAATTGCAATTAGGAGAAGAAGGAGAAAGCTGTTGATGTCAAAGGAGACAATTGTGTATCAAAGGTGAGTGGATCTTCCTAAATACCTATATGATTTAATCAAGATGGCTGATAATAGGGCATGATTCAATTATTCTTAATTGCTATGGATACAGTGATTTTTCTGTAACTGTGGAGTAGACATAAAATCTGTTTTGAGCCCAGGGAATAATGTAAGAAGGGCTGTTTGAATGATACAACTGATATGGAGTACAAATCCATAAGCATCCATCAAATAGGTATGAAATTGGTGAGACCAGAAGCATGTCGACAATGATACACAGGGATATAAAGGAGTTGTGGGACCCATCTATTGATCTGATCAAAGATCAGAACCCCACATCTTGAGAAGGACACTTGGTCGACCAAAGAGTAGATGGACATCTGATTTTTGAATCAGTGGGTCTCACTGATCAAGGTGTTCAAAGACTCCCAGGCGTGAAAATCACAGAATGTTTGTATTGACGATTTGTAGTTGTGGGACCCACTATATGGTCTGATCTGGAATCAAGACCATACATCCTAAAGGGGACATATAGTCGATCATTGTGTAGATGGACATCTTGTGCAGTGGGCCCCATACATGATATACTTGTTAGCCAACACAATTTTATGCGTCAATGGACAGTTTTGGTCGACAGGGCTTGTGGGACCACTGGGCCCACTTGATCATTGATCAACTTCCCACATCTTGAAGTGGGCCCATGGGCGACCTACCTGGTGGTGGTCCCATGTGGAGTAGACCCCATATGCCCCACCATCCATCAGACCCAAAAATTCCAGACGTGAGGTCTTGTTGTATGTCAGTTGAATATGTTTGATACTGTGGACTATAGGAAGATTATCTGATGAAGCATCAGATCTGATGATATGAAAGTTAGTAAGGGTTGACCAAAGATATCAAGACATGATCATATATTAGACCTAGTGGGACCCACTGGATTTGATCATGAGGTTCAGGTAAGATTTATTCATGTATGTGTTCTGTACAGATGGATAAAGTTGTGAATGAAAGTCTATTTATAAAAATAGACTTGGCATATGTGTAGAAATAATAATTTAATTCCTTGCTTAAGTGAAATTAACTCTTGTGATTAATGTTTAGTTAATTTTGATTAACTAAATAGACTGTAATTGATAATTATGGGTAAGGTTGTATTACATATAGCGTGGACCCACTATATCACTCTATACCAATTTTGATAAGAAGTGGGGCAACAACCAGTGAAGTGTGTGTGGATTGGGTCCACACTAATGTTGTGTAAATTATTAATAATGGATTATAATTACTGTATGATTATGAGATATGATGCATTTTGGTTTCATATGTTGGACTGGTGTCCGGATGATGGATGGCTTCGGGCCATGATGGCCGGTATAGCGGCGGGTCCTTAATGGACGTGATGAGCCACTTTGATGGCTGGTCCTTAGTGGACGTGTCTGATGAGACAGGGTCATGGTGACCGGTATACATGTATACGATGAGGCCTTTGAGGCGTGGTGTTGTGCATGGGCACGGATTGTGTATGAAAGAATCTAAATAATACTTGATTATTGATTTAGACTTGTTAAATCATGTGATGTTATATTTATATGATTTGTGTAATTTAGGAATATTCATTCACCAGTAATACTGATGTTGTTTTTACCCCCTTCAGGTAATCAAGCTGCGGGCGGGATAGAGCGGAACGATGATCAGCACGTGAATTTCAATATGCGTGGCTGACAAGAGTGCACGACAAAAGATATTTTAGTAGATAAAGGATTAGCATGGTTTAGGAATATTATTTGATGTTTTAGCACATTATTGATGTAGACCGAACATAGAATAGTTTGAGTAACTATTTGATTAAATAAAAGTATTATTTGATTCTAAATGCCAAATGCTTATGTGAATGATTTGACTAATATCTGGTAAATCTTATCCAAGTTATCACGATCCAGAGATCTGACAGGGCCCCAGGATTTGGGTCGTGACATCACCCACAACAAATTCCAATTCCCTCCGGTGATTATCCGCATAACTTTTCTGACGACTCTGAGCTGCTCTCATTCTGTCCCTGATCTTCTTGATATTGGCGGTGGAAGTCTGAACCCAATCGGAACCAAGAACTCTCCCATCACCGACCTCTTCCCAGCAAATTGGAGATCGGCAGTTTCGACCATAAAGCGCTTTGAACGGAGCCATCTTGATACTTGAATGGTAGCTATTATTATATGCGAACTCAACAAGTGCCAACTGTTCATCCCTACTGTCCTTAAAGTCCAAAGCATATGCTCGCAACATGTCTTCATGGGTCTGATTTGTCCTTTCTGTTTGCCCATCGGTTTGCGGATGATATGCTGTACTGAAACTCAACCTTGTACCCATCGCAGCTTGCAGCTTCTTCCAGAAATTCGATATGAACCTCGTATCCCTATCCGATACAATAGAAGCAGGTACTCCATGCAATCTCACAATCTCCTTCACATACCTTTGTGCCA
Organism: Litsea cubeba; assembly: GCA_012931725.1. Lineage (NCBI taxonomy): Eukaryota > Viridiplantae > Streptophyta > Magnoliopsida > Laurales > Lauraceae > Litsea > Litsea cubeba. Next base: position 33,908,658 of record CM022947.1, read on the forward strand.
AGTACTCCATAGATGTTCTATTTCTAATGGGGATGAAGTGAGCCGATTTTGTCAACCGATCCACAATTACCCAAATAATTTCATTGTTTCGAAAGGTCTTTGGAAAACCTGACACAAAGTCCATTGTGATATTTTCCCATTTCCAGTCAGGTATTGGTAATTGCTGAAGTAGCCCTCCAGGCTTCCTGTGATCGGCTTTGACTTGCTGACAGGTAAATCTGTCGAAGATTCAAATCTTTTTGCGAGAACACATATTTCAAGCTCTTATGATCCGTATATACTTCAAATTGCTCTCCATACAAATAGTGCCGCCAAATCTTGAGTGCAAAGACAACTGCACCCAATTCTAGATCATGTGTAGCGTAGTTCTGTTCATGAGACTTCAACTGTCTAGATGCATAAGCAATCACCCTGCCGTGTTGCATAAGCACACATCATAAACCATGCAGCGATGCATCACAGAAAATCACAAAACCTCCGCTGCCAGAAGGAAGGGCTAAAACTGGGGCTGTAGTCAGTTTATCTTTTAGCATCTGAAAACTTGCTTCACATTTATCATTCCAAATGAACGGCATATCCTTCCGAGTGAGTCTGGTCAAAGGACCTGCTATTGAGGAAAAATCTTGTACAAATCTTCTGTAGTAGCCAGCTAACCCCAGAAAACTACGGATTTCAGATGCATTCGCCGGTCTCTTCCAATTTGAAATAGCTTCGATCTTGCTAGAATTCACAGACAATCCTTCACTTGAGATGATGTGGCCCAAGAAGCTCACTTGTTCTAGCCAGAAATCACACTTAGCTTAGCATAAAGTTGGTTTTCTCTCAGCAGATGAAGAGAAGTGCACAAATGATTTCCATGTTCTTCCAATGACTTGGAATAGATAAGTATATCATCAATGAATACCACAACAAACTGATCCAGGTAGGGCTTGAAAATTTGATTCATAAGCGCCATGAACACCGCTGGCGCATTGGTTAGCCCAAAAGGCATTACCAAGAACTCATAATGTCCGTACCTAGTTCGAAAGGCTGTTCTAGGTATATCTTCTTCTCTTACCCTTAACTGATGGTACCCCGACTTGAGGTCAATCTTCGAGAAGTATTTCGTGTCAAAGTTGCTAGCCAGTAATCCCAAAACCAATTGGTGATAGGAAACTGCACAAACAACTACTTAACACCCCCCTCGGGCGGGACACCGCCTGGATCCGAAGCACAGGCCCGCACAAGACTATAACGCGGCATGGGGCCTTTTTGCCCTGCGCATTTTGTGCCCGCACAAACACACAACGCGGCATGGGGCATTTCTGCCCTGCGTGGTTTCGAACTCGAGACCTCAAGCTCTGATACCATGTCATTAAAGAGATGGAAATAATTCTACAGAGATGGGCTTAATTCAGTGGCCTTCTTGGTCGACTGTTCTTCTCATTATAAAGGGGATGAAATCCCTGATTACATGGGATGAAATCCCTGATTACATGTAAGTATATCTAATCATATCCTAAAAATCTGTTTTACAAACTAAGAAGCTTTGACTAAGTAATATATAAAGTCTGGACCCAGAATAGGCCTGGGCTTTATTGGACTTGGATTGACACCCCCCCTCAAATTGATGCTGGGGAGTCATAAAGCAGTAATTTGGAAACAAGAAATTGATGTCGAGGCCGAGGAAGTCCCTTTGTGAAGATATCTGCAAACTGAAATTCTGTAGGGACATGAGGTAGACTAATGACATCCCGTTTAAATTCATCCCTAATAAAATGGCAGTCAACTTCAATATGCTTGGTGCGTTCATGGAATACTGGATTTTCAGTGATTCGGATAGCCCCAATATTGTCGGCATGCAATGGAGTAGGAGAGGTTTGAGTGAACCCAAGTTTCGAAAGAAGGCCCCGTAGCCATAAGACTTCAGAACAAGCAGAAGACATTGCCCTATATTCAGCTTTTGTGGAAGATCTGGATACACGAGCCTGTTTCTTGCATTTCCAAGAAATGAGCGAATTGCCTAGGTACATGCACCAACCAGTAGTAGAACGACGCGTGTCTTGACAGCCTGCCCAGTCAGCATCCGCATAAGCAGTTAGGTGAAGAGGATTATCCTTTGGATAATATAAACCACGATGAACAGTTCTTAGCAGATAATGGATAATGCGCTTCACAGCTGTCAAATGAAGGTGTCGAGGCGCGGTCATGAACTGGCTCACAAGATTAACAGCATAGGATATGTCAGGTCTAGTGATGGTGAGATAGACAAGACTGCCCACGAGTCGTCGGTATGTATGAGGATCAGGAAGAAGCTCTCCATCATCTTTACTCAGTTTTAGATTTACTTCGACGGGTGTATCAACAGGCGAAGAATCCTGGAGGTCGGCCAACTCGATAAGGTCGGATGTGTATTTGTGTTGATTAACAAAAAGACCTTTGGGAGATTGATGCACCTCTAAGCCCAAGAAATAATGCAAAGGACCCAAATCCTTCATATTAAAGGAAGTCCGGAGGGAAGCTTGGAGAGATTTGATCATACCATCATCCGTACCAGTGATAATAATATCGTCAACATACACCAGAAGTACAGTAACCCCTGTAGATGTGTGGCATAGAAAGAGAGATGGATCATAAGGGCTTTGAGTAAATCCACTTTCGCATAATCGACCCCTGAAGGTTTTGAACCACGCCTGTGGAGCTTGCTTTAGACCATAAAGTGATTTTCGCAACCGACAGACAGACTTCTTGGAGGGAGAGGGGACGCCCTGTGGTATACGCATATGGACTTCTTCGTGCAAATCCCCATGGAGAAATGCATTTTTGACATCCATTTGGTATAATGGCCAAGACTGAGATGCAGCAATGACGAGAAGTAACCAAACAGAGGTCATTTTTGCCACCGGGGCAAATGTCTCCTCGTAGTCAATGCCATACTCATGTCTGTTTCCGAGTGCCACAAGTCTAGCTTTGTGTCTATCCAAGGACCCATCAGATTTAAGTTTGATCGAGTAGATCCATTTGCAACCAATGGGCTTAACTGCTGGAGGACACTCCACAATATCCCATGTGTGATTCAGAGCCAATGCATCTAATTCCTCCTTCATGGCCTGGTTCCAGCAATCGTGTTGGACAGCCTATAAATAAGAACTTGGGATAGAAATAGAAGAGAGAGTAGTCATCAAAGAAGTATGGGTAAAGCCATACCGCTCTGGCGGTCTAGAGGTTCTGGAGGAGCGACGTAAAGCATGAGTAGGCGCGGAACCAGTTGTCGGTGGAGGATCAGGGGAAGGGCCATCTGCAATGGGAGGTTTCTCCCGTCGGTGGTATACAAAAGAAGGATTAAACCTAGTAACAGAGGTTTGATCCGAAAAACCTGGTAAGAGAGCTGGTGAAGAGGGGGAAGGACAATCTATGTGAGTTTGGAAGAAATATTGATTTTCAAAGAAAATAACATTTCGAGAAACCCTGATACGACGACCAATGGGATCATAACAAACCTTTTTGATTAGTGGCATAACCCAAAAAAGCACACCTACGAGATTGCGCTGTTAGTTTCGTTCTTTCTGTGGGAGGTAGATGAACGAAGCAAACACAGCCAAATGTATGTAGGTGATCAAACACAGGATGGTGACCAAACAACTTAAAATGAGGCGTGAAATGAGCAATAGTATGTGATGGAAGGCGGTTAATGAGATAGACAGCCGTGGTGAGAGCTTTAGTCCAAAAACGAGGGGGAACAGATGATTCAATCAGAAGAGTTCTAGTTACATCAAGAAGATGTCTGTTTTTCCGTTCCGCGACGCCATTTTGTTGTGGAGTATACGGATAGGTACGTTGAGAAACGATTCCTTTATTGTTTAAAAAGGATGGAAAATCCTTAGAAACATACTCCCCCCCTGAGTCTGAGCGCAAAGTTTTAATGCATTTAGAGAATTCGTTTTCAACATAGTTAACAAAAAATTTAAATGCATTAAGGACATCAGACTTCGAATGCAATAAATAGATCCAAGTAAATGTGCTATAGTCATCAATAAAAGATACAAAGTACTTGAAATGACTATGGGAAAGGGTCGGAGCGATGCCCCAAACATCACTGTGAATCAAGTCAAAACATGTAGTGCTTCGTTTGTTGGAGTGTGAAAAAGGTAAAGTTTTACTCTTTCCTAATTTACAAGCATCACATTCAAATGAAGCAGAGTCAATAGGTTTATGTAACAATCCAGATTTAAATAAAGTAGACAAAGTAGAGACATTTGGATGACCAAGTCTATTATGCCACAATCGAGAATTATTCTGAATAAAAAAAGCAAAATAACTGATGTAAAGTTTTATTCTCAATCACAGAAGACATTGGTAAGGAAAAAAGTCTGCCACGCTTAGGCCCCCTCGCGATCACTTCCCCAGACTCCTGGTCTTGCACAACACAACCAGAAGAAGAAAAGGAGACATTGCAATTATTTTCAACAAGTTGACCCACAGAAACCAAATTAGTAGCAAGATGAGGAGAAACGAAAACATTGGTTAAGGGTAAGGGCCCAGGGGTATCACTAACAGAGGTGATGGGGAGATGATCTCCGTTGGCAGCTTGAACAGTGAGATGACCAGTGTAAGGAACGACATTCTGTAATGTTATGGGTGAAGTGGTCATATGGTTACTTGCACCAGAATCTAAGTACCATGTATTGGAAAGAGAGGAAGCAGTACCTGCGATATTCATGGATGCCAAGGCATTGATGATCATTTGGTTAACCATCTCAGGGGTTAGAGGAGCTGGGGACACAGATTGTGATGAGGAACCGGGCTGGGAGGATGAATCATATTGCAAAGAACCACTGAAGTCAGATGATGCATAAGGTGGAGTGGTCATTGTGTAAGCAGTAGGAGCTGACGACACGGTGGAAGTACCAAGGCCGGATTGCACATAATTGCGGGAAGTAGAATTGCGATTCTTCTTCCGGCATTCTTCAATAACATGACCAGTTGCCTTACATTAATGGCAGATTTTTGCCTTGCATTGATTGGCATAGTGACCATATTTCCTGCAGTTATGGCACTGAACTTTACTGATATCCCGGGAAGATGGTCTGGCGGCAGCAACATAGGCAAACGGAGCCTTAGTGGATCCTTGTTGTTCCAGAGTAGTTTTCGTTACCAGGCGCTGTTCTTCCCGCAAAAGCTCCTGAAGACAGTCATCCAAGCTGGGAAGAGAAGTCCTGCTCATTAAGTGTAATATCTTGAGTACTTGGGCCTAGAATTGGTTTGGCCCAGGTAGTATTTTAATTATAGCTTGGCCCAAGATATAATGTTAGTAGAACCCAAGTTATAATGGAAATAGAGTCCATGTATCTTTGAAACTTAGCAAGTATCCCACGTGAGTGAAATTGGGAAAGAAGGGAGTTGTAACACAACTCTAAGAAGGAAGTTTGAAAGGAATAGGGAGTTTCTATCTTTCCTCTATATAGAGAAAACCAACGACCATAGTTGTATTATATTCATTCTCATTGGAGAAATTCTCTGAGAGCAAACCATTGTGGTTTTCGATTTAGGAGAAGGAGAAGAAGGCGGCTGTTGATGTCAAGCTCGCGTTCAAAGAAGACAATTGTGTATCAGAGGTGAGTGAATTTCCTGATGATTTGCTAAATCTGAATCCATGAATTGTTGGTGACGTTTTATTACATATTAACACTGGAATTGGTGTTCGATGGAATCAAACTCAAGGTTCTGTTGTATGGTATAAAACCTCAAGTTCTGTTGCTGTGATATGATGAGATGCTTCCTATGATTTTTATGATTCACTGTAAGATATAAAGAAAGAGGGTCAGCCGGAGATATCAGCCAGAACTGGAATTTCAGTCCCAGCAACGACAAGAACAGATTGACTGTTTGGAGTTGTGGGACCCATCTATTGATCTGATTAGTGATCAAGACCCCACATCTGTGAGAGGAGTTGTGGTCGACCATTGTGTAGATGGACATCTAAGATTTGAATCAGTGGGACCCACTGATTAATGTGTTCAAAGAATCTCAGGCGTGAAAATCCTAGAAAACACTGTATATGTCGTTTATAGTTGTGGGACCCACCTATTGATCAGATCACTGATCAATACCACACATCTGTTCAAGGATCACTAGTCGACCATAGTGTAGTTGAAGATCTAGGGCTTGAACCAGTGGGGCCCACTGTACAGTGAACTTCAAATAATTGCAGGCGTGGACTGCTGTATTTTACGTCTTGATGTTGTGGACCCCAGTGAGTGATTCTATGATGAATCAAAACAGATGGAATAATGCAATAGTCCTGGGCGACCAAGGCCTAGGTGTCTGATCATGCATTTGATCAGTGGGACTCACTATGATTAAGGCCAAGATGATTCAGGCGTGAACTAGTTACTGTACTAGTCTCTGTATGAATAAAACTGGCCGGATGTAATATGTAATTGGGGTTAGCCCTAGACTTGGTGGGTAATGACCATATAACCCTTGCATCCAGACTACTTAAGCTTTTAATGATCAATCAACTGTGGATTATGATTAATTGGTGCTGTGTGTGGACCACCCCATATGCCAATCAATACCAATTATGATTAAATTGTGGGGTAGCAACTAGTAAATTGTGCATGGGCTGGGTCCACACTACTAATTGTGCATGTTATGAATAATGAATTCTAATTGCTATGTGATTATAAGATATTGTGCACTGGGTCCCAGATTTGGGATGTTGGACTTGTGTCTGGATGATGGATGGCTTCGGGCCATGATGGCCGTTATAGCGGCAGGGTCCTTAATGGACGTGATGAGCCACTTTGATGGCTGGTCCTTGGTGGACGTGTCTGATGAGACAGGGTCATGGTGACTGGTATACATGTATACGATGAGGCCTTTGAGGCGTGGTGATGTGCATGGGCACGGATTGTGCGTGAAAGAATCTAAATAATATTTAATTATTGATTTAGACTTGTTAAATCATGTGATGTTATATTTTATGTGATTTGTGTAATTAGGAATATTCATTCACCAGTAGTACTGATGTTGTGTTACCCCCTTCAGGTAATCAAGCTGCGGGCGGGACAGAGCGGAACGATGATCAGCACGTGAATTTCAATATGCGTGGCTGACAAGAGGGCACGAGAAAAGATAATTTAGTAGATAAAGGGATTAGCCTGGTTTAGGGATATTATTTGATGTTTTAGTACACTATTGATGTAGAATGAACATAGTAAAGTTTGAGTAATTATTTGATTAAATAAAATTATTATTTGATTCTAAATGCCAAATGCTTATGTGAAATATTTGACTAATGTTTGGTAAATAATTACCGAAGTTATCACGATCCAGAGATCTGACAGGTCCCCAGGATTTGGGTCGTGACAAAGTGGTATCAGAGCATAAGGTTTTGGGCAATTAAAAGAATTAGTAACCCATAGGCCACGTGGTGAGGACGATGGGGTGTCAACGGTAGAAACTTAAGAAAGATATGTTGCTATTAATCTTTTGGCTTACAGTTATTTCTTTTGCAGAAAAAATAAGAAGATGGCTAATGTTGAGGAAACCTATAATGAAAACAACAATAATCAGCAGAACAATGGGAGTATGGAAATGCCGGAGTACGCCCGGCAGATGTTTGAAAGCTTTTTGAAAGCATATACGCAGGTTCAAGAACAGATTTCAGCTATCCACCAACTCCAAAGTGAGAATGGCGAGGGAAACAACAATAATAAGGGTGGATCAGGTGAAGGTAGCAATAATGGAGGCAGAAATCGTGAGAGGGATACTCTATACAAGAGATTCAACGAATTCGGCCCAAAGTGTTTTGAGGAGACCACTAACCCATGGGATGCGAATAAATGGGCAGAACATATGGAAGGCATCTTCGAGGTCATGGGGTGTACTGAACAACAGAAAGCTATATTAGCCGCTTTCAAACTAGAAGGCGATGCGAAGGAGTGGTGGAAAGCAGCCAAGAGGTCCTTTAATGGGCAAGAAGCAGAAATCACCTGGACCTTCTTCAAGCGCGAATTTATAAAGAAGTTTATACCGGATCACATTCGGGCGCAGAAGAAGAGGGAGTTTGAAACATTGGTGCAAGGCAACCTTACTGTAGCCAAGTACGCTATCAAGTTCACCGAACTGTCTCACTTCGCAGAAACATTAGTGGCTACAGAAGAGGAAAAGATGGAACGATTTGTTAATGGCCTGCGACCGGACATTAAGAAAGATGTGAAGCTGCACGAGCCGAGGACTTATGCGGAGGCTCTAAAGAAAGCCTTCGTGTCTGAAGAAGCAATCGAGGATATAAAGAGGGAAACCCAACTGGTGACAACAGAGGGCAAATCAGATAATTCTAAACACCAGTTTCCCAACAAGAAACAGAAAACGGGGGCTAAACCAGTATGCAATCATTGTGAAGGATTCCATGAAACAAGTCAATGTCGAAAGAAATCTGGAGTGTGTTTCGGCTGTGGAAAGGGAGGTCACAAAGTAAAGGATTGTCCGGAGGCTAGGGAAAGAAATCAAAATAAAAGAAGGGGCGGATGTTTCGGCTGTGGGCAGGAAGGACACCAGGTAAAGGACTGTCTAAGGAGGCAAGGAAGGAATCAGAACCAGACACAAGGACAACCCTTTAGGCAGAATCAGCAGGATCGTCAACAGGAGCGTCCACAGAACCAACGCCCCTACCAACAGAATCAGGCCTACCAGCACCGAGGAAACCAGCAGAACCCACCTCTAGGACAATATTACAATCAAGGCAGGAATAATCAAGGGGGGAACCAAGCTGGGCAACAGCAGAATGGGAGAGTCTTTGCTCTGACCCATCAGGATGCGGAAGCGGCCAATAATGTTGTTGAGGGTATGGTTTTAATTTCCAGTCATGAAGCTAGTACTTTATTCGATTCTGGTTCCACGCACTCTTTTGTTTCTCATGCTTTTGCTGCTAAGATAGGAAACTCCCCCTCAACATTGACTCATGCACTGGTAGTGTCAACACCCACGGGTGAACACATTCGTACTAGCACCATATTTTATGATTGTATGCTAGAAATTGCACAAGTGCAGATGCCAGCAGATCTGGTAGTATTACATATGAATGACTTTGATGTCATTTTGGGAATGGATTGGCTTGCTAGGTATCGAGCTATTTTAGATTGTTTTAATAAAGTAGTTCGGTTTAACCTTGGGGGATTTACTCAGGTTAGTTTGGTGGGAAAGAGGAGACCTGTTAGGTCAATAGTCATCTCAGCCATCAAAGCCGTGGAGCTATTAAGAAGTGGGTGCAAAGGCTTCATAGCTTTTATCACTGAAGATAAACAGAAGCCCCGATTAGAAGATATCCCTGTTATTAGGGAATTTCCGGAAGTATTTTTGGATGATTTGCCTGGATTACCCCCAATTCGAGAGGTCGATTTTACTATTGAGTTAATGCCGGGAACAGCCCCGATTTCTAAGGCACCTTATCGAATGGCTCCTGCGGAACTGAAGGAACTCAAGGATCAATTGGAGGAGTTGTTAGAAAAAGGATTCATCCGACCGAGCGTATCTCTATGGGGAGCACCGGTGTTGTTTGTGAAGAAAAAGGATGGCACTTTGAGAATGTGTATTGATTATAGACAGTTAAATCAGGTGACTATCAAGAACAAGTACCCTCTACCTCGCATTGATGAATTGTTTGACCAACTACAAGGTGCGAAATACTTTTCCAAGATTGATCTCCGATCCGGTTACCATCAGCTAAGAGTGAGGGAGGAAGATATTTCCAAGACGGCATTTCGGACACGATATGGTCACTACGAATTTTTAGTCATGCCTTTCGGTTTAACCAATGCCCCAGCCGCGTTCATGGCAATGATGAACCAAGTTTTCCAACCCTTTTTGGATAAATTTGTGGTGGTATTTATTGATGATATTTTGATTTACTCTAAGGAATGGCACGAGCATGAAGAACATTTGCGTATCTCCTTACAGCTGTTGAGGAACAACCAGCTATATGCCAAGCTAAGTAAGTGTGATTTTTGGCTTACACAAGTCACCTTTTTGGGCCACATTATTTCAGGAGAAGGACTATCAGTAGATCCTACTAAAATTGAAGCAGTTACGAATTGGAAACGACCTGCAAATGTGTCCGAAGTTCGAAGTTTCTTAGGCTTGGCGGGCTATTATCGACGGTTCGTGCAAGGATTTTCTACAATTGCTGGGCCACTTACCAGACTCACAAGGAAAGATGTTCCGTTTATTTGGAATGAGAACTGTGAAGATAGCTTCCGAACTTTGAAAGATAAGCTCACATCGGCACCAATACTTACCCTCCCCGCTGGGAGTGGAGGATTTGTGATATACTGTGATGCGTCGTTGCAAGGACTAGGGTGTGTCCTTATGCAGCATGGAAAAGTGATTGCGTATGCTTCCAGACAACTGAAGGTCCATGAACAAAATTATGCTACGCACGACCTTGAGTTAGCAGCTGTGGTATTTGCATTAAAAATTTGGAGGCACTATCTTTACGGTGAAGAATTTGAAGTATATACCGATCATAAGAGCCTCAAGTACATGTTTTCTCAAAAGGAGTTGAACTTGAGACAACGAAGATGGATGGAATTTCTCAAGGACTATGATTTCTCAATCTTTTATCATCCAGGAAAAGCGAATGTTGTAGCTGATGCCTTGAGCAGAAAATCAGCACAGATGGCTTGTTTGACATCGGAATGGAGATTGCTTGAAGAGATCAAGGACTTGGATGTTAACTTATGGTCTATTGACAACAAAGTATTATTGGGAAGCTTCAAGGTCCAACCCGAGTTAATACAAAGAATAAAGGACCACCAGCGGAACGATAAAGCATTGGCAGAAATCTTCGATAAAATGGACAATAAACCAGATTTCTCTATTGTTAATGGTGTGTTGTATTTCCGAGGCAGACTCTGTGTGCCACATGTTCGAGAAATCAAAGATGAAATTTTGAAAGAAGCCCATCATACAAGATATACTATCCATCCAGGGAGTACTAAGATGTATCAAAATTTAAAAATCAGATTTTGGTGGATCGGAATGAAAAATGATGTCACTGAATTTGTCGGCCGGTGTTTCACTTGTCAACAGGTGAAGGCTGATCATAGGAAGCCGGGAGGATTACTGCAACCGTTGCCAATACCCGAATGGAAATGGGAGCATATCACTATGGATTTTATTTCCGGATTTCCTCGAACTTCAAGGCATAATGAAATAATTTGGGTCATTGTGGATAGGTTGACCAAATCAGCACACTTTTTACCACTAAAAGGAAAAACCACGATGGAACAACTGGCCAAAACTTATGTTCGGGAAATTGTGCGATTACATGGCGTTCCAGCATCAATCGTCTCCGACAGAGATACTAGGTTTGTTTCACAATTTTGGAAAAGCTTGCAAAAGGCTATGGGTACTAAATTGCATTTTAGCACTGCATATCACCCCCAGACAGATGGGCAGACGGAAAGAACAAATCAAACGTTGGAGGATATGCTTCGAGCCTGTGCCATAGATTTCACAGACAGTTGGGATGAGCAGTTACCATTAGCAGAGTTTGCTTACAACAATAGTTATCATTCGAGTATTCAGATGGCTCCTTTTGAGGCTTTGTATGGTAGGAGTTGTCGTTCTCCGATTTGTTGGGAAGAAGTGGGCGATCGACGAATTTTAGGCCCTGAATGGGTGCAAACTTCTACTGAGAATATTAAGAAAATTCGGGATCGGTTAAAGACTGCTCAGAGTCGCCAGAAGAGTTATGCTGACAAACGCCGACGAGAATTGGAATTTATGGTTGGTGACTCCGTATTCCTCAAAGTCTCTCCAACGAAGGGAGTGATGCGCTTTGGCAAGAAGGGAAAGCTCAGCCCGCGATTCATCGGACCATTCAAGATTACAGGACGTGTGAGTGATGGGAATGCTTACGAATTGGATCTTCCATCACAGTTAGCTGGTGTTCACAAAGTGTTTCATGTGTCAATGTTGAAGAAATATGAACCAGACCCATCTCATGTACTTGATCTTGTGACAATGGAATTACAACCCAATTTATCATATGAAGAGAGACCTGTTGCAATCTTAGACACCAAGGACATGGTGTTACGGCGACGAACAGTCCGACTCGTTAAGGTGTTATGGACACATCATGATCCAAAGGAGGCCACCTGGGAGCTCGAGGATAACATTCGGAGCAAGTATCCACATCTTTTTGCCACAGGTATGTTTTTAATTTGGAGGACCAAATTTCCCAAGGAGGGAAGTATGTAATATCCTGAGTACTTGGGCCTAGAATTGGTTTGGCCCAGGTAGTATTTTAATTATAGCTTGGCCCAAGATATAATGTTAGTAGAACCCAAGTTATAATGGAAATAGAGTCCATGTATCTTTGAAACTTAGCAAGTATCCCACGTGAGTGAAATTGGGAAAGAAGGGAGTTGTAACACAACTCTAAGAAGGAAGTTTGAAAGGAATAGGGAGTTTCTATCTTTCCTCTATATAGAGAAAACCAACGACCATAGTTGTATTATATTCATTCTCATTGGAGAAATTCTCTGAGAGCAAACCATTGTGGTTTTCGATTTAGGAGAAGGAGAAGAAGGCGGCTGTTGATGTCAAGCTCGCGTTCAAAGAAGACAATTGTGTATCAGAGGTGAGTGAATTTCCTGATGATTTGCTAAATCTGAATCCATGAATTGTTGGTGACGTTTTATTACATATTAACACTGGAATTGGTGTTCGATGGAATCAAACTCAAGGTTCTGTTGTATGGTATAAAACCTCAAGTTCTGTTGCTGTGATATGATGAGATGCTTCCTATGATTTTTATGATTCACTGTAAGATATAAAGAAAGAGGGTCAGCCGGAGATATCAGCCAGAACTGGAATTTCAGTCCCAGCAACGACAAGAACAGATTGACTGTTTGGAGTTGTGGGACCCATCTATTGATCTGATTAGTGATCAAGACCCCACATCTGTGAGAGGAGTTGTGGTCGACCATTGTGTAGATGGACATCTAAGATTTGAATCAGTGGGACCCACTGATTAATGTGTTCAAAGAATCTCAGGCGTGAAAATCCTAGAAAACACTGTATATGTCGTTTATAGTTGTGGGACCCACCTATTGATCAGATCACTGATCAATACCACACATCTGTTCAAGGATCACTAGTCGACCATAGTGTAGTTGAAGATCTAGGGCTTGAACCAGTGGGGCCCACTGTACAGTGAACTTCAAATGATTGCAGGCGTGGTCTGCTGTATTTTACGTCTTGATGTTGTGGACCCCAGTGAGTGATTCTATGATGAATCAAAACAGATGGAATAATGCAATAGTCCTGGGCGACCAAGGCCTAGGTGTCTGATCATGCATTTGATCAGTGGGACTCACTATGATTAAGGCCAAGATGATTCAGGCGTGAACTAGTTATTGTACTAGTCTCTGTATGAATAAAACTGGCCGGATGTAATATGTAATTGGGGTTAGCCCTAGACTTGGTGGGTAATGACCATATAACCCTTGCATCCAGACTACTTAAGCTTTTAATGATCAATCAACTGTGGATTATGATTAATTGGTGCTGTGTGTGGACCACCCCATATGCCAATCAATACCAATTATGATTAAATTGTGGGGTAGCAACTAGTAAATTGTGCATGGGCTGGGTCCACACTACTAATTGTGCATGTTATGAATAATGAATTCTAATTGCTATGTGATTATAAGATATTGTGCACTGGGTCCCAGATTTGGGATGTTGGACTTGTGTCTGGATGATGGATGGCTTCGGGCCATGATGGCCGTTATAGCGGCAGGGTCCTTAATGGACGTGATGAGCCACTTTGATGGCTGGTCCTTGGTGGACGTGTCTGATGAGACAGGGTCATGGTGACCGGTATACATGTATACGATGAGGCCTTTGAGGCGTGGTGATGTGCATGGGCACGGATTGTGCGTGAAAGAATCTAAATAATATTTAATTATTGATTTAGACTTGTTAAATCATGTGATGTTATATTTTATGTGATTTGTGTAATTAGGAATATTCATTCACCAGTAGTACTGATGTTGTGTTACCCCCTTCAGGTAATCAAGCTGCGGGCGGGACAGAGCGGAACGATGATTAGCACGTGAATTTCAATATGCGTGGCTGACAAGAGGGCACGAGAAAAGATAATTTAGTAGATAAAGGGATTAGCCTGGTTTAGGGATATTATTTGATGTTTTAGTACACTATTGATGCAGAATGAACATAGTAAAGTTTGAGTAATTATTTGATTAAATAAAATTATTATTTGATTCTAAATGCCAAATGCTTATGTGAAATATTTGACTAATGTTTGGTAAATAATTACCGAAGTTATCACGATCCAGAGATCTGACAGGGCCCCAGGATTTGGGTCGTGACATTAAGTTAGATCGAACTGTCTCAAACTCCCGACGAAGTTTCATCAGAAACTGATCCCGATGGCTACTTTGTTGTAAGGGAAGGAGTTCAGGTAGAAGTGCATCAGACACCTTGGCAAACTTAATCTCATCATATTCTGACCACAGTCGGCGAAAACCATTGTAATATTCCTGAATAGACTGGGTGCCTTGAGTGAATTGAGAAATGTCAAGTTCCAATTGAAATTGACGGGCAGCATTGCCTTGTTGATAGATCGTCTGAAGATAATCCCACATTTCCCCTGCAGTTTTACAAGGTCGGAGGTTGAGGATAAAATGGGGCTCAACCGATCTTAACAACCAGGTTTTGATTTTAGCATCCTTAGTTTTCTAAGCTAAAATCTTCTTATCATCTGCTGCCGGCATAGGTTCAGATCCATCAATATATGACCAGAGTTCCTTGCCTTCTAAATAAATTTGAAATTGGAAGGCCCAGGAGGTATAATTGTTTCCATCAAACCGAACCATTTTAATTTCAGATTTTTCCATGATGAGTAGACAAAGAGAAAAAACTTCACACAGCTGAACCAGAAACAAATTCTAACAGTGGCTGTATTTAGAAGAAAATGCAATTATCTCCAGGGAGCAGAAACACATCCAGATAGCTCACAGCACAATACTGTAGCACATACATAAAAAAAAAATTGCACAATCATCCCTGTCGTCAGTGGGTGGATTCCCACGGGTGCCCCAGCAACTGATCAAAGGCCAGATCACAGGGTGGGGATGAAAAGGTGGACTATTTTCGCACCTAATGGAAGTGGTCCCAGGCAGAACCAACTGGAATCCAATATTCTGGACGGCAGTGATGAAAACAATTTGATAAAACTGAATTTCCACAAAAATTAGTAGAAACCCTACCTCTGATGGTCCAGAAATCTTGAAAAAATGTCCACAAAAAAGAAGAGCCCCAGGCGACCAAGATGAGCTGCTGCCGCTGATATGAGGTTGATGATCGCAGGTGGGCCACGGCTGATCGGAGATGATCAGGGATGATCACAGACGATCAGGTGGCAGAGAATGTCTTCCAGTGAAGAATATGTGGTTGATAATGGAGAAGATGCACAAATAGAGACAGTGCAATCGAAACAGTGCACAGATCTGCACTAAAACTGACTGACGGCCATTCTGTCAGTATGATTCCATAAACGCAAGCCCCACCAGATCATCATAGGACAGATCAGAGGTCGGGGATGAAGACACATCAAATTTTCGCAAGTGAGGGAAGAAGATTCAGCCAAAAAATAACCAAGATTCTTGATTTTAGACGGCCGAGATGAAATCAGATTGAGAAATCTGAAGAACCACAAATGGCGATGGAAAACCCACTTCGGATGGGAAATAAATTCCTGAAAAATCACCAGAAATACCAGCAATGCTAGTCGACCAACATGGTCTGGTTCCGCTGAGTTGATGAAGAAGATCTCAGGTGGGCCACACCTGATCGGAGATGCACTGAGTGCTTCCAGAAGTGGAAGATGACTTGAATGATCTAGATATCAAGGCTCTGATACCATGTCAAAGTTGCTAGCCAGTAATCCCAAAACCAATTGGTGATAGGAAACTGCACAAACAACTACATAACATTTCGCACCTTGAAGCTGATCAAACAGTTCATCAATGCGTGGGAGCGGGTACTTATTCTTGATGGTAACTTAATTTAACTGACAATAGTCAATACACATTCACAATGACCCATCTTTCTTCTTAACGAATAAGACTGGCGCTCCCCACGGGGATACACTGGGTCTTATGAATCCTTTTTCCAGTAACTCTTGCAATTGTTCCTTGAGTTCTTTCAACTCAGCAGGTGCCATACGGTATGGAGCTTTGGAAATTGGCGCAGTCCCTGGTACCAATTCTATAGCAAAGTCCACTTCCCTAACTGGTGGCAGACCGGGCAGGTCATCCTGGAACACATCAGGAAATTCTCTAACTATGGGAGTATCTTCCAGCTTAGGCTTCAGCTTTTCTTCTGAAACGAAGGCTAGGTATCCATCACATCAACTCTTTAACAATTTACAAGCCTTAATGGCTGAGATGACTGCAGTGTGTACTGACCTTCTCCTTCCTATTACACACACATCATCGTACCCTTCTAGATTAAAACGGACCAGTTTGTTAAAACAGTCCAGCACTGCTCTATACTTTGCTAGCCAATCCATCCCAATGATGATGTCAAAATCATTCATAGGTAACAATATCAAGTCAACTGGCATATTGTTTTCCTCGATGACTAACGGACAATTAATAAATGCCGTGCAAGTGCTCACGTGTCCTCCAGTGGGGGTTGATACAATAATTGTTTGATTTAGTGTAGAGGGTGGTTTGTTCATCTTGGGAGCAAATACAGGTGACACAAAAGAATGTGTAGAGCCAGAATCAAATAAAGTATAAGCTTTAACATTGGAAATTAAAATCATACCCTCTACACAATTATTTGCAGCCTGAGCTTCCTGTTGCGTAATAGCAAAGACCCTGGCATTGGGCCGCTGTCCCCTCTGATATCCGCCATGATTGGGTCGCCCATGATTGAAATTCTGTCCTTGAGGCTGGTCAGGTGGTCCCCTTGGCTGATTCTGCTGGTTCGGAGCATTGTACTGATTCGTTGCCGGCAGATTCTGCTGATTAGTTAGACGGGGATTGTCTTGGTACCTTTGCTGCTGATTCTGCCGTGGTGGTTCTCGTTGCTGACGCCTATCCTTATCTTGTTTCTTTGGACAATCTTTGATAAGATGGCCAACTTGACCACAATGGAAACACACGCCCGTAGACCAATGTCATTCCTCTGTTATATGGTTCCTTCCACATCGCTGGCATTTTATCCTTTTATCCAGTTTCTGCTTCTTTGGTGGCTCACGGTTATTCTGATAGTCCCTCTTGGTTCCCGTCGTTCTAGCCGAGAATGTCCCGTTCATTTCAGCAGTCGTTTCTTCCGATACAAAGGCTCTTTTTAAAGCAGCTGCAAAGGTAGTAGGTTCGCCCAGTTTCACATCCTTTTTGATATCCGGTCGTAATCCCTCGATGAATTTGTTCCGCTTCATCGCATCAGTGGCCACTAGTTCTTCTGCAAAGTGAGACAACTCTATAAATTTGTTGGAGTACTTTGTTACGGTCATACTCCCTTGCACCAAAGTCTGGAATTCCCTCTTCTTTTGTTCTCTGATATGCTCCGGAATAAATTTCAGAATGAACTCCTTAAAGAATGCCCAAGTGATTTCATTTTTCGGACCTTCGAAGGTTTTCTTAGCGGCTTTCCACCATTCTTTTGTATCTCCTTAAAGTTTGAAGGCGGCCAAAACTGCTTTCTGTCGATCTGAGCACCCCATCACTTCAAATATCCCTTCCATGTGTTCCACCCATTTGTTAGCATCCCAAGGATTGGTGGTTTCATCAAAGTACCTGGGACGGAATTCGTTGAACCGTTTGTATAATGTGTCCTTTTCTCTATCTCTGCCTCCGAAAACATTTCCGCCTCCTTCTGCACTATGGCCTGCGTGCACATCGTTATTCCCACCCTGACGTGCTGCCAAGGTTACGATCTGCTCCTGTACCTGATTGTACGCCATCATGAATGATGTGAACATCTGTCGAGCATATTCTGGCAGTTTAGCTTGCCCCCTGATAAGGTGTGGGTTAATGCTCTGATTGCCATTTAGGTTTGCATTCTCGTTCTGGTTATCATTGACATTCTGAAAGTTTTCTTGGTTGTTCATATTCCTTTCCCTACAGAAAGATTCACAACTTAGCACACGATCACAGAGAATAAGTTTCTATCGTACTATTCTCCCCCTTATAACGTCCTCACAACGTATCCTAGGAGTTGCTAAGTCTTTTAATATTGCCCAAGACCATGCTCTGATACCACTTTGTAACGCCACGAAGCCTGGAGCTCAACAGATTTCGGGACATCACATTTAGTAAGTCAAGGTCACCACATAAATCAAGTATGACAAAGAATTGGGCAATCCTTATAATTTATTAAGAGATCAATTTAACTAGAAGGGAAATAACAATAAGTCTCAAACATTAAAATTCATAATTCATAAAAAAGCCAAGTTCATCCTTATTGAAAATAATAATCTATCTCTAAAGTTCTAGTTTCAGTTCCAATATGACGCCCTCATCAGCCATGCAAATTGAAATCCAATAGTTGATCGCCTTCATTTCCAAGCTCCCCTAAATGACCCATACCTGAAGTGGGGCGAACCACTTGTCAGAAAACTGGTGAGCAATATTCCTAAATTCATAATTCGAATAATAAGATAGAACAATAATTTTCAATATAGAAGGTAAGATCATATGATAAGAAAAGTGTCTTATGGAGTCTCTTCTGTTCATACAGTTTTTCTAACATTAATATCATAACCGCGTCATAGCACTGATTAAGTTCAAGATTTTCAATCGATGATTCCAATGGTTCATTAAGACTCCCTCAAAGAGAGGTTCAATGGTTCAGTAAGACTCTCTCAAAGAGAGGTTCAGTAAGACTCTCTCAAAGAGAGGTTCAATGGTTCAATAAGACTCTCTCATACAGAGGTTCAATGGTTCAGATCTTCTAGAAAAGAAGTCATTTTCATAAGTCAGATGGAATCTCCCATCGGGAATTATGTTCAGTAATCGTTCCTATATTCAATCCCTGGGCAACTTATATATATATATATAAATATTTATATGACTAGTTTCACATAATCCGGGAATACATCATCGCCCCATTTCAATCAACAATTGGTACCCGTGCATGTGACATTAGCCATATGAAAATAATCTAAAATTTTGTTTTCTAATAATTCTTTATGTGATTAAGGGGCTAATCCTTAGGAAACACCAATTCTTAATTCTTAAGGAAAGTCAGAATTTCATGTCATTGAGTGACTATACACTAATAGTCGGAACCATCCTACCTTATTCAATAGTATGATGTCCCCAATTTAATAAAGGCATATGTGTCCAAAAGAAAGTTGAGAAGATTTACCAAACTCCCAACTTTATCACTAACATAGAGTACATTACAGTGCTTTGCACTGTACGTGAATTCAAAGAAAATGACTCACGCCTGAGGCATCTTGGGGAAGATGATGGTGGGCCCCCAATGGAAAGTTCCACCTGGGACCAGGCCCATCCTGGTCGACCATCAGGGACCATCCAGATGGCTGGCCCTGATCATTGATCAGGTGGACCAATGGGTCCCACAAGTCTGAATCATTACATTAACATATATTCCCAAAATCCTAGTCTCTGACCTGATCCCTAAACCAGCAGGGTCTTAGTGTAATTAATCTCAGAAGTCAGACCCTTCCACACAGAACTCCTCTAAAGAAGAATATCCATCGTCTATTTCTGGGGAGTACACCAAACAGTGGGCCCCACTGACCTATTATAAGATCAGACCTGGTCCCTAGGGTCGCCCAGGGGTGTGGTTGTATAACATAGGTTCTGATTCATCCTCAGATGGTTCCCTGAAGTCAAAAGTACCCAAACAACCTCAGTGGACAAATACAAAGGGTCTCACACCTGAAATTCTATGGTTGATGGATGGTGGAGTAGATGGGGCCACTCCTCATGGGTCCATCATCAGTAAGGTCGCCCATGGATCACTGATCATCCATCAAATGGCCCACCTGGCCCCACTACTTCATCCAACAGTTCTTGTCCCAGACGGCCAGAAAATCCAAAAGTCTGGGTTCTGTTTTGATTTATGCATTCTGCCAAGGCGATCTACATGGGGGAGGCTTATACATCATTCTAATATGGGTATAATATGGATTAGTATAGCATTCTGCCATTACAAAAGGTTTTAAACCCCAAACTCCATATTTTGGTTCGTCTGGCACTGTAGCACCCAACTTCATAAGGTGAATAATCAACATGTCGAGTACAAACTCTATTCAGAACAGAATACAATTATTAACAATACTGTCTACATTAATTCATCCATACAGTTGGTCGATATGTAGACAATGACAGCACCATCATATGAACAATGACATATAATCAGTCCCTCTCTAATCCTCCATTAATGAGGATTCACAATCTGACGTCTCAATTTGAATCATCTTATAAAAGCATCTAGGAAGATTCACTCACCTTCTTGTGTAGAAAATTGTAGCTCGATCGATATGGGGCCTTGTATAATGCATCCACTAGATCTTCCGGCCTTTTCTTCCTCCCCACGAGTCTTGCCGGTCTCTACTGATCTTCAAAGAAACCTCTTCTCCACTCTGTGTTCTCTTCTCCTCTTTAGCCAAAATGAGAGTATCAAAAGACAACAAGAAACTAAATAAGAAAAGAAGTGAGGGAGATAAATCTAGGGATAACCCCAAATTTCATTCGTTTGTAACCCCCCCCCCCCCCACCACAGGTTCTACGAAGGAAAATCCTCCTTTCCTAGGGGATATGGTTAAACAACTTATCCACTTGTTTTAAACAAGTCTCCTAATGGGTTGAGACCAGGTCATATAAATCCTAACCCAACCCATTACCATATAGTTCGAAATAAACTGGGCCCAACCTGGTCCAAGGTATTACAACTGCTCTCTATGAGAAGTGGCTTGTAATTTTTGAATCTCAGAAAGAGTTGCCTCAGATACATTGAGGTATTTGATTTCATCATATTCTGCCCATAAATTTAGAAAACCCGTATAATAGTCCTAGATGGAAGAGGTGCCTTGGGAATTTTGAGCAATTTCTAGTTCAAGTTGGTATTGACGGGCAGAGTTCCCTTGGTGATACACTTGTTTCAAATATTCCCACATCTAATTGGAGGTCTTGTACGGTTTGAGGTTCAAGATATATTATGGTTCAACAGAACCAAGAATCCAGGTTTTTATCTTGGCATCGTTTGTGTTCCAAGAGTATTTTTTTCTCATCTTCCTGGGCCTGTTTGGATGTGTGGTGAATTGAAGTATGGTGAGGTGAAGCATCAAATCAAGAGAGAATAAAATATAAAGTGTTACGATGGTGTTTTGTATTTTGTTGTTTTGTATGGAATCTGTTTGACTTTTTGTTTAGAAAAGTGGAGTTTTTTTGTCTTTTAGTGGAGAAAGGAGGTTGCTTTTTTGACTTTTTTTGAAAAATTGGGAGGGAATATTGAAATTGTGTACTTTTTTTGTGACCCCTTGTCATTTTTTATCTAGATTCACTTTACTTCACTTTAACTAGTTAAGTGCCAAACACGCCGGACGCGGATCCCATCTTGAAACAAGTCCCCACATTTCCTTTCCTTCAAGATAGACTTAAAATTGATAGGACCAGGAAGTATAATTCTTTCCATTAAATTTGATCAATTTAATTTCATGTTTTTCCATTTCAGTAATCTATCAAAGAAGAAAAACAGCCCTCAGATAAGAAATTATCCAACAGCCAGCGCATAAAATGTGCAACAGCAAACAGCACAATGTACTCCTCAGATCAGAAATCAGTAGTGACTAGCTGCTGATGAAGCATCCAACAGCAAATAGCACCAAAAAGTGCCTGTTTTGTCAATAAAACAGTCCAGACGAACTGAAATTTGGAGGCAGGATCCCTGAGTGGGGCCCACAGTCTGATTGAGAATCAGATTAGAGGCTAGAGACCAGTATCAATTTCCCTTTCCAGCAGTACAACTCTTAAAAAAAATGCAATTTTTCCAAAAAAAATGAGCCAGGCGAGCTTGGTTTGGCAGATAGAATGAAGAACAGCAGATAAAAGATTGGATGTATGATCAATCAGAGACCATAGGGTGATAAAGAAGCAAAATTCGCACCAAACAAGGTAGATTGCTCCCCAAAAGAATTTAGATCCAAAAAACTGGACGGCTGTGATGAAAAGATACTGCAGAAACTGGATTTTCTCTAGAAGGGGTAGAAAGCCTACCTCTGTGATGCCAAGAATCCTCAAAAAATGTCCATAAATACCAGAAGAAACAGGGGACCAGGCTGGTTGCAATTTCCAGAAACAGTGGTGCTGATCTGGGGTGGGCCGCGTATGATCACACCTTGATCAGACCGATAGATGAAGGTTTCTTGAGTAGAGAAAATACAAGACGACTTCCAATGCTTGGAAGATGGAGGAGATGACTCAGAAAACTCTATATAGAGTTGTGTTTGCTCAGTGCTCTGATACCATGTCAAAGCTAGCAAGAGGAAGAAAGGAGAAAACACTTTGTGAATTCGATCATCCCTTTGAGGGTCACGATGCTCCTTTATATAGAAATATAGTTGCTATACATGTTACAGTGATTGTAGCAATCAACTAAATTACAACCATTCTAATCTAATAATAATCTAATCATATCTCCTAATAAGGGAAAGATAAAAGTTACATAGCTGTACACACGTAAGATGATTTGTCCCACAAGTTGGGCTTTATTTGTCATGGGTTGTGACCTACTGACCCATTAAGCACTAACCCATTTAACATCCATTTGACATATTGTAGTTATCTTTTTCTCTTCTTTTTGGAAACAGTGTTCTTGTGTTAATTTAATTATTGGACGAAAGATCATTTGAAACCTATGGCACTGCATTTTGTGCAATGGCCTCTGATTTGACGGTGGCCCAGCTTCGACACATGCAGGCTTTTCTGTCATGCAATGGACCTGTGTTTAAACATGATACCCATTGGATAGGGAGAAGAAACCATTGACGCCCTAGACCTTCATAGTTCATACCACCTTTTTCAGTTGTCCTTTTGATACAGTTATGCCATTCATAATGGGACAACTGCACTGGAATTAGTAGAACTAGAGCTATACATTTCACAGATTCTTTGATTGACAGTTTGGAGTTTAGGACCTATGTTCATCTTATCATGGTATCAAAGGGATCCTAATGCGTTTATGTTGGTCCCTTCCTATCCAAGCATTCACCTAATTTAACAATGGACCTCCTTTCTGGTGTTAAGCTGTCACATTATGAGGTAATATTGAAGTTTTTTTGTGTTTGGCATGATGTCTTTCTCACATTATTGTTCTATTGTTGAACTAGGTTGCTTTTGCTGTATATCCACTTTGCTTGTTACATGTTTACTTAATAATCCATAAATTTGAGTTTGTAGGCAGCTGTGATAACTGCACCAATTCTAAAAAGGAGAGGGACATGTCAAGAGAAGCCTTTTTGTTATTAACTTGTATACAATCTTGTGGAGGCCGCTGGGGACTTAATATGCCTATTGACATTCTTCGTGGATCTCGTGTATGCCATTTCTATACACTTATTCTGATTATGTGCCCATTTTCTTATGGTAGCAGTGTATCTGTTGTGCTAATGGCTTTCTAGAAGTGCTTTGATGGCTTAACGGCAATAATCTTTTGCTTACATTTGTGTAGTATTTGTCATGATTTTACTTTTTTTTGAACGATAACCGAAACTTATATTAAAATGAAAGAATGATACAAAGAAGAACAAAAAAGAGGTTCCACATATGCGTGTATCGGTATAAGAGGAATATACCGAACACTGACCCCACCCACATAACATTAGCACATATGTTACATAATCGATCCACCCCTTGCTTAGCTAGACAATCTGCCATACCATTGGCAAACCTATTTACATATTGAAAGGACACATGGAACAAAGTTTCTAGGTGGCGAATATCATTAAATTAGAACTGCATCTTCCATGGACCCAAAGGAGTTCACCCAAGATATGTCATTTAAAGAGTCACTGTCCACTGTGAGATGTTGATGATTTGAGGAAGAGAAAATGCGAAGAGCTTCCAGAATAGCCATGACTTCCGCTTCATTAGTCACAAACTCCCACATGCTTTCAGAACATATGCAAATACTTCTCCTTCGTGATTTCTTGACACGCCACCAATGTGGTGATGCCAACCAATTCCGGCTTACCCCTGGCTGCTCCATCAACGTTAAACTTTAGAACTCATATTGGAGGAGAACACCAATATACTCTTTCCTTTTCTTCTTTGAAGCACCCGCCTTTAAACAAGCACTCTAACTATGCAGAATATTGTCTATCTCGAGATCTGAACATTCCTTTCTAGCACATGCTCATTTTGCAATCCTTAAGAGTAAAGGCTACTTTTGAGGCCATGCTTTCCCATGACGATTCTTTTCTATTAAAAAAATTCTCATTCCCCTCTCCAAATCGATCATAGGATAGAATAAGGAATAAGCCTCCAAAGAGTCATTTCGCATGCAACCATAGGAACCCCACTCTAAACCTCAAAAGACCCAAATAGAGAAGCTAGGGAGCACCACCATTCCACACCACTTTCTGTGAGGAAATACCCCCCAAATCGATGGTGTCACACTACGATGAATTAGTAGATGTTCTATCGACTTCCTCTCAATCCCATAAAGGCAACACGTGTTTGATATCGATTCTGTAAAGATATAGGTCAGTTCGACCTAATGGGTCAACCCACAACCCATGAATTAGGTCAGCCCACAACTCAGAAGACTGTATGAGTAGTCTTATGATTGTGCAACTAATAGTAGATATTAGTTTCCTTAATATTACTTGTAATCATGTAATTAGATCTGTTAAACTAGGCAACACTGTATTATAAATACCCATCGTCAATGCAAGGAAGATACAATTTTCTCTTGCAATACTTCTCCTCTTGTATGCTTCTGTGAATTTTGGTTTCTCTAAGATGGCATCAGAGCCCATCCATCTGTCCATTTAATCATAAGGAGCGGGGTGCTGATCAACTGATATTTTGTGCCTGTATTCTGCTGTGATCAAAGGTGGCCCACCTGTTGATCATCCCACATCATAGAAATCTCTCCATCCCGGTCGACCATATATTCTTGAAATTCTGAATAATTTTTCGAGATTTTCTGGTCATTTCTGGTAGGCCATAAAAATTGCAGACCAAGGTAGTGACTCCATTCATGATGTTTTTGTCAAAATGACCGCCTTATGGGATCAACTGGCTCTAGTGGAACCCACTTTTAAAGAGACTGATGAATGATGATGCCCATACCTTATAGGCAACAGACTGCCGGGTTCGGTTTCTTATGGCCCTTCGCCCTGATTTTGAGCATGTTCGTGGTTTATTATTACATCAATCACCATTGCTTTCGTTGATCTCTCGGAACTTTTGGCAGAAGAACAGACTCCGCTTTCACTTACTAGGAAGAAACATGTGGAACCCACACCCCCGTATGAAAAATTGTTCTCCTGTAAACTTGACTTGTCCCATCTCAAAGTGTTTGGCTGCACTTGTTTTGTTCTGTTGTGTAACGACCCGAAATCCGGGGCCCTTCAAATTCCGTGCCGAGACTCGTAAGCATCACACATAGGTTAAATCAAAGATCACATAAAGATTTAGGCATTTACCAGCTTAAGCCAACTTGTATTAAAAATCCAATTATAATAAACAAATGTAACATTGTCTAATAAAAATAATTGCAATGTCTATAAAATGAAATACTGTAAACAATCTAGTTCTTCTTCATCTATGTGGCTTCGACGCTCAAGTACGCATCCCAAAGTCTATCTCCCGGTCATCACGGTTTTCCTGAGTCGTTAAGTTCTGGTTACCTGGATTGGGGCAAATCCACAAAATATCAGTACAACTGAGTGAATAGATATTCTAATCTATTTGTACATTTAAACATATGTTTAGATAAGATTACACAACAAATTGAAATAACGTCCAAAGTCTCATTCAAGCCAAGGTTGGAATATGGTCAAACAAACGACAACCTCCTAGCCACCTGTTAGCACCAGCCCAGAAACCGACCACCAAGGTCCAAAACCATCGACCATGAAGGTCCAAATCCATCGACCATGAAGGTCCAAAATCATCGACCACGAAGGTCCATCGTATACATGTATACCGGTCACCATGACCCTGTCTCATCAGACACGTCCACTAAGGACCAGCCATCAAAGTGGCCCTTCACGTCCATTAAGGACCAGCCATCATAATGGCCCCTCACGTCCACTAAGGACCAGCCGTTATAACGGCCCGGACACCAAGTCCAACATCAACAATCCTCACAAAATCGGCCATACATGCTCGTGGTCTAGGGGTGTCCAAAAGGTTCCTCAAAATCATCGTATCTCAGTTGTCTCATCAAAATATGATATCTAGCATGTCCTCAACATTAGTAATGGGCAAATTCCATAATCAACCCCTTCTCAAATTATGTGGATTTAATCTGCCCCAGTCCGAATCAAAATTGGTGCACGAGGTGAGAGAGGTCAATTACATAACTCACCCTTTACAGTTTTGTGGGAAATATTCAATCACTAAATTAACCACAACATATACATATACAAACCACACAATCTACCATGTGAGATCCCCAGATAACAAAAACATAAGCATATTAATCCACATATATATTTCAAGTCACCATTATTCAAATAACAGTGTCCAAAATACAATTTTGACACCAATCAAGAACTAAAGGAAACCATAACAATGAAAAACAAGCCTTTGTTTGCAATTTCAGAAAACTTAGGATCCCATTACAATTTATATAAGATAGTAGGGTCTAATGGTAATTTCAGAAGAGTTACAAAGGTAAAACACAGGTTCCACAGATTTCCAACATGGTTTGAAGCTTCTCATATTGAAGGCAACTGGATAGTGGGTCCCACTCTATCTATACACAAAGGATTTGACCCTAAGAGGGTCTGAGTAAAAATACTAAACCAGCAGGGGTTGTTTGCAATCTTTGCAAGTTAAATCTAGGCCGAAAACATCTAGACGGAACTCAGCTTTTGGGAGAAAAGGGATTTGCGTCTGATATACTTGAGCTAGTTGGATAGTGGGCCCCACTGGTCCGAACCTAAGATGGACCTAACACCAAGGTCGCCCATCAGTCCTCTACCTATTGCATGGACCTGATCTCTGATCAGGTGGGCCAAGGGGTCCCACTAGGGCTTGACGACATGAAGCCACCAACCTGGTATCTGTCACCTCTTCTGTATTATAACAATTGGATGAGGGCCCAGCTGGGACCCACTCCATATGGGTCCACCACCCTAAGGATCGCCCATGGGTCCCCTTTCAAATCCATGGCCCTGATCATTCATCAAGTGGGCCATATGGTCCCATAACCCCTATCAACAAAATCTATTCCTGACGGCTGGGAAGTGCAGAATTCAAATTCCTGTCTTGGATCCCCATCGGATGCTCTTTCTTTCTGTGAGAAGCATTATCTAAGGATTACCTTAACCAAAAGAATTCAATCATCATGTCTAACCAAGAAAACTGATCATTCACTATTTGAAACATGGCCTGGTTATGTCGACAGTGTCTTCCAACAGCTGAAATTGTGATCTATTGTGCAACAATCCAATTTTTATCACAAAGTAATGCTACAGAAGTGCTGGAAAACAAAGTGTAATTGTAAAGCAAAGCAATCCGTACAACCATCGACTCATTCATCTTTGCAATGCAATTTCATCAAGAGTCAAGACATATATAAGGGAAATTCTACTCACCATAAAATAGAGAAAGATACAGAAGAGCAAAGTCAGGATTCAAAGCCATACAATTAGATCAGAATCTCTACTCACCTGTTATGGCTAACTAGAACTGGGTCTTCCTCCTCCTAGTTTCTTCAAGGCTTAATACTAAAATACGCTTTGGGTTGATCAATATATAAAGGCTAGAAGTTAGAATCCTTCCCAAAGTCCTCTTTCTAATTTTATTATTTCCTTCTCACAAGCCAATCCTATTCCTAACAATACTAGGAGTCTATGGTATAACCAACACAAGTCCCACTCGAATTCTTCCATCAAATTATGGGTCCCAATAATTCTAAGTAAAAATCAAGATAACTAAATATTAAATATCAGAAAATAATCTAGCCCTTATACTGGGCCCGGGTATTACATGTTGCATGATAATGAAAGAACTAAACTGTCTATTTGTTCTTAGGGTATGGCATCTAATAGAAAGGCTATTGATGCTATGATCCTAAAACCAATAAGTTACGCTTCTCTCGTAATGTCACCTTTTTGGAACATATACCTTTCTATGCCTTACCCAATGCATCCTCTTCTCCTCAGCAACCAACGTTTTATTCTCTCGACCCCTTTCCAGACCTTTTTTCCTCCTATAATCCCTCTTCTCCACCCCTGCAGGTATATCATCGTCGTCCTAAAACTCCGTCTGCTTCTTCGGACTCTGCAGCCCCACCTCTTACTTCTGACCTTGGGCCCATCTCCTCTGCTCCAGATGTGTGGGATCCTCCTCAACCTCGAACGTATCCCTTGCGCACTAGAATCCCTACCTCCAGATTTGGCTTTGTTTGTATTAATCATTTTTCTCCATTGTATAAGTCCTTCCTTGCAGCAATTCATACTTTGGCAGAACCACAATCATATAAGTAGGCGATTACTCATCCGAAATGATGATATGCCATTGCAGAAGAACTTGCAGCCCTGTAGAAAACTCAAGCATGGGACATTGTTCCTCTTCCCGCAAGGAAACAGGCTATCGGCTGCAAATGGATATTTAAGATCAAAACCATATTGGATGGATCCATCGATCGTTACAAGGCTTGCTGGGTTGCCAAAGGCTATGCACGGGAATATGGGGTAGATTATGAGGAGACTTTTGCTCCAATTGCTAAGATGACAACTGTCCGTACTTTTATCACCGTCGCTGTTGCTAGACATTGGCCACTCTATCAGCTTGATGTCAAGAATGCATTTTTGAATTGGTTCCTTCAGGAAGAAATCTATATGCATCCTCCTCCAGGCGTCGTGCAACCTCCTCATAATGCGTGTCGTCTCAAACGAGCCTTGTATGGACTCAAACAAGCCCCTCGTGCTTGGTTTGATCGGTTTAGCACCAGTATCATTAGCATCGGTTTTTCTTAGAGTGTTACTGACTCCGCTCTCTTCACTCGCTTTTCACAATCTGGATGTGTTTTCTTGTTACTTTATGTCAATGATATGATTATCACTGGCAATGATGCTCCTGTTATTTTATACTTGAAGTGTTTTGTTCATCGACAGTTTGAGATGAAAGATTTGGGCCATCTGCAGTATTTTTTGGGGATTGAAGTTGCTTACTCTCCCAAAGGATATCTTTTGTCACAAACAAAATACTGCAATGATGTTCTTCAACGAGCTGGACTCACAGATCGCAAGCCTGTTTCTAGTCCAATTGAACATAATCTGAAGCTTCGGACTACTGATGGAGATCTATTTTTTGATCCAACTCGTTATCGAGATAAATTCCAACACTAGATAGTAAAGACATTTTTTTATTTCCTATTCTAACTGATACCGCGAGCAGCATTAGACATTTAGACCGAGTGTACAATTTAGCTAAATAATCCCAAGCATCATTAGGATAACTGAATTTAGCCAATTGATTCCCAATTAATGGAGCGACCGAATTAGCGATCCAAGAATTTATCTTCCCCACTTAAGTTTCCCATTCCTCAAAATTGGTGTCTTTACTACCTGGCGTAGGAATTTTCTTAGCAATATATTTCCACAATTTTTGTCCTTTGAGGAAATTTTGCATCAAATGGGACCAATAAGGATAATTGGTTCCATCAAGTATTACATTAATCCCCGAGGTCAGATCAGAAGACATTTTAACAGAAAATGCATAGAAATGTTACCAGCCGAACCACAAGTGAAGCCCAATAACGAACTGTACTACTCAGATATGGAGCAAAACTCAGATGAAAATAGAATAAAGTTGCAGGCAGACTGTTAGAGAAGAAATCCAGCCACAGAAACCCAATCAGATCTGAAATCCCAATTAAACAGGTCCAGGCGACCTTGAATCTAAGCACAAATCAGTGCTGTGGGGCCCACTGGATGATTAGATGGGAGATCAGACGACACCGTGATCTCTGTCCCTAAAATGTGCAAAACCTCTAACTGGAATTTTGACGAAAACTTGAGAGACCAAAATATTGTACGGTCTTGATGGAAACTAGTCGCATAAAGAAAATAAGTACAGATCAGAGAAAATGGCCTACCCGAGATGATCAGAAATCTTGAAAAATTATTCAGAATTCCTAGAATATATGGTCGACCGGGATGGAGAGATTTCTATGATGTGGGATGATGAACAGGTGGGCCACCTTTGATCATAGCAGAATACAGGCACAGAATATCAATCGATTAGCACCCTGCATCTATTATGCTTAAATGGATACATGGATGGGTTTTGATGCCATCTTATGCTTAAATTAGAGTGCTCATGACTCCGCTCTATTCACTCGCTATTCGCGATCTGGAGGTGTTTTCTTGTTACTTCATGTCGATGATACGATTATCACTGGCAATGATGCTCCTAGTATTCTATACTTATAGCATTTTCTTCATCGACAATTTGAGATGAAAGATTTGGGCCATTTGCCATATTTTCTTAGCATTGAAGTTGCTTACTCTCCCAAAGGATGTTTTCTATCGCAAACGAAGAACTGCAATGATGTTCTTCAACGAGCTAGACTCACAGATCGTAAGCCTATTTCTACTCCAATTGAACACAATCTAAAGCTTCGGACTACTTATGAAGATCTACTTTCTGATCCAACTCGTTATCGAGAGGTGGTTGGCAGCTTGGTTTACCTTACCATTACTAGACCATATATTGCCCATGTGGTACATGTGGTAAGCCAAATTTTTGCGTGATCCACTAACATTCACTGGGCTGCTGTCCTGTGCATTTGGAGATACTTACAAGGAAGTTCCAACCTCGCCTACTTCTTTCCTCCAGTCAAAATCTTACTTTGCATGGCTATTCTGATTCCTACTGGGCAGGAGATGTCAATGATTGACGCTCTATAATAGGTTTTTCCATTTTTCTTGGCTCTTCTCTCATCTCTTGGAAGAGCAAGAAATAAGAAGTTGTCTCACGATCATCGATTGAAGCTGAATAACATGCCTTGTCTCACACTACTACTGAAATTATTTGATTCGCTGGTTACTTTAGGATTTAGGAGTTCTAGTTCCTAAATCTACCCCTCTTTACGGACAGTGAAAGTGCAAATAAACTAGCAACAAATGTTGTCTTCCATGAACGATCTGAACATCTTGAAGTTGACTGTCATTTCATTTGTCAACATGTTCGGAGTGGTACTATAAAGGTCTTTCGGATGTCATCAGCTGCTCAAATTGCAGATTTTTTCACCAAAAGCCACTCAACATCTCGTTTTTCGGAGCTAGTTTCCAAGCTCTCGATGGTTACATTCTCCTATCAAGAGCTTGAGAGGGGGTGTAAAGATATAGGTCAATTCGACCTAATGGGTCAGCCCACAACCCATGAATTGGTTCAGCCCACAACTCAAAAGATTGTATGAGTTGTCTTATGATTGTACAGCTAGTAGTAGATATTAATTACCTTAATAGTACCTGTAATCATGTAATTAGATCTGTTAAACTAGGCAATACTATATTATAAATAGCCATCGTCAATACAAGGAAGATACAATTTTCTCTTGCAATACTTCTCTCTCTTGTATGCTTCTGTGAATTTTGGATTGTCTAAGAGATTCCATCCTAAACCCTCTCCTCAAATTATCTGTTGTCGAGATCTTGCCAGCCACTACCAACCAACAAAAGGCCTCCACTATAGGACGAGCAAGAGCCCTTTAAACTACCAACCAAAAAAAGGGCTCCACTATAGGAGGAGCAAGACCCCTTTAAACTAAGGCATATGAAGACTGCACCTTGCTAATTGGGTCCAATACCCTATCGAAAGACTTCGGGGAGAAAAATCCTGAAGAAACTAGTTTCCAAATACGAGAATCTGTAACATCCCTGCATAAAAAAAAAATAAAAATAGAGAGAGGACTTGACAAAGACTCATACATGCGCACCTTGTGTGTTGTGTTTGTAAGAAATATTCTGGTGCATTCGGTTCACATGGTAAGAACCACCTGCTGAGGCCCACCTAATCACCAATCCAAACTTATCACAGATCAAGGAACCCCTTGATAGTCACCGATCCTAGGGTCTGCCACCCATCCAAATGGATTGGACTATTGGATTAAGGGTCACTTTTTTTATATGAAGCTGTTAAACTTGTGGGTCACTGAACAGGCGGTTAGAGGCATGGGATTGGCTTCAAACTTCATAGAACAGCTGGTTTGGATGCCCGTTTCAAATGGCAAGTTTGCATTGGAACACCCTATTTATAGGTTCAATATGTTGAGATGAAAATGTTTTTGAAGATATTTCCAAAAACAAAAGTAAATTTTATTTTCACATATATATTGGCAAGTTATCATTTCTATGACCAGTAATATCAGCATTATGAATCTATCAGCCAATAAAATCAATTGACATATCGGCTTTGGCTGATTCCCGATACGTATCAGCCTATATTTTGGACGATGCTCACCTGTGCAACCTGAAACTTATAGGCGAGCATTGTGTATTTCCTCTTATGTTTATTCTTTTTCAATCTTAGGTTGTCTTTTGAACTATCTTTTGTTTTCTTTTTGATCAATAATGATTTCAAAATTACTATCATCTTGATACCTTTGCATTTTCTGACAGTCAAAGAAGATTGTTGACAATCATTTTGACAAGCACTCATTACATGGGATAGGAAAAGAGTATTCATCGAATTGGTGGAAAGCACTTGGTGATCAGTTGATAACTTCTGGTATTGTAAGCAAAATTGGTGGATGTGCTGTTTTGTTAACCATGTTTTGGAACACAATCATATGGTTATTTGGCATCTGAATTTTGAATGACCTTTTACTTTCTATATTGTGTATGTAAAACACTTCACTTATTTTAACACCATTTGAATGTTAGCACTGGATGCAATTAAATATATATTTCTTATCCTTAACAATGGACCCGGTTGATAAGAGCATGGAACCTAAACACCAAATAGATGGAATTGCTTGGACAATATCAAAATGGGATTTAAACACAAACCTTTTTTTTTTTTTTTTTTTTTGTTTCTAGCATCGAATGGCTAAGGCCTCAATGAACGGCTCATGCCGCAATGACTAATCAATTAGGATAGCTAAAAAGAAATGGAGGAGGCGATGGTGAGGAAGGTATAAAGGAGATGGCAGCAAATGATATTGAAGCATTATGGATTAAAGAGAATGTTTTTAATTTTTAGGCCAAAGCCGGGTGGTATGATTTATACCATTAGTTTTTCATGAAAACGCGAAGTGGCTTGAAAGGGCCATTGATGTAGAAGATGTAGGAAAAAGCATTAAATTAATGTGTGGGTCCAGATATGCTCAAATTTACCTTCATCAAGGCCAATTTGGTTTCTAAGAAAAGAATTTAACAGAAATGTTCATTGAACTACATGGTAGGAAAAGTAAAATAGGGAATTTTGAGTGATGCTTGTTTTATTTTTCCTTGAAGGTGCTACATTCAGTGGGGCTAAAAGATTTGAGGTGCATTAGTTTGGTGATGTACTTTATAAAAATGTTATTAAAGGTGCTTGGTAATTGGTTAGTGGAGGTACTCACTTTGGTCATAATTTTGTTCCAGGTGCTTCTGTGAGCAATAGATAGATTTTGATGGTATGATTGTTCCAAGTAAAAGAATTTCAAGAAAGAAGTAGAGGAGTGACGCAGGAGCAGATGGAGGTTTCAAAATGGTTAAACCAAAAAAAAAAAAAAAAAAAAGGAATTTATGGAAAAGGTTTGCAAGTTTGATAGAAGTTTTAAATGTCTGTTACCTGTTTTTCACAGACTATATATATGCTAATCCATAGGGACTGTGGGGAATACCCAGCAGTGAATACTTAGTTGTGGTTATGGGGGCATATGAGAGCTAATCTAGAACAATGGCTCAACAACGCCTAAAAAGGTTCAAGGGTACTATAAACCTTGAGGTTTGAGACAATCAAAGGAGGGTCTATACGACTTGATGGAAATTGGGTTTGGATTTGTGAGGTTTTGGTTTATGCTTTGAAATCAAAGTTATGGTTTGGACTTGGACGTGGCAAGAGTTTCATGTTCGAGGAATGATATTTAAGCTTTCAAAATGGATTTGGACTTAATCTAGCTCAGGGGTTGGACCCATGGCTCCACTTAAAGCGACAAATGGAGGTCACTTTTTGATCAAGGGTATGGAAAAGACCTTTATTGCATGAGAGGAGAGATGCTTAACTGGACTTTGGATGTCTAATCAATCAAAGATCATAATTAGCTGGTGAATTGCTTTTACGCAAGCTTAGGGTGAACCTTGTTTTTTCACTTAAAATGATCAATTTGGATGTTTAAAGGGTCAAATGGACTCGGAATTGCGCATATGACCACCCTATGAAAAGGTATTTTCGAGTGGGTCAATTTGGTGAAGTTGCGTTGAAATTTGGAGCAGCATAGATCATCAAAAAGTGGGACCCAATAATCAAGGGCAGCCGCCAGGCTATTGCCTTGGAGCTCTCGGAATGTTTAAAACCAAAAAAAAAAAAGCCACTTGATCCCTCTAAGCCTCTAATTGCCCAAACAGCCTGTCAAAAACTCTCTCATGGGCACTTATGTCAATTGAACCAGGGCCTAAGTCGACAGCGATATTAGCAAATTCCTAGGAGCCTGCTCTTCAAACCAGGTGCTTTTAGTTGCGTTGGGAGAACTCTTATGAGATATAGACACGGGGTGATAAGAAGATGAATCTCCTTGAGTCATTTGCTCTCTATCCTCCATGCCTTTGTTAGATTCTTCATGGGATACAGACAATGGATGGTAGAAAGGTGATCCTTCTGGAAGTAGAGAAATTAGATCAATCCATGGGTATTTGATTTTTCTTTTGAAGGGACCAAGAAAGTGGATTGAATCAAATCATAAAATAGATTGTGTAGAAGGCACTGATTCAAATAAAAAAGAAATGTTGATTTTACTATGGAGTTAAAACACTTTCGAAATAGGCAAACTGTAACGACTGATGGGCCCCACAATCCTTCCAAGGGTAACATTAGAGTGGAGTACCGACAACATTGTCCGGGCATCTTACTAAGACATTCGCAAACATTACATTCGGTTTACTTATTGAATTGGATTATTGTAAGAAGACCCTCAAATTGGTCTAGATATTTATTTGGTTTGATTAAATTTTACATTTAGTTAGACAAATTGATTAATTAATAAATTAGGATAAAATAGTACCTTGTGTTCTGTTATGTAATGTTCGATGTAAAAAAAATTATTCCAATGTAATTTGATTTGACCTATTGTCACAATTGAAAAAAATTACATTAGCAGCACACAAAATACAGACTTCTAAGAAATCTGGGTTTTGGGTCATGACATTATGTGACGACGTGGGTAGAAGCTTGAAGTGTGGCTTAGGGCAAACCAAAATCCCTTGTCAGTCCTAATGGGTCTCAGCCCGACCATTAGGGGTCTGGTTGACAGGCGTGTGTGGTTGACGAACTGTTGAACTGCTTTTGCAATTTGGATAGCGAAGAGAAAGTGATCCTCTTCTGATTTACTGAGAATCCTTCATGAATTGAAAGTAGGGATTCTTTTTCTCTCTTCCTATGGATTGAAGAAATTGTGGCTGGACGCTTTACTTTGAAGTTTCTTAAAGTAAAAAACAAAGGAGGATATTTGACGATCTGATACCATGATACAATACAAACCTCAATTGGAGAATCGATTGTCAATCCATTCTCTCTCTCTCTAAATATATATATATATATATATGAGAATTTCTAAAAAAAGGCCCCGTTTTACGCCCCTCTTATTTTTTATCATGGGGCCCATGTTGAGTCATTCTTGTAATGCCCCATCATGCATGCGTGTAGGGTGGGGCATTACATATAGTATCAGAGCCGACTCTCGACTAGTTCGAGTGTGGGTCCCCTGCCGTGGTCTGGTGCAAGTGGGCGGGTCTCCATGTGGGCAGGCCAAGAGGGCTGACTGTCAACTAGGCCAATGGGCCTAGTTCAGTGGGTCTCAGCCCATGACAAATTGAGCCCAACTTGTGGGTCAAAACAAGTATCTCTTGTACAGATATGTAATTGATTTTATGCCTTATTAGGAGATTTGATTAGATGTTAATTAGATTATGATTAGATTGTGATTATTTTAATTTAGTTAATTCTCTCAATCACTGTAAACATTCTTGTAAACTTTATCTCTTTATAATGAAAGATCGTGACCCTCAAAGGGATCATCGAATTCATAAACTATCATCTGTCTTCATCTCTCTTTGGTCTGACATGGTATCAGAGCCAAACTTCTGAGTGTTTCTTCTCCATCTTCCAAACATTGGAAGCTGTCATAGTCTCTGAGAGACTCTCTGAACTTTCTCTCTTCATCTTCCAAGCAGTGGAAGTCGCCAGATCATCCTGTGATCTCTCGTGGCCCACCCCTGATCATCACCATCACATCAGGATATCACAATCCCTCTGATTGTCTGAATATTCTAGACTTTCTGGAGATATT
Source organism: Litsea cubeba (assembly GCA_012931725.1). Taxonomy (NCBI): domain Eukaryota; kingdom Viridiplantae; phylum Streptophyta; class Magnoliopsida; order Laurales; family Lauraceae; genus Litsea; species Litsea cubeba. The sequence goes on from CM022947.1 coordinate 33,945,393, forward strand.
TCGATATTTTTTTGGCATCAGAACAGATCACGGATCTGTTTCGCAGGGTTCTTCCACGCTGATCGTCTGCTGGCATCTGTGGCCCACCACTGATCATCACCAACCTCATCAACAGCTCCCAGCATCTTGGTCGACCAGTTATGCTCTTTATTTTGGCAATTTTTTCAGATTTTTTCATCCATCAGAGGTAGGCCATCTACCATTTTTTGTGGAAAATCTGTTTTGTCAATTTCTTTTCATTACAGCCGTCCAAAATCTTTGATTTGGATCCGTTTTGTCTGAGACCACTTCCAGTAGGTGCAGAATTCTGCTGCTCACCCATCTTCATCTTCAGATCTGTATACAGATCACTTGGTGGGCCCCACGTGTAGAATTACACACTGACGACAGGGTCGTCTGGGTTGGTTTTGCATCCTTTTTGTGCACTGTTCATTCTCTGTATTCTGGGAACAAGTTCTCGCCACTTGATCTGATTGTTTGAGATCTGATTCTCTGTATCAGCTTGAACTAGAGATTGCTCAGTATTCCCAAGGCACCTCTTCTATCTAGGACTATCATACGGGTTTTCTCAATTTATGGGCAGAATATGATGAAATCAAATACTTCAATGTATCTGAGGCAGCTCTTTCTGAGATTCAAAAATTGCAGGCAACTTCTCATAGAGACCAGTTCCTAATGAAATTAAGATCTGAATATGAGATCATTCGTTCCAATCTGATGAGCAGAGTTCCATCTCCATCCCTGAATGAGTGTCTTAATGAACTCTTGCGAGAGGAACAAAGTCAGCTCACTCAGCATGTTCTGAAGCAACAGTCCTCCGGAAACTCTCCTGATGTAGCATATGCTGCCACTGCCACTTACCAGTTACACTCCTGGTGTCTCTTATGGTCCGGGAGGGATTATTCATCATACTAATGCTGCTGCTAAAGACAAACTCCTGCAAGAGATCTCAGCAAAATCCAATGCTTTGGCTGTAAGAGTTATGGACACTATGCCTCACAGTGTAAGACCAAGTTTTGTAATTACTGCAAATCCAATGGTCATGTTATCAATGAATGCAAACGGCGGCCACAAAATCGCACTCCACGAGCATATCATATCAACACTGCTGATGCTACTACTTCCAGTGATAGTTCTTCGGCATCAGTCATGCCTTCGCCACCACCTGCCTCCACTACTGCTCCTCAGATCACCCCTGAGCTTATTCAACAATGATCATCAATGCCTTTTCTGCACTTGGCATATCAGGTAACCACATTCCTCTTCTTCCATATGGTTTATTGATTATGGAGCTTCCAATCACATGACCTCCTCCACCACTCATCTCTCTAACCTACAACCATACAAAGGGAATTTGCAAGTCCATATTGCTGATGGTCAAAAGCTTCCTATTACAGCTACTGGTGATATCATTCATTCTTTACCTCTCACAAAAGTCTTTCTATCTCCTCATCTTACTACAAATCTTCTGTCTGTTGGACAACTGATTGATGATAATTGTAATGTTTCCTTTTCTCGCTCTGGTTGTGTTGTGCAGGATCAAGTGTCGGGGACGGTGATCGCGAAGGGGCCTAAGTGTGGACGCATGTTTCCTCTTGTGATGCCTTCCTCTCAGAATAAACAAATCTCTGCTTTTTCTTGTTTTTCTCCTCAAGATGTTTGGAGGCTCTGGCACAATAGATTAGGCCATCCTCATTCAAAATTGTTATCTTTGATGTTGAACACTGGTAGTATTAATGAAAATAAAACATCTTTTAGTCACATTTTTGATGAGTGTTCTGTTTGCAAACTTGGAAAAAGCAAAGTCCTTCCATTTTCTTCCAAATCTACTATGGCTTCAAATTTCTTTGACATTATTCATAGTGACGTCTGGGGGATTACACCTGTAATTTCTCATACACATTTCAAATATTTTGTCACATTTATTGATGATCATAGTAGATTCGCATGGGTTTATTTCTTACACTCTAAATCTGAAGTCTTTGATATTTTCCAAAAATTTATGGCGTATGTTGAAAATCAGTTTTCTACTCGCATTAAAATTCTCCGATCTGATTCCGGAGGGGAATATATGTCCCATCAATTTCAAACTTATTTGCAAAAACACGGGATTTTATCACAGCGATCGTGCCCTTACACTCCTCAACAGAACGAAGTTGCAGAACGCAAAAACAGACATCTCCTCGATACTGTTCGTTCTCTTCTCCTAGAATCATCAGTTCCCGCAAGATTTTGGCCCGAAGCGTTAGCCACTGCAGTTCACCTGATCAATCGCTTACCATCCTATCGCCTCACAAATCAAACACCATACTTTCGTCTCTTTCGTAAAGATCCTTCTTATACCCACCTGCGCATTTTTGGCTGTGTATGTTTTGTTCATCTTCCTTCGACTGAACGTACTAAATTAACTGCTCAGTCCGCCAAATGTGCATTCCTTGGCTACGCATCTCACCAAAAGGGGTATCTCTGTTATGATCCTGTGGTCAACCGTCTTCGCATCTCTCGAAATGTCACATTTTTCGAAAATCAAAGTTTTTTTCCTAACCATTCCTCGGATTTACCATCATTTTCTCATCTACCAGATTTTTCTGACCCAATCTCTTCTCCACTCCTTGTCTATGAACGGCGTCGTTATAAGGATGTTCCACTACTGCCTCCGGCACCTGATTTTGACCACGTTTCATCACATGATGCTCCATCTCCACTTCAGCTTCGACGCTCTACCCGTCGCTCTAAGCCTCCAGAAAAATATGGGTTCACTCACACCTCCTTGCATGCTACTCTCTCCTCTATTGCTATTCCTTCTTCTTACTCACAGGCGGTGAAGCATGACTGTTGGCAAAAAGCTATGCACGAAGAATTAGCTGCATTACAGGAGAATCATACCTGGGATATTGTTCCATGTCCCTCATCTGCAAAACCTATGGGCTGCAAATGGCTTTTTTCAGTCAAACTTAAGTCTGATGGCTCGTTGGATCGATATAAAGCACGGTTAGTCGCACTGGGCAACCGACAAGAATATGGCATTGACTATGAAGAAACATTTGCTCCAGTTGCAAAAATGACAACAATCCATACTGTTCTTGCCATTGCTGCTTCCCACTCATGGCCTCTTTACCAATTTGACGTCAAGAATGCATTTCTTCATGGTGATCTCAAGGAAGAAGTCTATATGCGACTTCCCCAAGGCATTATAGGTGTTTCAGCAGGAGATTGTGCACGCTTAAGACGATCTTTATATGGTCTAAAGCAAGCTCCGCGTGCTTGGTTTGAGAAATTTAGAGATGCTCTCCTTCTTCTACAGTTCTCTCAAAGTGCCTCTGATCCGTCTATGTTCCTTCACCGTTCCTTAAAAGGGATTACTGTCCTCTTGGTATACGTCGATGATATCATCATATCTGGGACAGATTCTGACATGATCACCTATCTACAGGCATCCTTACATGAATCTTTTCATATGAAAGACTTAGGGCCACTCACATATTTTTTAGGCCTTGAGGTTCATCAGTCAGAAAAAGGTCTTATACTAGATCAACACAAATATGCTATGGATCTTATTGAGACGGCTGGCCTTCAAAACTCCACTCCTGTAGATACACTTGTTGAGGCCAATCTTCAACTCGCACAAGATACGGGTGAGCTTCTCCCTGATGCCACAATGTATCGCCGTTTAGTCGGCAGCCTGATCTACTTGACTATCACTCGGCCTGAAATCTCATATGCGGTGAATCTGGTTAGTCAGTTCATGACACAACCTCGCAATCTCCATCTTGTTGCTGTTCGACGCATTCTTCGCTATGTTCTTCATACACCATCTCGTGGCCTTTTCTTTCCTGTGGGCAATTCGACTTCTCTCATAGCTTATTCAGATTCTGACTGGGCTGGATGTCCTGATAGTCGACGGTCTACCACGGGTTGGTGCATGTTCTTAGGGGACTCATTGATCTCCTGGAAGTGTAAGAAACAAGATAAAGTCTCCAAATCATCCACAGAAGCAGAATATCGTGCAATGTCGGCTACCACATCTGAAATTGTCTGGCTTCGGGGTCTTCTTTCTGAGCTTGGATTTCCACAATCTGGCCCTACACCTCTCTATGCGGACAATACCAGTGCCATACGGATTACTGAAAATCCTGTCTTTCATGAACGCACAAAGCATATTGAGGTGGCTTGTCATTACATACGTGATGAATTTGTGCGTGACGCAATTGCTCCTCCTCATGTTCCTACCGGACTTCAAATTGCAGATATATTTACTAAGGGACTTCCTCGGCCACGACACCAATTCCTAGTTGGCAAATTGATGCTCGTGGATTCACCCGCATCAATTTGAGGGGGGGTGTCAACTAGGCCAATGGGCCTAGTTCAGTGGGTCTCAGCCCATGACAAATTGAGCCCAACTTATGGGTCAAAACAAGTATCTCTTGTACATATATGTAATTGATTTTATGCCTTATTAGGAGATTTGATTAGATGTTAATTAGATTATGATTACTTTAATTTAGTTAATTTTATGCCTTATTAGGAGATTTGATTAGATGTTAATTAGATTATGATTAGATTATGATTACTTTAATTTAGTTAATTCTCTCAATCACTGTAAACATTCTTGTAAACTTTATCTCTATATAATGAAAGATCGTGACCCTCAAAGGGATCATCGAATTCACAAACTATCATCTGTCTTCATCTCTCTTTGGTCTGTCAACTAGGCCAATGGGCCTAGTTCAGTGGGTCTCAGCCCATGACAAATTGAGCCCAACTTGTGGGTCAAAACAAGTATCTCTTGTACAGATATGTAATTGATTTTATGCCTTAATAGGAGATTTGATTAGATGTTAATTAGATTATGATTAGATTATGATTACTTTAATTTAGTTAATTCTCTCAATCACTGTAAACATTCTTGTAAACTTTATCTCTATATAATGAAAGATCGTGACCCTCAAAGGGATCATCGAATTCACAAACTATCATCTGTCTTCATCTCTCTTTGGTCTGACACTGGCAGGCTACAGGGGTTGGCAGGTTACTGCACAGGGACGTGCAGCCTTAAAGGGGGTGGAATGTGACGCCCCGGAGTCCCACATCGACTATAGAGAGGAAAGTGAATGAGATTATATGTAGATCTCACACCCTTACCTTGCATGAGGCCTTTTGATGGGGTGAGGCCCATCAGAAACAAACCGTGAGGCCCGTGGGCCAAACCGGACAATATCATGCATGTGTGTAGGGTGGGGCGTTACAAATGGTATCAGAGCTGACTCTCGACTAGTTCTTTGCGGGTCTCCTTGTGGGCGGGCGAACAGGGCTGACAGGCTACTGCACAGGGACGTGCAGCCTTAAGGGGGGTGGAATGTGACGCCCTGGAGTCCCACATCGACTATAGAGAGTAAAGTGATTAGGATTATATGTAGAGCTTACACCCTTACCTTGCATGAGGCATTTTGATGGGTCGAGGCCCATCAGAAACAAAACCGTGAGGCCTATGGGCCAAAGCGGACGATATCATGCATGTGTGTAGGGTGGGGCGTTACAAATGGTATCAGAGCCGACTCTCGACTAGTTCTAGTGTGGGTCCCATGCCGTGGTCTGGTGCAAGTGGGCGGGTTTCCATGTGGGCGAGCCAAGAGGGCTGGCAGGCTACAGGGGCTGGCAGGCTACTACACGGGGACGTGCAGCCTTTACGGGGGGTGGAATGTGAGGCCTTTTGATGGGTTGAGGCCAAGGATAAAAATATCGGTAGCGGCGGGCGTATCGGCCCGCCGCCAAACCGATACGAAGCGGGCGATACGTAGCGTATCGGGGATACGTATCGGCGTAGCGGTGCGATTTGAAAAAATCACCCAAAAAATCTGAAAAAATTCCAAAAAATCCAAAAAATTGTAAAATGAAAGAATATGTGGTTCTTTTGCAAAAGTAAGTAAGAAAAGGGGGCGTATCGGTGCCCTCAATATATGAAGTCCCGTATCGCTGTATAAATAGAAAATAATAGTAATGATTAGTTTTTTCACATGTATTCATGTTTCTTAGTCATAGTAATTTAGAAAGTAATAGAAAACTCATAAAAAAAATAGAACATGAAATAAAGGCATAAGACTTTAGGTCATTACTCGTTAGTCATTAGTCATTACTCATTATTGAGCAATTGAACATTGAACAATCAAATATCAATACTTCAACATTCAAGGTTTAAATTCAATCAAGTAAATGAACTATGAAGTGATCAACAATCAACACCAATTTAGAAATGACAGAGTAGAGAGTTAGTGAAGGAAATAGGAATACCTTAGTCACCACCACAATGAGGGTTCTTTATAAAATAATTTAATTAAGACCAGTTTGAAATCTAGTAGTAATAGGTAACTATATCTGAACTACTATTCCATTCCAAACATAATTAAATAAGTGTAATATCATATCTAGCAAGTTATGATAAATTGATAATTATAGACATCCAAGCACAAAAAAGGAAAGACCACCAGCAAAAGAGTCCTAGCTAACATGGTCAAGTAGGATCCTTTCGTCTTCTTGATTGCCACTTCTTTAATACATGCGCTTCGTGAAGGGGGCCCGGGGGTATCCCCCAGCGGTGGTCAAGCTGTGAAAGAGAGAGGTGGGTGAAAAGTAAAAAAAAAAAATGCAAATGGGTCGACACCACCTACCCCGCTACGTATCGGCCGATACGAAGCGTATCGGTCCGTATCGGCCGATACGTTTTAGTATCGGCCGATACGGAGCGATACCCGATTTTTTCAAAAAATCGTATCGGCCCCGGCCGATACGCTTCGTATCGGCCGATATTTTTATCCTTGGTTGAGGCCCATCAGAAACAAAATCGTGAGGCCCGTGGGCCAAAGCGGACAATATCATGCATGTGTGTAAGGTGGGGCGTTACAATTCTAGTCTTCACACACTAACCTCTCATGAATAGTCATAAGTCCGAGTTTGATACTCATCCAACTTTTCCTCACCATTGGATTGAAATCATAATAAAATGATGCCTCTAAACCATTAAACTTTAGGGCCATGGATCAAATCGTTAGGATGATCTTATGGACTCAAGATTTTGCATATAGGTAGGCCTCATATAGATCTTTCCATCCAATGGACTTCCATGATCATCATGCATTCAGTGGGGCCCAACTTGGTGGGGTGTTTTTTAGGAAAAAATGCCCGGGCACTGTGTAACGCTCATATATATATGTATGTAGGTATGTATATATGTATGTATTGTATGTATGTATATTACAGTGCAATGTAATCACATTGGAGTAGTGTTTGTTACAACATGAAGATAAGATGAAAGGATAAAGGGATGTTTGTTGGGGTTGTTGGGCTGGTCCTTTGTGCTTGGGCCTATGGTAGGGTTCTATAGTCGATCTATTACCTAAGCCTCCTCGGCAATCTGCTATTACCTTCTGCAACAATGCCTATTTTGTTTCCTTACTATGCTTCGTGTTAGTGAACAGTCACCCACTAATACTATTTATGATTACTGAACTGAGAATTTCTTTATATTGATGGTGCATTTGGCTTTTTTTGTCTACTTAATGCACTGTTCATTTACCATACAAAATTTGTCGTTTTCCATATGTTCCAAGAGGAGTAGGTTGGAAAAAGTTTCCTTTATAATGAAATATATCATATATTTAATATTGAAAAAAGTTCTGTATTCCAATTGTTATTACAATGCTACACAGGTTATTTGAAGGAGAGACATTGCGATATGTATAGAACTGTAAGGTAAATTGTATTCTTCTTGCAATTGTGTGTTTCTTTTCTTTGTTTCATATATGTTGTTTACTTCATCTTATTAATTACATTACATACGTTTCCTAAATGATGCTTTACTTTATAACTCATGACTAATAATTCTGTTTTATTACATTTTTATATTTCTTTCTTAATTATTCATTATTTTTTCCCTATTTTCTCTGTGCTTTTAGTGTTAGCCCGACTGGAATGAATTTTCTACGCACTTCGACTTCTGAGTATCAGCCACCACTAGTTTTACCAATTACTAGTGAAATGGTTGATGAGGAGGAACATAGAGATGCCCATGGTAGAGTTGATGGTGATCTTCAAGATTTGGTTTCTCTTGAATGTGAAGGCCTTTCTCAGGTTAAACCTAGAATTATTCATGGATTATTATTTTTAGTATCAATATGCATGGATCAGTATTTTCTTTTGAAAGGTAGCATAGTGATAATGTCAAGCTAGAATAACTTGAAACTAAACATAGCCTCTACTGTTGGTGCTCTTTTGTATTAAATTCCTTACAAGTTTGTAATGTCTACTTTTGTTCAAGGAACAAATACTCTGCAATGACATTGCTCCCCTGGCAATTGTATTTAATCTTGTTATAACTTTTAATTGCATACATGAGGTTTTACCATAATTTACTGGATTGTGGCAACTCAAAAAGAACTAAGACATTTGATTCTTGTTCCGATGGATGGTAATTTATCATATAATATTTCTGTAACATTTCGAGATGTGCGAATGCAATGAATGGTTGGATTAGAGCAACGATATCCTTTTTGATTTGGTGCATATCCTAAGAAGGCACATTTAGCAGATTGAGCCCTATGTTTTGTTTGTTCGGTTGGTGGAAAAATAACAAAGCAAATGGAGCCAAAGTATGAAGATTTTTATAATTGGGATACTTCCCACGGAGGCAATGTCACGACCCCAAATCCCTTATCAGGGTTAAGGGCTAAGGGGCCATGACGGCGCTTCCGGTTAAATAGTTGGTCCGCGCGCTTTTGCCCACGGGATTCCGCTAGGTGAGATTCTTACTGCGCCCTCGAATCCTCGAGGATCATCATGGCGAAGCTTGCGGGGGCCATTTCAGTAAACAAGAATAAATGATATCATGATAGCATTTAGTAGACTAGAAGCATAAAGGAACGCATTTCCATATATTAACATTCGGGTTTATACAAAAGACATGGTAGTTTAATTACATCCTAGAATAATGGCCTTACAAAAACACTGGCCATAAATAATAAAAAAAAGAATAAAATATGTGATTCTCCAAAATAACCAAAAACAAAAAGATGATGACACGAGCTACGCAACTTCAGACGCTACTTTATGTCATCAGTTGCCCACTCGGATAAACGGCGGATCATGTTGGATCACCTCGGCGTTCGGTTCGGGCGCAGGGAGAGCTCGTTACCTACAACACCAAATGTAGATCGGACAGGAAGCATGACGAGAATCCAAAATAAAAGCATAGTTTGCATGTACAAAGCAGAATATTTATAACAGGATGATTACAGGAGATCATGTGACAGTATACCAGGTAGGTTAGTGCATGTGAATATGAGTAACAGAATCATAAATAAAAGTTAATCAGGCTACAGACTAATTTGGCAACCACGTTGCACAGATCCTCGAGAGGGGGAGCATTCGCTTGGCCCCTAACGAGCAGGCAGGCGGTACCACAGGAACTCCCCTAGATTTTACGGCCGTCAGGAACAATTATCAGGATTTGTACCGAAGTGACACCGTGTCACTTGTCCAGACTACACTGTAGTGAGCAATAAATATATAATAATAATAAAAAGTTGCGTGGTGCCGACTCGGGAATTCAAGACAGTTAAATATTCGGTCAGGTTCAGGACAGTTAAATATTCGGTTCAGTGTTTAATAAGGGGTATATCAGTAATTATGATACTCACAGTGTATATGTTCAATTACAGGGGAAAACAAACAGTTGTAAACGATTTAGAACCAGAGACAGTACATGTTAGGGTTAGAAAAACAGTCCATCTAGGTCTGGAAAATCCTAAGTAAAAACAGGCAGCATTTCGGCTACAAATGGGGGCCTCGAACGGGTGGTAAAAGAATAAGATGATCCGGGTAAATCGGGTGGGGCATGGCAAATTAATGCTCGCACACCAGCCGAAGAAACCGCCTAAGGATCCCGGTACATCCTAGGTCAAAGCAGGGCAAAAACTGCGCGCAAATTCCTGAGGAGTCCCATCGGTCATCATGCTATAAGGCTGGGTAGGTCGGTTTCATGACGGAACACAAAAAACATAGAAACCAAAGAGATATGGATCATGCTTATGAATACGTGAACAATTGATTGGAAACAGCCTGATAGTGTATACAACTGTCAAGGAACCATTACAACTTCATTTAAAGGTCAATGATTGCCTTGGGCATGCAAGAACAATGACACTCGAGGCTCAAAGAGTTTGGATATCATGTTTGTTCATACACGTGGTGCATTAGGAAGGTGGGGATACCCAAAACCCTAAGTTTGGATAGAACGTGAATCGCCGTGCTCCGCATGCCTCTACATGGTTTGGAGGTGTAAGGCAATTGAGAACTTCACTTTCGGCAAGTTTCAAGTTGAAAATGATGTTGGGTTCGGTTAGGGTACAAGGTCCTCCAAAAACTAGGTATTCGGTCCCCTATATGAAGGGTAAACAAGTTCATCAGGTTCCAAGGCGGTTAGGGGTCTCAAAGACCCTCACTTAGACTCACCAGCGGTTCCCCACAGTCCAGGGGTGACTACAGGAAGTTCTGGGTTTGGTGGTGCAAGGGTACCAGATAGTCTTAGGGAAAACCGGAAGGTTTAGGTGATGTTTGGTCACAATTGGGTCCACCTAACAAGCAACTAAGGTAGCGTTTGGTTCGCTGTAATGAAGGTTGGAATGGAATGGTGATTCCAACGGAATGGTCATTACTGTGTTTGGTTCGCAAAAAAGTGGCGTAATGACCATTACCTCCGGAATCCCATTCCCTTATATAGAGGAATGGCCATTCCATCCGAGATGGGAAGGAATGGCCATTCCATTCCTTTCAACTTTTTTTTGAGACCAAAAGACCCTTATTCACATTTATACATTATTATTAAAATAATAAGATTATAAAAAAGAAGAACTTGTATAGGCCCCACCTATATAATAATAATATAATATATACATTATTATTATAATAATTATTATTATAAGATTATAAAAGAGAAGAACTTGTGTGGGCCCCACCTATATAATAATAATATAATCTATACATTATTATTATAATAATAATAAGATATAAAAGAGAAGAGCTTGTTTGGGCCCCACCTATATAATAATATACCTATAGACATATTATTATTATAAGAATTATAAATAGAAGGAACTTGTGTGGGCCCCACCTATATAATAATATAATATATTACATTCTTATTATTATTATAATAATCGATATAAAAGAGAAGAACATGTGTGGGCCCCACCTACTATAAATAATAATATAATCTATATATTATTCATTATTATTATTATTATTATAAAGATTATAAATTAGACGAACTTGTGTTGGCCCCACCTATATAATAATATAATATATACATTATTGTTATTGTTATAAGATTATAAAATAGAAGAACTTGTGTGGGCCCCACCATATAAATAATATAATATATACATTATTATTATTGTTAGAAGTATTAAAATAGAAGAACTTGTGTGGGCCCCACCTATATAATAATAATATAATATATACATTATTATTATTATATTATAAAATAGAAGAACTTGTGTGGGCCCCACTTATATAATAATAATATAATCTATAGATTATTATTATTATTATTATAAGATTATAAAATAGAAGAGCTTGTGTGGGCCCCACCTATATAATAATAATATAATCTATATTATTATTATTATTATTAGTATAAGATTATAAAATAGAAGAGCTTGTGTGGCCCCCACCTATATAACAATAATATAATCCATATATTATTGTTTTTATTATAAGATTATAAAATAGAAGCGCTTGTGCCCACCTATATAATAAGATTATAAAATAGAAGCGCTGGAATGGAAATGCCCATTCCTACCTCATTCCATTCCAGACTCATTCCGGTCTCCATTCCATTCCCGCCTACAACCATTCCAGCGAACCAAACGCTACCTAAAGGTCGCAAAGGTTAGGGTTTTTGTCCTCAAATATGGGGTGAGAAGTGGTCCAAAAATAGGGCCCACTGGCTGTGGAAAAGGAGCTCTAGGTCAAGAAGACATCCATTAGAGAGAGAGAGAGAGATGCTACCTCTAAGAAGCTCAAAAATGGTGAAGGAGCTGGTTCAAGGGACTGCCGGTTGTGGATCCTTGCCAAAATGAGATATGTCACGAAGTTGATGACGGAGAATTGATCGGTGGTGTCAGATTTTTCAAGTGGGGCATCCTAGGTGATGCTTTCCACCATGGAAATGAGAAAAATGAAGAAGGAAGAGAAAAGGTAGAGCTCCAAGCCTCTAACAGCTGCTGGTCGTTGCAATGAAGAGGGAGAAGTGGTGGTAGGTGGGGCGGGTGGGAGTTTGCTACCATACTAGTTAAACTTGCAACATGAAAATGAAGTTCTTTGGGGCCTTGGACGGACTCGGGCAAAGAAGAAAAGTCGTAGGAAATTAAAAGATCTTTCCAACAAGCCTAAGATCAGGAATTTTGGAGATTGTTTGCAGAAATCACAATTTTTCAGAAATTACGGGTACCCCCTAGAAGTACTGCCCAGGGGTCAAACTGAACTTTCGGGATCTCGAATGAGTTTGGGCTGAACATGAAAGTTGTTGAGCATGACGAGACTTAACTTTTGGACTGAAGACGCTGATTTTATGCAATTCCTAAAATATCCCTGAATTTCCCAAAAATTCTAGCTTAGGCCCGAACAAAAGCCAAACTCCGGTTGGAACTACTCAAACTCTCCGAAACTACCCCAAACTTGGTATTAACCCTAAGAAGCACTCGATTAACCTCTAACCACGCGTCACTAACTTCTAAATGTAATTAGTTAACGTTAATCGCGGTACTTAAGAATCGCGATCTTACAGGAAAAATAAGGAGTTTGGTTCTTAATTAGTGGGAAGCCAATTTATTAGATGAACTATTGTGTGGATATAGCTTCAACCAAAAGGAAATGAGGAGAGTGGGTGGAAGGGGGTGTTTGGGTTGATTGAGGACTCGAGAAGCACTGTACAAATAATATCATGATTTTTCTTTCTGCTACCCCTATTCTGTTATGACGTATATGGGCATATTTGTGTTGGGTATTGATCTCTTTAATTTGTAGAAGCCTTTGGAAATTGTGTGTTGGTATGCACCAAACAACCTAGAAATAAGTTACTAGTATGCACACAATTAAAAACTCGCAATTGCACAAGATCACTATGTAGTGTAATGAATTGTAAGTACGAGGTCGATCCCACGAAGACTTGTGATAAAACAATGTCAAAACTAACTAAAAATTAACTAAAAATCAGAATATTAAATGGAATAATTGAATGATGAAAAGTGGAATTAAACTATTAAAAACAATAATTTAAAGTATCAAAAGCTAATTGGAAAGTAACTTAAAACACAGCTAGTATGAGAATTGAAAAACAGTAATAATGAATGAATGAACTAGGGTTTCATCTACTCCCCTAACCATGGCATATGCGTCTAGATTATTATTCCCCTAAACCTAATTCATGAGTGGCATACTACATGAAGTGCTCATTATGATGCAAAAACTAAACATGGCATATGTCCTAGTCAAAACAAACATAATGCATAAAATAATGGGAAAGATAAATGCATGAGTCTAAGCATGGCATATACTTAGATTATTCATGGTTCTAAACCCTAGATGCATAACATCAAGATCAATCAAAATTAAGTTAGCTACTCTTAAAATTAATTGAACATCACATGGTTGGCATGGCATATACACAACTCATCAAGTAAAAACATGGTTTAGAATCTCATCTAATAAACTGAAATCTGAATTAAAAGACGCCAAAGGAGACTACATAGAACTAGGCTAGGGTTTCAATTACTCCCTAGCCCTAAAAAGTTAGCTACTCATGTCCTTAATGAAAAATAACATAGAAAAAAGGTTCATGATAAAAACACTAAAAGAGGATGAAGATGAAGTGATCGGCCAGCAGCTTGTTCCCCTTTTTCCTCCTCCAAAATCTCTCCAAAGATGGCTTCAAAGATGCTCCAATTAGGGCTGTACGGCTGCTGTGTTTTGTGGTTTATGGGTTGTGGCTAGAATTATTGTTCACGTCCACTCCCTTCATGCTATTTATAAATCTTGCAACAGCTCTTTTTAGCAAGTAGTTCCCTTGTAGAAATAGATCTTCAACCTTCCTTACAATTAGGTTTCCTAATTAGAATGCATTAGGAGTCTTCTTTCTTGTTTTAGCAAGCTTTCTAAATCTGGTCCCACTGATCTGAGATTTAATTGTAAGAGATAAATCTGAACTTATAACATAAAAGTGGGCCCTACATGGTGCGTGCAACATGAGTGTGGGAACCCTCTTTTAGGACTTCTATCTTGGCTTGAATAAGACTTGCTTTAACTTTTTTTTTTTCTCTCCTTGTTTTTCTCCATTCTTGAACTCCACTTCTAATTTGAATAAGACTTCTAATTTCTGAAATTCTTCTATTTGTAATAGATGTGGACCCCCCTTGGGCGTGTAACCCTAGATTGGGTTTCTTCCATTTTCTTCTTTCTTTCTTTTGCTTTTCTTCTTTGATTAGAATTTATTTCTCTAATTCTTTCCTTCTTTGAATTTTAAGTTCCCAAAGAATTGGAAATTAATCTTGAAATCTGAAATAGCTTGGATGGGACCCACCATGGTCTTTCTTTGGGATTCACGCCCATCATCCTCTTCATTAATTCCTCTCTTTTTGCTCCTTTTGACCTTAGCATAAAAATTAGCAAAACTATGTAAAATCAAATAAAATAACTATGACTAGCATAGGTTAAACAAAATATTAGGGCTTAGGTTGCAAACAATTAAACACTTATCATGCATAGAATGAAAGATTTTGATGCATGCCAATTGGCGCTAAAAAAGGTCTTTAAGGCATCAAATACTTAAATCTTTAGCATGGAAAAGATAAATCCAAATAAATTAGCTAAATTTGTTAATAAATGTTACATAATATTTGTATCTCAATTCCCAACTGAGAAATGGTAAGAGCAATTCCCCAAACATTCACTATTAGTTAAACGAATCCAGGTAGTTATTTCATCATGTATAAAAAAGGGATTTCCCTAATTTCCTGGTTTTATAACTTGAGTACTCAAATGACTTGTTATTCAAACTTAAGGATTTTTTTTCAACAGCACGCCATGTAATGATATGAAATAAGAGCAGGAAGAAAGAGACGAGAGTTTTGGAGAGAAAACTTGATACCTCAATAGAGGATCGTCTATCTATTTATAACATCATTATACCCTAATCAAGGGATTTGCACATATCAATTAATACAATCAGAATCATAAATAAATCAATCTCCTGGTCTATCAGGAAGTACTATGAGAGAAATCAGCAACATAATTACAGACTGAATCCCACGTGTGGGATTTTATATACAACTGTATATGGGCCTTGATGGGCTGGACCGGACCCATGGGCCTAAGCCACACTATCACACTATCTTCTACACGCCATAGTTCCACATGTGAAATAATTTATTCAGGCTTTGATGTCCCAAATGATCATGTTGTAGTTTGCCCAATTGTTTAGAAGAAGAAACAAAGAATGAGGGAAACTTGGGTTTATTAGACAGTAGACTTTTAGGTTCTTGGGTTTATTAGACAGTAGACTTTTAGGTTCTGTCCCAATTGTAATAAACCATATACTAACCCAAAAGCTTAAGCTTATAGGTGGAAGGCCCATACAGGTATATTAAGACATGTCAAGCCTATTACTTCGGCGATGTGGGATGTGGGACTCCCCCCCCCCCCCCCCCCCACGTGCAGGCCCAACAGATTTCCTGGACGGGCCTGTCATGTGGGCTACACAAGAACAATGGGATCGGAACCCGCTCTAATATCATGTAATAAACCATATACCAACCCAAAAGCTTAAGCTTAAAGGTGGAGGGCCCATACAGGTATATTAAGACATGTCAAGCCTATTACTTAGGCGATGTGTGACGTGGGACTTCCCAACACCAATAACTTTCCCCTTTCCTTCATCTTGTATAACAAAAGTGTCAAGACCCGATATTGAGGGCCCTCAAATTTGACCTGATCAATAAACACAATCCAAATAGCCGAGTAATTCCAGTATATCAACAAATGGGCAGGCCAACGAATTAATTCAGCACTAAAACAGCCACACAGTGGATCGATATGAAAAGACACTCAAAGACAACAAAATGAAGGGTTATGCGATCCTGTTTTGTTACTGAAAATAGTAAGTGGGGTCCACAAATGAATCAATCTCCTGATCGGAGATCAAAGAGATGCTATATATATTTTTCTAACTATCAGTCCAATTTCACTGTAAATGATGACCTATCCACGAAGTTGAACAGATCTGATGAAAATGTGATGCAAAAACTGGGAAATCATAAAATGGATCAAATGGCCTACCTCTGATCTTCAAAGAAACCTGAAAATATACCAAAAAATCCCAATAACCCAGCGGCCATGAGTATACTGGTCTTCTGACAAGATCAAAACGCCTGATGGTGGTCCGCTGAGAGAGAGAGAGAGAGAGAGAGAGAGAGAGAGAGAGAGAGATTTCAGTCCCTCTATGACTCACAAATAATGCTGTGATACCATGGCATTCTTACAAACATAAGAAGATGCAGTAATTGAATGAAATTTTGGATGTCCTCAAAGGAATGATCCTCTTTTTAAGTATCACGGTTGCCTTAAGTAAGGCTCCATTTAAGCTAATTACAGTAAATTACAGATAATTACATGAGTTCTTTCTGGAGCATTTAGCAGTAACATCAATCGGTGATAAAATAAGGGAAACATGTTTGAGGTGTATTGGACATGTCCAGCACAAGCCAGAAATGATGCTAGTGAAGAGAAGTTTTTCTGTGCAGGTGATGGCCCACCAAGGGAAATAGATAGGCCAAAAAGTACTTGGATGGAAGTAGTAACAATAGATTTGAAAAAGTGCAATCTGTCCGAGGATTTGGCTCTGGATGGATCAGAAAGGAGAAATAGAATTCATGTAGCCTACCGCAACATAGTTGGGACACGGCTCTGTTGGGTCTGCACGTGAGGGGGAGTGTTGGAAAATCCCACATCCCACATCCCCCAAGTAATGGGCTTGACATGGCTTCATATTCTTACAAAAAGAACCAACCAAAAACAGCAAAAGAGGAGATATAGAAGCCCTTCTTTTTCTTCTTCCTTCTCTCTCTATATATATATTATTTTATATATCTTTCTGTCTGTCTATCTCTCTGTAGTTAATAATTTTAACTTTTAAGTTTCCCTGCACCTGTTATGGTACTCTGAAGAATAGCACACAACAAACTATAGAAAATAATGTACTATGTACAGCATGATGGATTTGCAACTTCTAAGTATTATACACATCCAAAGTTGATTTTTGGTTTTGTTGTATACATCTTTTAGGCTGAGATAAAGCTCTATCACATGCTTTTGGATTTGAGAATGGATCTTGCAAAAAGCACTGGAACAGCTCCGTAAGCAGTCATCTCGTTAGATGACCATCCCTGTGGTTTACATTTCAATTATTTCTTACATCAGCTAAAATCAAAGAAAATGCATCTTTCATTATTGCACATGAACTTTTTCTAGATCTTCATGTGGCTCCCTTATTTTGCAGTTATGCTATATGTGGCGATCAAACAATTAAAAAGATCACAAACACACGACCGTCTACTAAAGCTAGATTAGCCAATATTGATGGTGTTAATATGGTATGTTTTGACAACCTAAGTGGCATATCTTTGTGGTTGTTCGTCTGCTTGTGTTTGCTCTGAATTGTCTTTTGGAAGTTTCAATTGTCAGACTCAGTATACCCAGGCGTAGGCCCTAAGGTCAACAGTCAACCTCACTGTCCATAAATGAAAGTTGCCATTAACCCACAATACTAGAACTCTTGTTTGAAAGAATTTACCTGCCATTTTACCTGCTGGGTTGATTTAACATTTGAACCAAGTTAATCTGAGTTGACTTGCCCATGATGTAAATTACATAAGGGATTTTTAGCTTTTCTCCATTTGTACATGCAAAGTGCATTTTCTACACCAACGCCCAAGCACCCTTGATCTTGTGCTCATACCCATGCATATGATGCGTTGCACTTTGTAGGGCTGCTGCAATGCATTGAACAGGGTGGAGTTTCCTCTAACTGGATTTTTTGGAAAGAATGTTGAGGGACATTTATAAGGTCCTCTACGTATTTATCTCCAATTTAGTAGATAAAACTTTCTTGAGTTGAAATTGAATCACGTGCAATATGTATTGACATAGATTTTATTGTCATTCTTTACAACATAGCTAGATTCTTCTGTTTTGTTTTGCATATTTATCAAGTTTCCAATTACTGACTGAAGCAAAAATGAGCAGAAATTAGCCCAACCCTAACATAGGATTGCGAATATCTTATTAACAAAAAGTAAGATATTATAAAAGAAAACTTTTTATATAAAGAAAAAAATTGAAGAAAAGGAAGTATACCATAAATTGTTGGCACTGAGTGCGGTAAGGGGCCCAATACTCTTGTCCTACATAATAACTCACATGTCCACAGCTCCCCTTCCAATTCCATTCATCTGGCAAAAGATCTTCCACAGTGAAATGTTTGTTCTACCTCCTATAAGAATGCAGAAAAAATTTGTACATGCGAAGTGCATTTTCTACACCAACGCCCAAGCACCCTTGATCTTGCGCTCATACCCATGCATATGATGCATTGGACTTTGTAGGGTTGCTGTAATGCATTGAACAGGGTAGAGTTTCCTCTAACTGGGCATTCGGTAAAGAATGTGGAGGGACATTTAGAAGGTCCTCTAAGTATGTGATGCAGTCACGGATTTTAGATGGAACCCAATGACAGTGTACGGTGTTCAATACTTTGTTCCAGCAGTATACAATGTTTGCCGAGCTCCTTTTGAACTTGACAATGCAAGAAAATGGTGGTCGATTCACTCAGGAAGGCCAAATCAACAACACAAATACAAAGAAGAATGGAACTGATGCAAGGAAAAGTAACACACAGTCTAAAAGAGAATAAAATTCTCACTGTTATTCAATATCTTGAAATTGTCAATCTGCTGTTACAGCAGAGCCTACAAAAAGTAATCTTTCTCGATGAAGTGGGTTGATTAGGACAAAATTCTATTCCTTAGGAACCATACAGGCAGCTTTGGATGCAAACGGTTCAAAAAATCAAAATTGAGAGAAAAAATAAGAAATTATTGATTCCATCCATATTTGATTTTTCATAGCGGGCTTTTTCTTACATTTTTTAAAAAAACTTGAGTTTTGACCTACTTCCCTATAAAATAAAAAATGAATTCACTGAACTTCACTATCATTACATAGATTCATTGTAAATAATAAAGACATTTGAATTAAATTCTTAGAACATCATTTTTCTATTTTTAACTTTTTTGACAATTTCAAATTTTTTTTAGGTTTTCAGGGCTCTAGGGTGCAACTCCTTGCAACTTTGCCGAGTCACATGACTTGACTTTGAGTGTGGCGAGTCACCCCCTGAATCCTAGTCGTTAAATCCTGAAAAAACATTAAGAAAGAATAATGCAAAAGTCATTCTACCTTAGAAATCATTTTCAAATTTTGCCTGAAATTTTCAACAAAAGAATACCTTTAGTCTTTTATAAGGCAATCAATTAGGATGGTAACGCAGTAGGTACCATCTTCAATCTGATTAACTTAGAAATCACTGATATTGGGTGAAGAAAGAATGTACCAAGCCTACAGGAGAAAGCATCTTTTTTTAGTTACAGAATATAGTTTTATTAGTTTAGTGACATTGTTGAGTTTGTGGTCATGCTTTTTGAAGTTTTCCAGATCTGACATCCTTGCCGGTGCCAAGTTAGACACATACCCATATATTTAGCTTTAGTTTAAACAATGCTGTGGAAAAGAATCCAGAGGAATTTTAGAATTTTTTTTTTATTTCGAAAGTCCTGAAAAATTTTGTATTAAATATAACCTTTTGGAGAAGTTAAGTCTCAATACAAAATAATGAATTTCAAATACTGAGAAAAAAATGGGATACAAAACGTGATTTATTTTTAAATTTTAAACCGTATTAAGCCTTGGCCTTTTCGTTTGATTCAACCTTGTTCTTGTGTTCTATTCTTGGAGTGATCAATGAGTATGTTCTTAATTCAATTAGGTAACTATAAGTATGCAATGGAGAATTTTATGTGACATGACTAATGGCCCACCCCATTCAATGTTTCTATACCAATTTGGCTGAGTTTATGTTACCGGATTATGATGCTTGCCCAGTTGAAGTTTTAACCCTTAATCAAGTGCCTATTGAAGACCAGAAAACTTCTTGTACCATATGTAGTTTCATATTATTTCTTTAGAACTGTAAGCCATGTTACTTATTTTAGAACTATGGCATGCATACTTATATTTCTCTAGTAAGCTTATCTTCATTGCATATTTCAAAGCTGAACTAGTTGTTTTAATGCTTGTAGCATTTGGTTACAACATATGGTGATCAAATTCTTCAACAAATCAGCCATTTTTCAGAAGAGCTGAACCTTTCTATGGATGGGGAAGCAACAGTGCAAACTGCCGTTACAAAAAAAGTGTATCCCATTCCCAACTCACAGAAAAAATTAGCGCCAGCAAAATTTGAAGCGTGGAAAAGGTGGCAAGAAGATGGCCTTACATTTCAAGAAATTGCTGTAAGTCATACCGTTACTGTTTAATGCATATTTATATATTTGAGGCAGACTTATATATTTGTAGTATAGAGTTAAATCAGTTGTGGAATAAGAGTGTCACGTTTCTTGGATTCTTCTCGTTCCAGAAAGACGTGATGGTTATGCAGGGCACCGTGATGCAGTTATTGAACAGCGTTATTGTCACGACCCGAAATCTGGATAAGTTTGCCTTTCAAGTTGTGAGTTATATTTGTCCGCATTTATGTGAATAGGTCAAATCCAAAACTTTGCAGTGGAAACTTTTCAAACTTCAATTGTAGTATCAGACAAGATAATAGAGGATCAACAAATTCTATAACTTCAAATTAATAATATGGGACATTTACCAAAAAAATCCCACTAAAAATGGAAGCCACAACTGAGGACCACAAATTCTTATAATATCAGAGGAGGAGCTCCCGCCAAAATTCTCTTTTTTTCTTCCATTTTTGCCCATCATTTGTTGATGTCAACAAAACTCATCTCAAAATCGATAGAAAAAAAAAGAAGAAAATTCGAGGGGATCGTCTCTATCCTCCCATCCAAATGAGATCTACTACACCTATTGCAACCTGGAACTCATGAGAACAGACGATTTTTATCTCCATCCTTTTTTTCTTTTTTTTTTGTTGCTTCCATCTATTAGATTCTTTTTAGGAATTCGCCATCACTCATTTTTTTGTTGGAAGATTGATGTATGAGTCTCTCTCCCTCTTTTAGTTATTTTAATCTAAGTTTTTTTTTTTTTTTACAAAAAAATAAGGAAAGGTGAAAGGGGGATTGGATTAATTGTTTGAGAAAGAAGATGGATTAATTGTTTGAGAAAGAAGAGGGAAAACGAGGTGATGTCCTTGAAATGATGGAAAGTGAAGGTGTGTCGCCTTCCATGTGTTTGTTAGAATGCTTAAGTAATATTTTCTTGAACTTTTTTATGTAGAGAGTGTCCTTTTTTCATTGATGTCTAGAGTTGAAGTGTGTTGTTTTCCATGTGCTTGTTGGAATGCCTAAGTGATATTTTCTTGAATATTTTTCTATAGAGAGTGTCCTTTTTCCATTGATGTTTAGAGTTGAAGTGGGGGGACGATGAATTGAGTTTTCTTCTGAAGTTAATCATCGGCCTTGTGATAGATAAAATGGGAGTGGAGACTTTATAGAGTGTAACGACCCGGAATTCGGGACCCTTCGAATTCCGTGCCGAGACTCATAAGCATTACACACATAGGTTAAATCAAAGATCACATAAAGATTCAGGCATTTACACCGGTGCCCTTCGAATTCCGTGCCGAGACTCATAAGCATCACACACATAGGTTAAATCAAAGATCACATAAAGATTCAGGCATCTACCAGCTTAAACCAACTTGTATTAAAAATCCAAATCAAATGTAACATTGTCCAATAAAATAATTGCAATGTCTATAAAATGAAATAATCTGAACAATCTATTAAATCTAAATCTTCTCCATATATGAGGCTTCGATGCTCAAGTACGCATCCCAAAGTCTATCTCCCGGTCATCACGGTTTTCATGAGTAGTTAAGTTCTGGTTACCTGGATTAGGGCAAATCCACAAAATATTAGTACAACTGAGTGAATAGATATTCTAATCTATTTGTGCATTTAAACATATGCTTAGATAAGATTACACAACAAATTAAAATAACATCCAAAGTCTCATTCAAGCCAAGGTTGGAATCGGGTCAAACAAACGACAACCTCCTAGCCACCTGTTAGCACCGCCCAGAAACCGACCACCAAGGTCCAAAACCATCGACCACGAAGGTCCATCGTATACATGTATACCGGTCACCATGACCCTGTCTCGTCAGACACGTCCACTAAGGACCAGCCATCATAATGGCCACTCACGTCCACGAAGGACCTGCCATTGTAACGGCCTGGACACTAAGTCCAACATCAACAATCCTCACAAAATCGGCCATACATGCTCGTGGTCTAGGGGTGTTCAAAAGGTTCCTCCAAACAAACAAAGTCATCATATCTCAGTTTTCTAATCAAATAACAAATATATGTCTCATCAAAAATATGATATATAGCATGTCCTCAACATTAGTAATGGGCAAATTCCATAATCAACCCCTTCTCAATTTATGTGGATTTAATCTGCCCCAGTCCGTATCAAAATTGGTATACAAGGTGAGAGAGGTCAATTGCATAACTCACCATTTACGGTTTTGAGGGTAATATTAAATTACCAAATTAATCACAACATATACATATACAAACTACAGAATCTACCATGTGAGATCCCCAAATAACAATGGTATACAACAGGTATCATAATCCACTATATGTTTCAAACCATAATTACTCAAGATACGAAATAGAGAAAACAACTCCAACAATAAATATAATAACCACAATTCAACAGTCCTTATTTGTAATTTCATAAGGTCAGAAATCCAAGGAATGGTCTCAAATTAATCAAAACAGGCCCAGCTATGAAAACAATAAATATCAGGCCCTTTCTCCAAATTTTAGAAACATAGGGGACAAGGTAAATAATTAATCAGGATTTAATGTTCTGTAGCACGTGGACTCCCATTCCAAAACGTGTCCAGGTCATCACCACCACTTTCCCCTCTACACACACAAGTGACAGAACCCATTCTAAAATAAAACACTACACGCCTAATGCTGCAGGGTGGGCTGGATAGTGCGTCCCACTGGTCCAAACCTAAGATGGACCTAATGATCAAGGTCGCCCCACATTCCTTTATCCTTTGACTGGACCTGATCTCTGATCAGGTTGGCCAGGGGGCCTACTAAGGCTGTTGACCAAAACAGATTTCTTCCTCCTCACTCCCGCCTCTAGGTTTTAGGGTATTTGGATGGTGGGCCAAACGGGGCCCACTTCGAATGGGTCCAGCACTACCATGGTCGACCATGGGTTCCCTTTCATATCCCTGGTCCAGATTTCAGATCAGATGGGTCATGTGGTCCCACAACCACAAACTACCCAAATTGGTTTTGACGATCTGGAATTGGAGAAATCCAATTCTGATTCGAATTTCTTACTAATTTTTCTATGAATCATGACGAGAAGGGTGCCTAAAGCTCATATCTATATTACTACAAAGATTTGCAAGGACCCCAAGCTGTGGGTGAAGATTTCGAGCCCCATATCTGACAGACACAAGTCGATAATAACATAGAAATACTGTAACAGTTATTCGAGTGCTTAGAAGTCAATCAACATCATCATCTACATCCATAAAACTGAATAACAAAGAATCCAAAGGGAGATAATAAGAGATTAGGAACCACACACAAGCATATCAGAATTTCTACTCACGATAAAATAGAGTAATCAAAATTACACAAGAGCAAACCCATAAATTTAGAACCATACGATTATATCAGAATCTCTACTCACCTGTTATGGCTGACTAGAACTGGGTCTTCCTCCTCCTAGTTTCTTCAAGGCTAATACTAAACTAGGCTTTGGGTTGATCAATATATAGAAGCTAAAGGTAGAATCCTTCCCAAAGTCCTCTTCCTAATTTTATTATTTCCTTCTCACATGCCAATCCTATTCCAAACAATTCTAGGAGTCTGTGGTATAACCAACACAAGTCCCACTCGAATTCCTCCATCAAATTAGGGTCCCAATAATTCTAAGTAAAATCAAGATAAGATAATTCTAAGGGCCCGGGGTATTACATAGAGCATTGATGTGGAAATGGAGGATCTAAAGATGGCATGAAGAATACTAATCGGAGCCACATGTGCATATCTAGTGTGACAAGTGGAACATGTTTTTCAATGTGTTGTTGTGGATGATTGTTATTTTGGATGGTTGTTCTCTGTACAATAGAAAGTCAGTACATCGACAAAAACCTACTGAATGAAGTTTATAGTGGACTCTATAAAACAGGGAATATACCGACATCGACAAAACATTCGTTGGCATTGACAAAAACCTACTGAATGAGTTTACAGTGGCACTGTACAACAGAAAATTTGTCGACATCGACATAAAATGAGTCGACATCGACAAAAACCCAAAGAATGCAGTTTTTAATGTACTTTTTAGAACAGAGAATTTGTAGACATCGACAAAAACCCACAGAATGCAGTTTATAGTGTACTCTTTAGAACAGAGAATTTATCGACGTCTACGAAAACCTACTGAATGTTGTTTCCAATGCAGTATAAATAGCGAATTATCTATCCACATCAACATCCATTATGCAGCATGTTCCAAAAATATGCCCACAACAATCATTCATTCCAAATTCCTAAAAAATCACATTCAAAATGACAAATCATCCATGCTCAAATACATCACATGATCTTTATAAGTTTACAAATTATCCATTTTGAAAGTACAAATTGATTGTTTAAGTTTACAAAATGACCATTAAAAGGTCACAAAGTGAGCAGTATAAAGTTATAAAATAACCCACTTGTCACACTAGCCATGCTCATGTGGCTCCCATTAGTGTTCTTCATGCCATCTTTAGATCCACCATTGCCTTATCAATGCTCTATAAAGTCTTTACTCCCATTTTTTCTATCACAAGGCTGATGATTAACTTCAGAAGAAAACTCAATTCATCTTTCCCCCACTTCAACTCTAAACATATATGGAAAAAGGGCACTCTCTATAGAAAAAAATTCAAAAAATATCACTTAGGCAGTTAGGCATTCCAACAAGCACATGGAAGACAACACACTTCAACTCCAGACATCAATGAAAAAAGGACACTCGTCAAATAAGTATTTAAAGTCAACTAATCAAAACTTGGCCAAATTCAAAGGGCCCTATTACAATGCTAGAATAAGGTAATAAACTAGTTGTAACGAAATCTCCTGAGCATGCACTGGAAGTCATTAGACCACATTGTCTGCATTCCACTCCTAAAATCCCTATGGCTCCTCTTCTACGACATTCACATCCTGAATGTTATTTACTTGTTCGTCATCACCTACGAGAGCCAATTGCAGTACTTTAGGGTATGAATAATTTCTGAAGTAAGCATTTTGAAATTCAATTTTCCATGCAAATTCAAAATGTAATAGAAGCCAGTTAAGATTACGGAGTTTCTAAGACACTATGACGAGGCAAAATCATGTGAGAGTAGAAATATAGAATTAAGAACCATCAAAGCAAATCTAATAAACAAAATAGACACATCCTAAACAAATTTTGGCAACCAGCATGAGCTATGTAGTTGCAGTAATTATAGCAGCCCCCCCTTTAATATGACGGTGAACAAAATTTACCACAGTATTATAAGCAGACACAACTTAATTGCGGTGGGAACAAAAGTAAGCAAATGGTACCGAAGTGACAGTGGGTCACTTCCAAAGCAAAAGACTAATCTTCAGATAATTTTAAAATATAGAACCTATACATAGCAGCATCCCATCTATGCTAGGTTTAAACAACCTAGTGGTGCCCACTCAAAATTCCAATGAAAGGTTCAAATGACAAATACTTAAGACAAATACGAACAATTAAGGAACTCAAGGAACTCCTCCAAATACAAATCAAATCCATCTAAGTTACCAAATGTCAATTTGAATAGCCCTTCCTAAGTTCCAAACATCTTAAACATCAAAGCCAGACAAATGAGGTACCTAGATTTAGTTAATTGTGATGCCACACATGATTTAGAGTAGCTGGGGATACTAGGTTTTACTCAAGTTTCAAATTCCTTTGGTTTTACCCATTCATGTTCTCTAGACAAGGAACCAGAGACTAAAATGTAATCCTATACATTTAGGCAGTTTTCATTGGCAACCTTGCGTTGCCTATAATTTTTGCGTCCGACGTATGAATTTAATGATCTATATATGAGTCTTCCTCTACTCGACAAGAGGAAGTCATATGATCGAAGCTCTCTGAACTCTGACATCGTTTGGTCCTCGAAAACTGAGCCGAAAGGTTGGTGTCTTTTTCTAAAAAACTTATCATTTTACCCAAGTGACATTCGAATATCCCCTCTAATCGCTAATTATGTATCGAACTATAATCCTACCAAAAACTAGGGTTTCCTAAGTTCAGTCTAGGTTTTAAACAAAACTTCACAAATTTGTACAATAAAAGTAGACATGCCTTACACACTAAGATACTTGAAAAGAAATACATGTAGATAATAGATTGACTGAACAAACTACCAGTACCAAGATTAACTTTGAATCAAATATCACTTTACAAATTATGTCAAACCTAGGTCTTGGATCACCTTCCACATGCAAGTATTTATGCTAATAAAACCAATTAGATTTCCCTAAACCCACTTTGAAAGATCACAAGGATTTCCAATTAGGTTTAGGCTGATTACTAATTGGTGCTTCCTATAGTATTTGATGTCTATGAATTCCATGACGTCATACCCTTAGGTTAACATATTCCTATGCATGCTTCATGGTGACCGGTAGGCATGTGTCAAGCCTCAAAAGCATCACCTACCACTGGTCCTTTCTTTATTAATCATTAATTAGAATCTAAAATACTAACTTGAGTTCAATTCCCCAATTTCATCAAATCCCAGAAGTCTACATGTGCGGAACACTTAAAATTTCATCGATCATGAAAACCTAGGGTTCCAAATTCTCAACTCTCCACCATTTACGGTTCGTCCAGCATGGTTCCCCTTTATGGAGGTCCACAGCCAGTTTGAAACCATCACAAATTGATAAAAATCACACCCTAAGGCCTCCATCATCATGATTGATCAAATTCCAACCATTCTAAACATGTAACAGTGCAGTACCGATTTAACACAATCAGACTGTCTTGGCCAAAATAAATCAAATCCAGCGAAATCCAGCAAATAGTGATGTCGCAAACAATTAACAGGAAATTCAGAATTAAAAATCTAAGCAAGTAACAATGCAGAATACACAAAACCTGACCTGTAAAGACTTTTCAATCTCCTTACTATCCACATGACACAAGGGAGAGGGATTAAACAAAGAGCAACTGTTGCTTTGGCAAAATACTTGTCACGAGTATTATAGCATCAACAGAAACTGACGGCCATAATATCTATATATAAGACTTAAAACCACACAAAAGAACTCGTTACAATAGTTTTGTACTCAAACATGCAAGATATAGAAAGAAATAAGTAGAAATCTGCAGAAGTTCTGAAATCTGATCGTTCCAGACCGTTTGCAGTTGAACTTCCGTGGGCCCACCTTTGGATCAAAAGAACCATACAAACTTAAAACAGGAACTCCCAGGCGAACTTACTGATGTATGCCTCATGTGTATTGGACGGGTCCTAGCCCATCAAACTGTGGCCCAAAGTTACCGCACGTGAGACCATTAATGTAACTCCCCACCCTACATGCATGCATGATATTGTCCGCTTTGGCCCACGGGCCTCGCGGTTTTGTTTCTGGTAGGCCTCAACCCACCAAAAGGCCTCATGCAAGATAAGGGTTCAAGCTTTATATATAATCTCAATCACTTTCCTCTCTATAGTCAATGTGGGACACCAGGGCGTCACAATCCACCCCTCTAAAGGGTGCACGTCCTTGTGAAGTAGCCTGCCAATCCTCTTGGCCTGCCCACATGGAAACCCGCCCACTTGCAGTAGACCACAGCAGGGACCCACACTTGAACTAGTCGAGAGTCGCCTCTGATACCATTCGTAACGCCCCACTGTAACGACCCGGAAACCGGAGCCCTTCTAATTCCGTGCCGAGACTCATAACCTTCACACACATAGGTTAAATCAAAGATCACATAAAGATTCAGGCATTTACCAACTTAAACCAACTTGTATTAAAAGCCCAAATCTAATAAACAAATGTAACATTGTCCAATAAAAATAAAATAACTGCAATGTCTTTAAAATGAAATAATCTAAACAATCTATTAAATCTAATTCTTCTTTATCTATGTGGCTTCAACGCTCAAGTACGCATCCCAAAGTTTATCTCCCGGTCACCAACATTTTCCTGAGTCGCTAAGTTCTAGTTACCTGGATTGGGGAAAATCCACAAAATATCAATACAACTGAGTGAATAGATATTCTAATCTATTTGTGCATTCAAACATATACTTAGATAAGATTACACAACAAATTAAAGTGACATCCCAAAGTCTCGGTCAAGCCCAAGGTTGGAATCGAGTCAAACAAAAGACAACCTCCTAACCACCTGATAGCAAAAGCCCAAAGTTCATGTTCCACAAAGACATCACATATATAAAGAGTTCCCAAAACTCATTCCTGCACATCTTAAAATCATTCTTTCATGTCCCAAAACAAAATCGCCCACGAGGCACAAAACCAGCAAACTGATACCACAAAATCAACCTTTCCCAAAAAGGTCCAACATCAACAATCCTCACAAAATTGGCCATTTGTACGGGGATGTCATCCCATACTGTGCTAGTGGTCTAGGGGTGTCCAAAGGGTTCCTCCAAATTAACAAAGTCATCTTATCTCAGTTTTCCAATTCAAATAGCAAATCTATGTCTCATCAAAAATCTGATATTTATTATGTCCTCAACATTTGTAATGGGCAAATTCCATAATCAACCCCTTCTCAATTTATGTGAATTTAATCCGCCCCAGTCCAAATCAAAATTGGTGCACAAGGTGAGAGAGGTCAATTACATAACTCACCCTTTACAGTTTTAAGGGAATTATTCAATTACCAGCTAAACCACAACATATACATATACAAACCACACAATCTACCATGTGAGATCCCCAAATAACAATGGTACACAACAGGTATCATAATCCACAATATGTTTCAAATCATAATTACTCAAGTTATGAAATAAAGAAAACAACTCCAACAATAAATATAGCAGCAACAAATGAACAGCCCTCATTTGTAATTTCATAAAGTCTGAAATCCAAGGAATGGTCTCAAATTAATCAAAACAGGGCAAGTATGAAAAACAATAAATACCAGGCCCTTAATTGTAATCTCAGAAGTCCATCATTAGAGAATATCCCAAGACAGTTTCAAGTTATAGTAAGGAACAATAACAGGGGCCATAATGTAAGTTTCCAAGCTTCTGAAACTCAACAGGAAATTTGGCAGAATGGCAGTCACGTTCAGGGTTTCTGGTTCAGTTGGATAGTGGGCCTAATGGGACTCAATCTGCATAGGCCCTGGACTCCTGGGGTAGTCTAGGGGTGCCCTATTAGATGGCTGGATCTGATTTCCCATCAAGTGGGCCATGTGGTCCCGCAGCCAATATCGGCCAAACTACACTTTGACGATCTGGAATTGGAAAAACCCAATTCTGATTCAGATTTCTTGCTAATTTTTGCATAAATCATGTTGAGAATGGTGCCTAAAGCTCATATCTACATTACTACAAAGATTTGCAAGGACTCCAAGCTGTGGGTGAAGACTTCGAGCCCCATATGTGATATACACAAGTCGTTAATAACATTGGAATATGTAGCAGTTATTCGAATGCTTAGAAATCAATCAACATCATCATCTACATCCATAAAACTGAATAACAGAATCCAAAGGCATAAAATAAGAGATTAGGAACCACACACAAGCAAATCATAATTTCTACTCACCTGTTATGGCTAACTAGAACCGGTTCTTCCTCCTCCTAATTTCTTCAATGCTAGTACTAAACTAGGCTTTGGCTTGATGGAAAAGAAAGTGGAAAAGAGAGAGAATAGCGTGAAAGAGGCTTGGGGTCAATCAATATGTATATAGAAGCTAAAGTTAGAATCCTTCCCAAAATCCTCTTCCTAATTTTATTATTTCGTTCTCACATGCCAATCCTATTCCTAACATTACTAGGAGTCTATGGTATAACCAATACAAGTCCCACTCGAAATCCTCCATCAAACTATGGGTCCCAAATAATCAAGAAAATTACATATAAAATACCTGAAAATAATATGGCCCCTATAACTGGGCCCGGGGTACCCACACTACTGTAAATAATAGACACATGGAAAGAAAGAAGTATTTGGTGGAAAACATGTACCTTCATTCATTCTCATTATATAAGGGTTGATGACCCTATTATTAGTATCCTAATACAATCAAGATCCTAAGTTATAGCTACCTCATATAGAAAGTGTACATGTATTATGACTATACTAATTCCTAAATTATAGCTAACTAATGATACATGGGCTGGATTGACACCCCCCCTCAAATTGAGGCGGGGGACTCATAAAGCAGCAATTTGGAAACTAGAAACTGATGTCGAGGCCGAGGAAGTCCTTTGGTGAAGATATCGGTAAACTGAAGTTCAGTAGGGACATGAGGTAAAGAAATGACATCACGCTTCAATTCATCCCTAATAAAGTGGCAGTCCACTTCAATATGTTTGGTGCGTTCATGAAATACATGATTTTCAGTGATCCCAATAGCTTCAGTATTATCCGAATGCAAGGAAGTAGGAAATGTTTGAGCAAATCCGAGTTCCCAAAGAAACCCCGAAGCCATAAGATTTCAGAACAGGCGGAGGACATTTCCCTATATTCAGCCTCTTTAGAATATCTAGAAACACGCTCTTATTTCTCATATTTCCAAGAAATTAGAGAATTGCCGAGGTACATGGACCAACCAGTAGTAGACCAACGAGTATCCTGACAGCCTGCTCAGTCAGCGTCTGCATAAGCGGTTAACTGAAGATGATTATCCTTGGGATAATATAAACCACGAATGACAGTACCCAACAAATACCGGATAACGTGCTTGACAGTAGTCAAATGAAGGTGTCTAGGAGATGTCATGAATTGGCTCACAAGATTGACAGCATAGGATATGTTTGGTCGAGTGATGGTGAGATAAACAAGGCTGCCCACCAAGCGCCTGTAGGTATGTGGATCAGGAAGAAGATCTCCATCGTCTTTACTCAACTTTAGGTTGACCTCTACAGGTGTATCAACTGGCGAAGATTCATGTAGATCAGCAAGCTCATTAAGATCTGATGTGGATTTGTGCTGATTAAGAAACAAGCCTTTGGGAGATTGATGCACTTCTAAGCCCAAAAAATAATGTAAAGGGCCCAAATCCTTCATATGGAAATAATTCCGGGGAGAAGCTTGGATAGACTTGATCATACTATCATCAGTGCCAGTGATAATAATATCGTCAACATACACAAGGAGAACAGTAACACCAGTGGATGTAGTGTGTATGAACAGAGATGGATCGTAAGGGCTCTGAGTAAAGCCACTCGTGCGTAAGCGCCCCCTAAAAGTTTTGAACCATGCCCGAGGAGCTTGCTTTAGACCATAAAGAGATTGTTGGAGGCGGTAGACAGATCTTTTAGACGGAGAGGTGACGCCCTGCAGTATCCTCATATAGACCTTTTCTTTTAAATCCCCATGGAGAAAGGCATTTTTGACATCCATTTGGTATAATGGCCAAGATTTAGAGGCAGCAATGGCGAGAAGTAACCAAATAGATGTAATTTTTTCCATGGGTGCAAACGTTTCCTCGTAGTCAATGCCATATTCTTGCCTGTTTCCAAGTGCCACAAGTCTAGCTTTGTGTCTATCCAAGGAGCCATCAAATTTAAGTTTGATAGAGAAAATCCATTTGCAACCGATCGGTTTAATTGCTGAAGGAAAATCCACAATGTCCCATGTGTGATTCTGATCTAATGCATCATTTAATTCAGACTTCATAGCCTGATTCCAACTTTCATCTTGTACTGCCTGTAAATAAGAACTTGGTATAGAAACAGATGAAAGGGTTGTCATCAAGGAAGTGTGGGTGGATCCATACCGCTTGGGTGGTCTAGAAGTTCTGGAGGAGCGACGTAGGAGATGAGGAGTTATGCAACCAGATGCCGGCGGAGGATCAAGAGGACGAGTATCTGCAGTGGTAGGTTTTGCTCGACGATGATAAACAAAGTCAGGATGAAACTTGGTAGCGTTTGTTTTATCTGAAAAACTCGGTATGATAGCAGGAGAAGATTGATGAGGACAATCCAAGTGAGTTTGGAAAAAATATTGATTTTCAAAGAAAATAACATTGCGAGAAACCCTGATGCGACGACCAATGGGATCATAACAAACAAAACCTTTTTTATTAGCAGCATAACCCAGAAATTCACACCGGAGAGATTGTGCAGTTAATTTTATTCGTTCTGTGGTGGGGGGAAGATGAACGAAGCAAACACAACCAAAGATATGTAGATGATCAAACATAGGATGATGCCCAAACAGTTTAAAATGTGGTGTTAATTGAGCAATGGTAGGTGATGGAAGACGGTTTATTAGATGTACTGTAGTGGTGAGAGCTTCAGCCCAAAAACGAGGAGGAAGTGATGATTCAATCGGTAGGGTTCTAGTTACATCAAGGAGATCCCTATTTTTCCGTTCCGCAACTCCAATTTTTTGCGGAGTATACAGACAGGTACGTTGAGGAATGATTCATTTAGTCTTTAGGAAAGATTGAACCCCCCCCCCCCCCCCCCCTCGAATCTGAGCGCAAAGTTTTAATGCATTTTGAAAATTGGGTTTCAACATAGATAATAAGAAAAAATTGAAATGCAGTAAGAAC
Organism: Litsea cubeba; assembly: GCA_012931725.1. Classification (NCBI taxonomy): domain Eukaryota; kingdom Viridiplantae; phylum Streptophyta; class Magnoliopsida; order Laurales; family Lauraceae; genus Litsea; species Litsea cubeba. Next base: position 33,978,581 of record CM022947.1, read on the forward strand.
ATTAGACTTAGAATGCAATAGATAAACCTAAGTGAACTTGCTGGAATGTAACGAAGTACTTGAAATGGCCATGAGAAAGGTGAGGAGCAATGCCCCAAACATCGCTATGAATTAAGTCAAAACATTCTGTGCTCTGTGTTGTGGAGTGAGGAAAAGGTAAAGTTTTACTTTTTCCTAATTTACAAGCATCACATTCAAAAGAAACAGAATCAATAATTTTATTTAATAATCTAGATTTAAATAAAGTAGTAGACATCGTAGAAGCATTCGGATGACCAAGTCTATTATGCCACAACTCAGAATTATTCTCAACCAAAAAACAAAACAACTGGTGTAAAGATTTATTTTGAAAAAAATGTAGACACCGGTAGGGAAAACAGTCTGCCACGCTTAGGCCCCCTCGCGATCACCTCCCCCGACTCCCGGTCCTGCACAACACAACCAAAAAAAGAAAAAGAGACTTTGTAATTATCCTCAACAAGTTGACCCACAAAAACTAAATTGGTAGCAAGATGAGGGGACATTAAAACATTGGTTAATGGTAATGGGCCAGGGGTATTACCATCAGAGGTGATGGGAAGATGGTCTCCATTGGTAGTTTGAACAGTAAGATTACCAATGTAAGGAACCACATGTTGTAATGTTTTGGGTGAAGATGTCATATGGTTACTTGCGCCAGAATCTAAGTACCACGTATGAGAAAGAGACGAAGAATCAAATTGTAGGGAACCACCGTAGTCAAATGGTACATATGGTTGAAAAGTCACGATGTCAGCACTTGGAGCTACCAGCGCATAGTTACGGGAAGTATAAATTTGTGCCTTTTTCCGACATTCTTCAATTACGTGACCAATCGCCTTACAATATTTGCAAATTTTAGCCTTGCATTGATTTGTATAATGATCATATTTCTTTTAGTTCTAGCACTGAACTTTATTGATGTCCCGAGAAGGTGGTCTGGTTGTAGTAGCATAAGCAAGTGGAGCCTCAGTAGATCTCTGTTGTTCCAGAGTCGTTTTGGTAACCAGACGTTGTTCCTCCCGTAGAAGTTTCTGAAAACAGTCATCTTATCTTGGAAGAGTAGCCCAGCTCATTAAGTTTGATCTGACGGTCTCAAACTCCAGACGAAGTTTCATGAGAAACTGGTCCTGATGGCTATTTTGTTGTAAGGGAAGTAATTTTGGTAAAAGTGCTTCAGACACAGTTGCAAACTTGATCTCATCATATTCAGACTATAGTCGTTGAAACCCATTGTAATATTCCTATACAGACAGGGTGCCTTGAGAAAATTGGGAGATGTCTAGCTCCAATAGAAATTGTCGAGTAGCATTACTTTGTTCATAAATCTTTTTAAGATAATCCGACATCTCACGGGCAAATTTGCAAGGTTTCAGATTGAGAATAAAATGTTGTTCAACAAAGCCTAGTAACCAAGTTTTGATTTTAGCATCCTTAGTTTTCCAGGCTGATATCTTCTTGTCATCGTCCTCCGGTTTAGGTTCAGAACCATCCATGTAGCCCTAGAGTTCTTTCCCTTCTAAGTAGATTTGAAATTGAAAGGCCCGTGAGGTATAATTTTTTACCATCAAACTGAATCAGGGTGATTTCAGATTTCTCCATAGCAACAATAGATAAACCGGCAAAAGAATTACTTCAGATTGTTGAATTGTAATCAGTATGTGTGCCCCATTCTCAGATTAGCTTCTGAGTAGTCTAGAAGACTACCAGCAGTCCATTGATGAACTGTAATGGATAAATTCACAAATCTGGGCAACGCAGTGGCCACAAATTTGAGTGATCAGAGTTGTAGTGTATTGGATTGGATACAAATCCACAATTATGAATGCAGAAAGTCTAGATCAGTAGCAGCAGCAGCCAAAAAAAACACCCAAGTTGGCAGCAGCAGCAGCAGACACACCCAGACGACCCAAGAAAATAGGGAAGATCACCCACGTGGGCCCCACCAGATGATCTTTGGACAGATCAGCGGCAAGGGATGATAGGGGTGGTAATTTCCGCAACTTATGGAAGAAGAACTACTCAAAAAAGATGAAGATCCAAGATTCTAGATGGCTGAGATTGAATCTCTTGGACAAAATTGAAAAACCCTAGAAAACAGCAGATGGCCTACCTCTGATGAGAAACACCAGAAAGATGGCAGCAGGCAGTCGACCATGCTTGGAGCTTCCGGCTGGTGCAGCGATGTGTCAAATGCTAGATGGCTCAGGCCCAATTAGGCCCAATATGTCTCGTTGGATTTGGTCAACTTTGCACAAGTTTTCTTTCCTTTTAAATAGATTGTAATTAGCTGATTTCTCTCTTTCTTTGATAACAGATTGTAATTAGATTAGCAAAATTGTAGCCTTAGATAAGGTAGCTGTATTCTATTTAATGGGAGAAAATCTCCATTGTAAGGACAGAAAAATCAATTCAAAATTCTTTGAATTCAACGAATGTTATGGTATCAGAGCAACAGGTTTTCATCTGTTGAAAAACCTCAAGAAATCTTTCAGAGAGAATTTCTTCTCTCTCTCGTGTAGCAAACAGATCAAGGATCTGTCCTGGTTCCAAATAGCACAGATCTGCAACATCTTGGAATCTGATCTCCGTGGCCCACCACAGATCAGCCCAACTTCATTACAGACATCCATCGTTCTTGATCAACAGTTGCTTCAGAAGCCTGTGGATGTTATTTGACTCAGCAAGTGAAATCAGACAACATTTTTAGGATCTGGGAGCATCTCATCGGGGGGCCCCACCTGCGATCATCACCAATCTTCAAAGTCTCTACAGCCTTGGTCGACCATTGATCCTGGTCTTTTTGGAGATTTTTTCAGATTTTTTCACAGATCAGAGGTAGGCTTTCTGATCATTCTTGTGATTCGGTCACTTTTTGATATACTTTTCATCACAGCCGCACCAAATTTTGAATTCTGCATGGATTTTGTTCCAACCACCACAGTTGGAAAGAGATTTTGATCCTTATCTCCAGTCCATCATCTGATCTTCCATCAGATCTTCTTGTGGGACCCACGAAGAGATTCAGCCACAAATTTCTGGTCGTCTGGCCTGTTTTTGGATTGTTTTTTTGTTGATTTTTTGTGGTGTTGCTTTTGGACGGCCTGATCTTGCTCCTATAACTGTGTGGAATCAAAATCTTGCACCTCTGTGTACTGTGTACATTTTTTTTCCTATCCTAGTGCTGTTTTAATGGAGAAATCAGAGTTGAAATTGATTCAATTTAATGGAAAAAACTACCCTGCCTGGTCTTTTCAATTCCAATTATATCTTGAGGCCAAGGAATTATGGGGACTTGTTTCTGGTTCTGAGCCAAGGCCTACAGAGGATGATAAAAAGATATCTACTTGGAACACCAAAGATGCAAAAATAAAAACATGGCTACTAGGAGCTGTGGAACCTCATCTAATTTTGAACCTCAAGCCTTATCAAACTTCCAAAGAGATGTGGGATTACTTGCAGACAGTCTATCATCAAGACAATTCTGCACGACAATTTCAACTTGAGTGTGAAATTGCAGAATACAGTCAAAGCACTTTGTCCATTCAGGACTACTATTCTGGTTTCCGGAATTTGTGGGGAGAATACGATGGGATAAAATATGCATCTGTTCCGAACAATGTTCTTAAAACTATTCAAGATCTTCAAGCCTCAAGTCATAGGGACCAGTTTTTGATGAAATTACGTCCTGAATATGAGACTGTTACATCATCTCTGTTGAGCCGGAGTCCATTACCTTCTTTGGATGTTTGTTTAAATGAGCTCCTACGAGAAGAACAACGCCTTCGCACAAAAGCCCATCTGGAACATCAGCACACTGCAACTTATCCTGTTGCTTACTCTGCTAAAGGGCACAATCCATCTCTTCCTATCTCTCAGGCTTCTCCGCCTCCTCAGACTCGGGATATGAGCAAAATCCAATGCTACTGTTGCAAAAAATATGGCCACCTGGCAACACAATGTAACCAGAAATTCTGTAATTACTGCAAGAAGAAGGGACACATCATTAGTGAATGTCGCCGTCGTCCTCAAACTCGGACTCCAAATGCCTATGTTGCCACGACAGACTATTCTACTGCTGATGCTGCATCCACATCTGTGCCTTCACAGCCTGGTTCATCTTCCCCTGCTCTCACCCCTGACTTAGTTCAACAAATGATTATCAATGCATTTTCTGCACTTGGCATCACAGGTAAAGCTAAAAACCCTTCTTCCATTTGGTATCTTGATTCTGGAGCATCAAATCACTTAACTCATTCCAGTGCACAACTCTCAAGCTTGACAAAATATACTGGCCATAATCATGTTCAAACAGCCGATGGCGGCCATCTTCCTATAACTGCCATTGGCGATATTTCCAGTATCTTGCCCTTAAAAAATGTTTATCACTGTCCCAATTTAGTTTCAAACCTTCTTTCTGTTGGCCAACTTGTTGAAAACAACTGTAATGTTTCATTTTCTTCTTCTGGATGTGTTGTGCAGGACCAGATGTCAGGGAGGGAGATCGCGAGGGGGCCTAAGCATGGACGCTTATTTTCTCTTGATCTTTCTACTCCAATTAGGAATGATGTTTGTTTTTCTGTTCAAAATAATTGTCAATTATGGCATAGTAGGCTTGGACATCCTAATTTTAAAACCATGTCCCACATGGTTAATTCTGGATTGTTAAACTCTGTAGGCTTATCTAAGTTTGTTTCTTTTGATTGTGATCCATGTAAATTGGGAAAAAGTAAGACCCTTCCTTTTTCTGTTTCTACTTCCAAAAGCATTCAGAGTTTTGATTTAGTTCATAGTGATGTTTGGGGAATTGCACCTCATTTGTCTCATGCTCATTATAAATACTTTGTGACATTTATTGATGATTTTAGTAGATTTACATGGGTATATTTTTTGCATTCTAAAGCTGATGTATTTCATGTTTTCAAGATGTTTTTAGCATATGTTGAGAATCAATTTTCCACCTGCATTAAAATTTTACGTTCTGATTCGGGAGGTGAATATATGTCTACTGAGTTTCAAAATTTTTTACAACAAAAAGGAATCATTTCTCAAAAATCATGTCCTTATACCCCTCAGCAAAATGGGGTCGCTGAAAGGAAAAATAGGCATCTCCTTGATATTACTCGGTCTCTTCTTATTGGCTCCTCTGTTCCTCCACGGTTTTGGACCGAAGCTCTTAGCACTGCTGTCCACCTTATCAATCGATTACCCTCTTTTTCTTTAGGAAATGAGAGTCCTTTTTATCGATTGTACAAAACTACACCCTCCTATGATGATCTACATGTTTTTGGATCGGTTTGTTTTGTACATTTACCTCCTTCTGAGCGTAACAAACTTACTGCCCAATCTGCTAAATGCGCTTTTCTCGGATATGCGAGTCATCAGAAGGGGTTTCTTTGTTATGATCCTAACATACAGCGCATTCGTACCTCCCGTAATGTTGTCTTTTTCGAAAATCAATATTTTTTCCAACAACATCTTGATTCTCTCAAGTCACCATCTGTTGTTTCCCTACCTGGTTTTTCGGATAAAACACCATTTGTCAAATTTGATCCTAATTGTGTTTATCAACGGCGGAGTAAAGCTGCGACCACGCATAGTCTCCCTCATGATCCCACAACTGCATCTGGTCCAACTGGAGATCCCCCCTTACGGCGTTCATCTCGGATTTCAGTACCTCCAACTCGTTATGGATTTACCCACACTTCCTTGATGGCCACCATGTCCTCTACTTCAATTCCAAACTCATATTCCCAGGCTGTGCAGCATGAATGTTGGAATAACGCTATGCAGGAAGAATTGGATGCTCTTGCGCATAATCATACATGGGATGTGGTTCCGTGTCCTTCCTCTGTTAAGCCAATAGGTTGCAAGTGGATCTATTCTATAAAGCTTAAACCTGATGGGACTCTGGATAGGTACAAGGCGCGTCTGGTTGCTCTGGGTAATCGGCAGGAATATGGTATTGATTATGACGAGACCTTTGCTCCTGTCGCTAAAATGACAACCGTTCGCACTATTCTTGCTATTGCCGCATCTCAATGCTGGCCTCTATACCAGATGGATGTCAAGAATGCCTTTCTTCATGGTGATCTCAAAGAAGATGTTTATATACGTCTTCCTAAAGGGGTTTCCTCTCACATCCCGGGTGCTGTTGCAAAACTTCGGCGTTCTCTTTATGGCCTCAAACAAGCCCCCAGGGCCTGGTTTGAAAAGCTTCAAAATGCTCTTATCCACTTGGGTTACCATGCCAGTCCATATGATCCATCCATGTTTCTTCATCATACTTCTATGGGGATTACTATTCTTCTTGTTTATGTGGATGACATCATCATTACTGGTACAGATGCACATATGATTCAACAACTTCAGACCTCTCTTCATGAATCTTTCCACATGAAAGATCTAGGCCCTCTAAACTATTTTTTAGGTCTTGAAGTTCATCAATCTGCTAAAGGCATCGTTCTTCATCAACATAAATATGCTCTTGAATTAATTGATATGGCTGGACTTCAAGATTCTGCTCCCGTCGATACTCCTATTGAAGTCAATATTAAACTTCATCAAGACAGTGGGGATCTTATCTCTGATCCTACCCTATATCGTCGGCTTGTTGGCAGCTTAATTTACTTGACGATAACTCGTCCTGATATTGCTTATGCCGTCAATTTAGTTAGTCAATTTATGACTGCTCCGCGACATCTTCATTTGGCTGCAGTTCGACGGATTATCAAATACATAATTCGGACACCGACCCGTGGTTTATTTTATCCAGCCAACAACTCACTGACACTCAAAGCATACTCCGATGCTGATTGGGCTGGTTGTCCGGACACTCGTCGCTCTACCACGGGGTGGTGTATGTATCTGGGCGATAGCTTGATTTCGTGGAAATGTAAGAAACAAGATAAGGTCTCAAAATCTTCCACTGAAGCTGAGTATCGTGCCATGTCTGCTGCTTGTTCTGAAATTCTCTGGCTTCGCGGGTTGCTTTCCGATCTCGGATTTCCTGCTCATAGTGCCACTCCACTCTATGCAGACAATACTAGTGCTATTCGTATTACGGCCAATTCAGTTTTTCACGAACGCACTAAACACATAGAGATTGATTGCCATTTTATACGAGACGAATACAAGCGTGAAGTGATTACCCTTCCTCACATCTCTTCTAATCTTCAACAAGCTGATATCCTCACAAAGGGACTTCCACGACCTCGACATCAGTTCTTGGTTAGCAAATTGATGCTTGTGGATTCTCCAACATCAATTTGAGGGGGGGGTGTCAAATGCTAGATGGCTCAGGCCCAATTAGGCCCAATATGTCTCGTTGGATTTGGTCAACTTTGCACAAGTTTTCTTTCCTTTTAAATAGATTGTAATTAGCTGATTTCTCTCTTTCTTTGATAACAGATTGTAATTAGATTAGCAAAATTGTAGCCTTAGATAAGGTAGCTGTATTCTATTTAATGGGAGAAAATCTCCATTGTAAGGACAGAAAAATCAATTCAAAATTCTTTGAATTCAACGAATGTTACGATGAAGATCACAGGTGGGCCACTGTTGATCAAAGTGAGATCAGGTCTTGTTCTGTAGAGAATATCCTCCCAGACTGAATCAGGGGCTTCCCAGGATGGAAGATGAAGAGGAGATATCACACTATCGACCTCTATGTCATGAGAAAAAACCTAGGGCAGAAAGTTACAAATGACCATGTGCTCTCTTATACCATGTCAATAATAGGCGCATGGAAAGAAAGAAGTATTTGGTGGAAAACGTGTACCCCTTAGGGTTCATTCATTCTCATTATATAAGGGTTGATGATCCTATTATTAGTGTCCTAATACAATCAAGATCCTTAGTTATAGCTACTTAATATAGAAAGTGTACATGTATTATGACTAAACTAATTCCTAAATTATAGATAACTAATGATTCATGGGCTGGATTGACACCTACACGCATGCATGATATTGTCCGCTTTGATCCACGGGCCTCATAGTTTTTTTCTAGTAGGACTCAACCCAACAATATGCCTCATGCAAGGTAAGGTTGCAAGCTTTACATATAATCCCAGTCACTTTCCTCTCTATAGTCAATGTGGGACTCGAGGGCGTCACAATTAACTTCTAGAATTTTCTGAGAACTGCAAAAGCACCCTGTTATTTACTGTAATAATAAAACAGGCCATGACATGTTTTATCAAATATTTGGGTACTGTTTGGCCCAAAATCTTCCTCAAAACTTGGCAGGACCCATGCGGGACTTCTTAGGATGTTCAAATTGCTTTATGAGGGATTTAACCAACTCAAATTTGCGATAAAAAATCAACTCTGCATCATGTAATCATACAAATAATGATATAACAATTTAACAACAGTCACTAGTTGCGTAAGACAAATCTGAAACTCAAATAAACAACTACTGATGACAAGGAAAAAGTACTAAACTTCTGAATTCAGCAAACCAAAGCTCCATAGCCCTAAACCATCGCCAAACTATGTCCGGCCAAGGCCTTAAGCAGTTCGACCATGGTGGAAAACTCTCCAATGGCCCACAGCCAATCATATTTGCCTTACCTCTTTTATGTGCATGGTTTTGGCATTGATTCCTGATAGATTTTAGGGTTTAGATCAATAGTACTTATCAAATCCCTTTTTTTAACATAAAATTAACTAGAATCATCAAAGAGTGAGAGACCATAGCATATATGTATAAAAAGAAATCCCAAACACTAGGTTTTAAGAGTGCATAACACCCAAGAAATCCAAGCCACACTAGTTTCGGCCAAGGGATATTTACCCAATAATGGCCCAGGGCCTTGTTGGATGTTCCAAAACCCCTTAGTAATCACAATTTTAAGTTTTGATCATTTGCACGTTGCTGGTGCTTGTCAGGCCAGTTATCTGGATCACTTGACAATGGGCTCCACTTGTTCAAATTCAAGACGCTGAGTTTTTGTTCATAACCTTGCATAAAGAATCATGCAATTGCTCCTGTTAACAATTATCAAAGGCATTTTTACGGTGGAGCATTTCAGTGAAGGTTCGTTAAAGTATTTTTCTATCTACACAGCTGCTAACTCTCAGAGTCAATACTCTAAATCTTGAAGTGATTTATCTCTCTCCAGTCTCTCCACCCAGTGTCGCTTCAGCCATTCTCTTGTTACTAAATTGCATGTCATATGCATAATACCAGTAGTCATCATACTGCATATGCCTGTGTGTCATGTATTGGACAAAGGAGTGTTTATGTCTGGTACCATGTGCCCATATGCAACACTGGAAGACATATCTTATGCCACTCACATTTTTATGCGCCACAAAACCATTTATCAAAGTCACGTACATGATGAGCTGCTCAAAACCTTATCTCATTATGGTTGGTTTTTATTTTTCGTTGTAGAATTTTCCTGGAAGAGCAGCTCCACTTAAAGAACAGACAGTTTCTGAATATATCCTTGAAGCTGGACGACAGGGATTTGAAGTTAACTGGTCCCGATTATGTGAGGAGATAGGATTGACACAGGGGATATTAACTGAAATTCAAGGTGCCATTGCGAAAGTGGGTTCAAGAGAAAGGTTGAAACCAATCAAAGAAGAATTACCTGATCATGTAAGTTTATATTCCTGAAAAATTCTATGGTATTGACAAGAGCCCACGGCACAATGGGAGGTGCTCATGATTTCAACCTTGAAGTTGTGGGTTCAAATCATGTTTGTTACCACTTAAACAAATTATAGTTAAAGAAAAATGATTTCCTGTGGTAATAAACTTTGGCTTTTTAAGAAATTAAGTCCTTATCTGATCTAGCTTTCTATGATAAGAGGCAATCATATTTCATTTTAGATTTGTTGGGATTAAATGAGCAATAAGTTATTATCCTACTTTGAGGTGATTATGATAACAATTTTCACAAACTTCTTATTTCTTTAGTGAGGATAAGGCAATAATTGAACTAATTTAACAAGCAGAGTCAAAGAGGAAAATATTTCCATTAAATAGAGAGCCTCTACGACTCCACCCATACTGGTTAGCCGAGGTGCTTGTTAGATGGTTGTCCTTCATGGATAACGTTAATACGTTATCATCCTCGTTACCACCATTATCATCATCATCTTCAATTAATCTTATTTCATCTAATTTGAGTTGACTATATGATTTACGTGTACATTATCAGACTAATTGAGACAACATCCCTTATTTTATTTTTTTCGTTGGGGCCATTCCTTACATGTCATTTGGTAGCAGCTTCCATTGACATTTGAATTTGGGCTGATTTTGAAATTCCTAAGGGAAGACAATCAGATTAACAAGTCTATTGGCTCAGATCTAAGGAACAAATGAGTCTTGGAGGACTTCTACCCTGGCCAAACCATACTAGAGGTTCGGTTGGGCTTCCAATCGATGACGACTGTGTGGATGGTGGTCTGTGGTGTCCTTGAATGGCTGGTTCGTGTCTGATTCAGGCCATAGGAGCTTGAGTAAGTGTTTTATGGTGTAATTTTTGAAATTAGTAAAATAATAATATAGGACTGATCGCCCAACCTAGGGGGTGTGATCATCCTTCTGCATTTTCTACTAATTCAGGTTCTTTTCCCCTCATTTATCTTTTCTTCTCCTTTTTATTTTTCACGACATATTCAGTTGAAACCCTAGATCCAATCCAATCTAGGGTTCAAACTTGATTTCAGAGCTGCAAATCCTAGGCAAGACAATCAGATAAACAAGTCTATTGGCTCAGATCTAAGAAACAAACAAGTCTTGAAGGACTGATACCCTAGCCGAACCATACCAGAGGTTCGGCTGGGCTTCCAGTTGATGAAGACTCTGTGGATTGTGGTCCGTGGTGTCCCTGAATGGCTGGTTCGTGTCTGCTTCAGGCCGTAGAAGCCTAATTGTTTTATGGCGTTGATTTGAAGCTTTGAATTTGATCTATATGTGTTAGCTGAAGTCTGTAATGTGTTGACTTGGTAGTTTGGACTGTCGACTTGATGTTTCAGAATTCTGGATATATGTTTATTGTGCCAACTGATGTTTGAGGTGTTGGTTTGTGCCTTGGGTTATGTTCTTGTGTTTCTGAAGTTCTGGTGTTTTTTTCAGCATCATAGTATCATTGGATTGGTGTCTTGGTGGGTTTTTGGCCTTCAACAATCCAATCTAGTGTATTGTTTTCTTTGTTGACAGTGTGTTAATCATTTTTCTTTGGGTTCATCAAATTGTTCTTCATTAGAACGGCAATCTATTGTTCTTCATTAAAACGGCAATTTAAATGGAGTCAAAAGGTGAAGATTCTAGTTCCATGGGATCCAATCAATCAATCCTCCCTAATGTTGCTAATCCTAATACAAGAATAACACCTAGCCTTTTGCAATGGCACTAACTATAGGGATTGAGCCTACGCCAGAATGGAGGCTTGAAAAGACTTGGTTATATTACCAGGAGTATCAATGAACCAGAAAAGGATAAGCCTAAATATTTATTGGATATTTCAGAAAATATGTTGATCATGAACCGGATCCTTAATTCGATGGAAGAAGGGATTGCAAATAGTATTAAATATTCTGAGACTGCAAATGAACTCTGTGAGTCAATTGTGGCAGCTTATGCACAATAGAGGAACAATGCTGGGATTCTAGAATTGAAGATGGTGATTGCCAATTTTAAACAGGGAAATTTATCAATTGGATATTATTATTCTAAACTCGGGGAGTTATGGATAAGAGTTGGAGTCTTACATGAGCCTAAACCTTGTTGTACCAAAAAAACATGCAAAATTGTTGAAAGACCAACATATATTTGAACTCTTAGGGGGTGTTAACCAAGAGTATGAATCCCCTTTCACACAAGTAAAAGTTAGGATTCTTTGCCTCCCATTGGTACAGCCCAAGAATGCCACCTGCTCTAACCAGAAGTCGTACTTGCTTAATTTAGCATAAAGCTGATTATCCCAAAGCAATTGAAGGGAAGTGTGCAAATGCTCTCCATGTTGTTCCTTAGCTTTACAGTAGATAAGGATGTCGTCGATAAATACCACAACAAATCGATCCAGATAAGGCTTGAAGATCTGATTCATTGTGGCCATAAATGTTGTCAGCGCATTAGTTAACCCGAATGGCATGACCAAGAACTCGTACCATAATGAGTTCTAAAAGTTGTCTTGGGAATATCAGTTCCCCTAACCTGCAGTTGATGATACACGGACCTTAAGTCTATCTTAGAGAAATATCTTGCCCCTTGAAGTTGATCAAACAGTTCATCTTGTGGCAACGGATACTTGTTTTTAATAGTGACCTTGTTGAGTTGTCGATATTCAATGCACATACGCATCGATCCATCTTTCTTTTTCACAAACAACACAGGTGCTGCCCACGGGGACACACTCGGTCTAATAAACTCTTTTCTAGCAATTCTTGTAACTACTCTTTGAGTTCCTTTAGTTCCGGAGGAGCCATCCTATATGGTGCTTTAGATATAGGTGCTATTCCAGACCCTAATTCAATGGTGAAATGCACTTCTCTAACTGGAGGTAACCCCGGCAAATCTTCCTGAAAGACATCAGGAAACTCCCTGACTACCGGGATATTCTCAACTATAGGTTTCTTCTTTTCTTCTGAAACAAAGGCCAAATATCCAGAACAACCATTTCTCAACAGTTTTCCTGCCTTCATAGCTGAAATAATACTGATCTGAACTGATTTCTTTTTCCCCACTACACGAACACCAGTAAACCCCTCCAAGTTAAAGCGGATTGTTTTGTTAAAGCAGTCCACCAAGGCTTTATACTTAGAGAGCCAGTCCATCCCTAAGATAATATCAAAATCTTTCATGCACAGTAAAACTAGATTAATTGGCATATTAACTCCCCCAATCTCTAATACAGTCATAGAAAATAGTTGCAGTAGAAATTTGGTCAACAATGGGGGTAGAGACAATTAGTGTGCTATCAAGCTTAGAAGGTGAGATTTTTAGTTTCGGTGCAAACACATGTGATACGAAAGAGTGAGTGGGTCCAGAATCTAACAAAGTACTGTCTTCAATATAGAGACCATACCCTCTACCACCTTGTCTGCCATCGCTGCCTCCTGATGGGTCATAGAAAATACCCTAGCATTGTTTTGAGGCCTTCTTTGATTTCCACCCTGGCCAGCTCATGCTCTATTTTGGTGTTGTCCCTGGGGAGGATTCTACGTGTGTTGGGGGTGTTAAAGATACATGAACCAAGCACGAAGCATTCAAGAGAGATCTCAATTGCAAGAGAATTTCGTATATTTTATATTGATGAAGGAAACATTTATAACACTGTAGCCTAGATTAGTGGATCTGATTAGGGATCTGATTACATGATTACGGGCCTAAATTAAGGAAACTAATATCTATCTAATCTTTTGGCAACTCATACATGGGCTGACCCAATACATGGGTTGCTGACCCATTAGGTCGAGCTGACCTATTGGCCTATTTTTTTACACTCCCTCTCAAGCTTTGGATTGGAGAATGTGACCATCGAGAGCTTGGAAACTAGCTCCGAGAAAGGAGAGGTGGAGTGCCTCTTGGTGAAAAAATCTGCTATCTGAGCAGCTGATGAAATCTGAAACAGCTTTATAGTACCACTCCAAACACGTTGATGAATGAAATGGCAGTCAACTTCAAGATGTTTGGATCATTCATGGAAGACATCATTTTTTGCCAGTTTCCGTGCACTTTCACTGTCCGTAAAGAGGGGTAGATTTAGGAATTAGAACTCCTAAATCTCGAAGTAACCAACGAAGCCAAATAATTTCAGTAGTGGTGTGGGATAGAGCACGATATTCAGTTTCAGTGGAAGATCGTTAGACAACTTCCTGTTTCTTGCTCTTCCAAAAGATGAGAGAGGAGCCAAGAAAAATGGAGAAGCCTGTTGTAGAGTGCCGATCATTGACATCTCCTTCCCAATCGAAATCAGAATAGCCATGCAAACTAAGATTTTGACTGGAGGAAAGAAGGAGGGCACGGTTGGAACTTCCTTGTAAGTATCTCAGTATACACAGTACAGCAGCCCGGTGAATATGAGTTGCGCAACAAATTGGCTTATCACAAGTACTGCAAAGGCAATATCTAGTCTGGTAATCGTAAGTTAAACCAAGCTGCCAACCACCTCACGATAACGAGTTTGATCAGAAAGTAGATCTCCATCAGTAGTTCGGAGCTTCAGAATACGTTCAATTGGAGTAGAGACGGGCTTAAGATCTGTGAGTCTAGCTCGTTGGAGAACTTCATTGCAGTATTTCGTTTGGGATAAAAGATATCCTTTGGGAGAGTAGGCAACCTCAATGCCCAAAAAGTATCACAGTTTTTTACCTTTGAGGAAATTTTGCATGAGATGGGACCAATAGGGATAATTTGTGCCATCGAGTTTGACAGTAATTCCCGATAAAGTTCGATTAGAAGACATTGGAACAAAATAAATTGCTCACAGACTGAATATATGAGAAATCCAGCCGTAGAAGCCAAGTCAGATTTGAAATCCAGCCACAACAACTAACCAGATCTGAAAAATTCCAATAAGGAAGGTCCAGGTGACTTGAATCTGAGCACAGATGAGTGCTATGGGCCCCATTGAATGATCAAATGAAAGATCACAGCCACAGGGAGCAAACAGAGATCCAAAAAGGTCCAAAAAAGTCCAAAAATTGATCCAGGCGACCTTGATTTTGAGCTCAGATCTGATCTGTGGGCCCCTCTGGATGATCAACTGGATGATCAGATCACGCAGTGATCTCTGCCTCAAAAATCTGAAACTCCTCTAGGTGGAAATTTGATGAAAGCTTGAGAAACCAGAAATTTGAACGGTCTTGATGAAAACTATTTGCTCGAATGAGATAAGTACAAATCAGGGAGAATGGCCTACCTCAGATGATAAAAAATTCTGAAAAAAAGTGTAGAATTCCTAGGATTGATGGGCGACCAGGATAGGAAGATTTCTCAGGGCAAAGGGTGATGAACAGGTGGGCCACCTTTGCTCACAACAAATACAGTGCTTCTCACAAACGAAATAGAACTGTCGCAGGGCTTCTCTTATACTTGAATGGACAGATGATTAGGCTCTGATACCATGTTAGAGATACATGAACCAAGCACGAAGCATACAAGAGAGATCTCAACTGCAAGAGAATTTGGTATATTTTGTATTGACGAAGGATACATTTATAACACTGTAGCCTAGATTAGTGGATCCGATTAGGGATCTGATTACATGATTACAAGCCTAAATTAAGGAAACTAATATCTATCTAATCTATTGACAACTCATACATGGGCTGACCCAGTACATGGGTTGACCAAATACATGGGTTGCTGACCTATTGGCCTATTTCTTTACGGGTGGGGGGGGGGTACCTGGGCAACTTATTCGGCTGCATTGGGCGCTGAGGTTGAGTTTGTTGCTGGAATGACGCAGCCTGGATTCACAAGCGGTGATGAAATAGGTGTAGGCAAGCCCTGCAAGAGAGTTTTTCGAATCCTGGATGAATTCCAGTGAAGACCGACTTCGCAGATGGGAATTGACCGAATTCCTCTCGGAACTCAATATGACTCTTCCGTTGAAGAGAAAGATAAAACCAAGCAAACCAACCAATCTTTATTGTTGAATATTCATGAACTACTCTCCTAATGGAGTGATTACATATTTGTAGGAATGGTTGGACATCCCCTTTCCTAATAGGACTTTGCTTTCCTAAACAATAAAGGAAACTTAACTTGGTTACAATCCAAATAAAATAATGATCTTTAAATATCCATCGTTGATTCCCGAAGATGAAGTCAATGTAGGGGACTTCAACGATTTGTTCTACTATTGATGTCTCCTGAAGTACCATTAGATCCACTGAGTGATTAGACTTGTTGCTCATTAGATTCATGATCTTTAAATATCCATCGTTGATTCCCGAAGATGAAGTCAATGTGGGGGACTTCAACGATTTGTTCTACTATTGATGTCTCCTGAAGTACCATTAGATCCACTGAGTGATTAGACTTGTTGCTCATTAGATTTTTGTCTTCAACGTACGCTTGTCCTCCTCTTGCCTCTTTTGGTCAGCACTATCCATAGCAATAATTTTAGTCTTTGTGTTTTCTGGCTCTTCTAAAATATGCTCCATAGCAAAAGTTTTGCATGCTATTTCATCTAACAGTGTCGTGACATTATTAGTTTCTTGATCTTGATGTTCAATGCTATCCTTGATGTCTTTTATCATGGTTTGTAACTCTTGTGGCACAATCACGACTATTATTTCTTCCTTCTGCTCACTCTTTGATTCTTCAATTGGAGGTGAAGATGTGGATGGAGAAGGTGTTGTCAATGGCAATGAAATGATCTTGATCCGTTGTCCTTTCCAAAGAAAAGAATGTATGTTCTTCTCTTTGTCAGTATGAACATTCATATCCAAAACCCATGGCTGACGCAGCCAAGATCCGCGATCGGGTTGATAGATCAATCTCCCGAAGGATTGATCAAATCCTCTCACCAGGGCACAAGCATAACCATGAACAACTCAAGTGAGCAACTCAGAAATCTATTGATTAATTGAAATAAGCATGTCCATGACAATGAGGCCTAACATCCTTTTATAAAGGAGTTGGCTTGATCCCTAAGCAACTATATTTCCTAATATATGAATCATATCTAAAATAAAAAGGAAACTAACTAATATTAATCATAAACAAACCAAACTGTTAAATAACATTTCCTAACTGAATGTATGTCACCTTGGGCCTATGGACTGGACCAAATGGGTTGGCCGACCTATCGTCTGGTCTGCATCAATTCTCCCCCGCTTGAAAAAAAAATCGACTCCGGCGAGTTGATAGCCTGATGAAAAGGGAGAGAATTCGACTACAAATTCTGAAAAATGTCCGCCTTGGTCGAAAATCAATCGCACAAATGTCTGTTTCTTCTTTTGATCTGCTTTCTCATGACATGGCGTGGAAGGTTGATGCAGTCTTTTACTCCATTGAGAGGTAGATGGGAGGTTTTTCTTCTGATGATGTGTGATCTGACAATTAGAAGAGCATGAACATTGATTATCCATCGGTGATCGCCGAAAATGAAGTCAGTGTGAGGAACTTCAATTACATGATCTGCTTGTGAAACTATTGGAACAATGGACTTGATTTCTGATGACCCAATTGGATTTTCTGGAAGTGGTATGACAATTGGAACCACCGGATGTTCAATCTCCTCACTAACTTGATCAGAGTATTCAATGTTTGCTTCTCCTTGTTCATCTTCAACCTTTTGCAGCTCTTGATTGACATTGCCTTGATCAATATTGTCTGTACTCACGAAATCATCTTTGCGATGAACTTGCTCTTTGATGTCGTCCTTAATGTCTTCTAGCTTCACTTGTGGCGCAGTCATGACTTCAGTTTCAACTATTTGCTCTTTTTGTGACTTTTCTGTGGAAGGTGATGATGTAGACAAAGATGGGGCTGTTAAATTCATTGGAATGAGCATAACTCTTTTTCCATTCCCCAAAATGGTATATGTATTCGCCTCTTTATCATGGTGCACTTTTCGATCAAACAGCCATGGACCTCCGAAAATAATGAGCAATATTCATATGGATCACATCACACCAAATTTTGTCTTCATAATGGCCCATTTTGAATGATACCAAACATCTATGAGTCACGGAGATAACATTACCATTAGACCATGTGACTTGGTCGGGCTTAGGAAGCTTCTCAATTGGCCAATGAAGTTTGTCAATGCCCTCTTGCGCGACAAAATTCATTGCACTACCATTGTCAATAATCAAATTCACGGACTTGTCTTAGACTCTTATCCGTGTGTGGAATTTTTGAGCCTGGCTCCATTCTTCTTCTTCCTTTTCATTTGTATTGAGGAGTCGGCGAATGACAATAGTAGGATTGTCTTCTCCTGGAAAAAGTCTTTCCACAATATGAGCTCTTTGTCGACATTGTTGCCTGCGAGACCTTCTAAGCATGCGCTCAACACGGATGGCTTCTAAGTATGCCTCTTGACCAAAATAGAACTCATTCTCAAAATACCAATCTCTATATGTAAATTTATACCAAATTCTTTGAAGTTCAATTGAGCTCCTCAAAATTTTCATATTGACTTGATGCGAAGAGTAAAAATTTAAATGCTCTTCAAAATTAAAATCAGACTGACCAGATGTGTAGATCCCACTGATTGGAATTTACACGTGAAGACGGATCGTCAATCAATGCCGGGATGGTGAAGATATCAACAAAAATGATTTCCAGCCTTTAGATTGGTTAACACTGCACTTTGATTGGGTGTTGATGTCGCTGCTGATGTCACCACTGCTTGCTGCTAGTTCATTGAACTGGGATGATGCCTTTTTTTTTAATCTGTTAATAGGCTGGACTGGGTATGGGCTTAAATCAGGCCCAGATGGCAGGTCAGGCCCAAATTGTAGCCCAGTTCAGTGCCCAGGCAGAATACATGGGAGAGAGGGCCTCTTTGCTGTCTTGGTATTCATGCAGAAAGGAAATAAGAGAGGAGCTTGGGTCTCTTACTTGCTTTGACTGGGAGAAAACGAAGAACAAAGGAGATGGGGAGTGAAAGGAAGGCGATGCTGATAAGAGAGGACTGACGATGCTGGCTATTGCTGCGATAAAGATGGAGTTGCAGTGGATATGAAGATTGATGGTGCTGCTGGAGTGCTCATTGTCGGTGCCAGGTATGCCTTTTAACTCAGGCTCCTCTACTGCTTTCTCTCTCTTCTCTTTATTTTAATTTTTTTTGGGTTTTGGGGATGGCAGAAGAACGTGAGAGGAGTTTTGGGAAAGTGGAGGATTGCGTTGGTGGATTGGCAAGGGTGGTTTGGGTGGAACGATTTGGACTGCTCAGGTGTCGCAGTAGGAGGGGAATGGGGATTTTGGAAGTGGTTTCTGGGTGTTGGGGTTGGTTTGAGTCGGAGACGGCTGTTTGGGTGAAGATCGATGGGTTTGTGGCTCGATTTGGGGTTGACTAGGTTCGGACAATGGGGTGATTTGGTGGAATAGTGGTCACGGAGGCTTCTTTTTTTTTTTTTTTTTGTGATCTG
Organism: Litsea cubeba; assembly: GCA_012931725.1. NCBI lineage: Eukaryota > Viridiplantae > Streptophyta > Magnoliopsida > Laurales > Lauraceae > Litsea > Litsea cubeba. Next base: position 33,997,672 of record CM022947.1, read on the forward strand.
GGATGGGTTCGTTGGGCAAGGTTTTGGGTTTGAGTGAGTTGGGAATGGTTAGGATGGGGAGCAGGGGTTTTGCTGTTCTGATTTGGGTTCGTTGATGAGGGGTTCAACGGGGTGGGTTTCGTTGATGATGTGGATGAGTAAGTTGGAAGGTGGGTTCCGGTTTCGGCTTGGGGGTTTGGGGGGTTTTTTTTTTTTTTTTATGGTGACAGGTTTGGGAGATGTGGGTCTGGTAGGTTTGGTTTTAGGGGTTTTGGCAGGCTTGGGATTTGGGGATTAGGATTCGTAGGAAGTCTGGGATGTCGTTTCTGGTGGGTGGGCAGGGATTTGGTTAGGGAATGGGTTTGGGATTATAGGATTGGAGGAATGTTGTTTTAAGGGGTGTCGGTGGTGGAGAGATGATGGAACGGAGGTGGATGGATGAGAGGGGAGTTCTTCGGCTTTGATACCAATTGACGCAGCCAAGATCCGCGATTGGGTTGATAGATCAATCTCCCGAAGGATTGATCGAATCCAAGAGGATTCCGGCCACTAGGGCACAAGCATAACCATGAACAACTCAAGTGAGCAACTCATAAATCTATTGATTAATTGAAATAAGCATGTCCATTACAATGAGGCCTAACAGCCTTTTATAAAGGAGTTGGCTTGATCCCTAAGCAACTATATTTCCTATTATATGAATCATATCTAAGATAAAAAGGAAACTAACTAATATTAATCATAAACAAACCAAACTACTTAATAATATTTTCTAACTAAATGGATGTCCCCTTGGGCCTATGGACTGGATCAAATGGGTTGGCCGACCTATCGTCTGGCCTGCATCAATGGTCTTTCAAGAAGAATATGAGTAACATTTATATTGATCACATCACACCAAATATTATCTTCATAATTGCCAATCCTGAACGATACCGGACATCGATGAGTTACTGGAATGATTACATCATTGGCCCATGTAACTCGATAGGGCTTTAGGAGCTTCTCAGTTTGCCAGTGAAGCTTGTCAATCACTTCTTCCGTAATGAAGTTTATCGCGCTGCCACGATCAATAATCAGATTAGCTAACTTGCCTCCACACCTCACTCGTGTTTGGAGTTTTGTATGTTGTCTTCATTGTTCTTCTTCCTTCTCTTTTGTGGTGAGAAATCGACGTATGACAATCTTAGGATTATCTTCTCCTGCAAAATATGTTTCAACAACGTGAGCTCTTCTTGTTTCCTGTGACCTTCTTTCTTGGGATTTATATTACTGTCTGTGAGATTGTCGAAGTATGTGTTCAACACGGATAGCTTCTTTGTATGCTTCTTGAACAGTTTGACAAAACTTCATTTTCTCCTCTATATCCGGGTTACAATCCAAATAAAATAAAACTCCAAATTTTAATGACTTCTAAATAAATAACTCTCTAAATAAGACTCTGAAATAATTAAAACTCTAACTAAATGGATGTCCTATTGGGCTTGTGGACTGGGCCCAATTAGTTGGGAGACCTTGGGTCTGGCCTGCATCATGGCATCTGTGGCTAGAATTAATTTTGTTATTGTACTCCCTGACTCTTATTCGGGCAGTCTCTAATCTTATGTCCTGCTTGACCACACTCAAAAAAGGTGCCCCACTTCTTTCTACACTGACTAACATATTCACATCTTCGTCTACTCTCTACTTTTTGCTTCTTCTGTGGCATATGCTCCCTGAAATCTTCCTGCTGACCACCTGTGGGTTCGATTTGGGTGCTACTATTGATTTTATTGGTACCAGCTTCATACACAAATGCCTTATTGAGAGCCGCAGCATAGGTTGTCGGTTCGTGTAACTTCACGTCCTTTTTATTGTACTCTATATGTAGTCATTTAGGTTAACATCATTTTATTGTACTCTATATATAGTCATCTGTTCATAATAAAACCAGACGAAATAATTTTTTCAAAATGTAGCCCTAAAAGAGAATACCTCAATTGTAATGAAGGTTCAGGTAAAATCCTCACAAGGCTTCTACCCAAAGCAGAAGGTTTGAAGGACCCTCCTCGAAATGTTCAATCAAGAAGATGAAGACGATGAAGAAGAAACAGAAAACAAAGCAAAACCAGAGAAAACCCAAGGAAGTCCATTCGTTGCAAAGCAGAGATGGCCATTGAAGCTTCTTGACTGCAAGCTCTCTTCCTTTTGTCAGCGGCAAATAACCTTTCAGATATTGCTGTAACTTCTCTCAAACAAGCCAAGGAGATTCTTCCGTCCATTGGGCCATCCATCCTTCTTTGATGATTCCCCTCCATGGCCTCTCCTCGAAACCCTTAAACCCTTACATAGAAATTTACGCCATGCCTCGAGTCGGGATGACCATAGACGAATCACAAGACTGGATTGAAAGCCTTTAATTGGCCAGAAACATCCACTGAGACCTATCTTTTCTACATGGCTAATATGCCAAGCCCTTCTTTTGGATGTAAGGCCTGTGGGGTCACTCCTCAAATCCCATAGTCCCCCACATCACTAAGCAACATATTTTTTTATGATAAGTGCATGTATTTAACTTAGGGAGTTGGTAGTTAGATATTTATGTAGGCTGAGAAGATGCTGATTTCAGTGTGAGTTATAGTCTTCTCAAGTCTGTCTTTTGCCTGATTTGAGATCATCTCTATAAATCAATTGCTGGGCCCTAAAACAACTCAAAATTACCATCACCATATGTATTATCTCTGAACCAAATTGAGCCCATTATCAGATTGATCATATGCAAAACATGTGATTAAAACATAAAAGAGTTTAATCTCATGTCTTTTGAGTGATCAATCTGACATTATGTCCAATGTTAAATGAAGTGAAATCTAACAAAGTGATAAAGTGAGGAAAAATAATTATAATAGATGGTTAGGATTTTAGATATGGGCTCCTCAAGTTTAATTGTTTTAAAAGGCGGCGTTTTCTTAAAAGAAAAAAAAAATTATATCTGATGGTGAGTAGTGGTTGCCTGGTTGGATGGGTATCAAAATAGGGCTTGTGCAATTCAAAGAGGGTAGTGTTTGTGAGATGGTAACTTGATCATAGGTTGTCCAGGTGGCCCTGAAAATACAGTGACTTGTGTGTAAGAATCAGGATAATGGGTCTCATTTGAATTTCTATCTACTTTCATATATATGCATATATGTTGAGTTAGGCCCATGAATCACGAGCACCTGCTTCAAATTAATTCATTGAACTCAAATTTCGAATTAAGCAAACTGAAAAATGAACTGAATGAGCCTCCCCATCGAATTTTTGAATTATATTGTGTCGAACTACAAACTGCAAACTAAAATGCAAATTATGCGAATTACGAATCAGATAACTATGATCAGGACTACATTGATTGAAATCATATCCAACGGGGAGGGAAATTCAGAGCAACAACTGTCATCATAACCCACTTATATTTTATTCTATCTTGATTTGATGCTTTACTTTATCTTTATTTTACTGTAAAATTACCAAACGGGCCCTTAGGGATTGACAGATGATATATATAAGGGCTATACAGACAATCAACAAATACAGACAAGCCTTTAATCAAGCATATAATTGGCACAGTGAAATCTAGATGCAAAATCTAAGCTAATCACTTGTACAGTAAATCTGAAATGAAATCTAGATCCAATATCTAAGCTAATCACTTGTACAGTAAATCAATTTACAGCTTTGTGTTTGACCTGGCCACACAGTGTTGGGCCTGGAATGAGAGAAATGAGCCTCCATTTGACCAGAGTATCAGACAGCATCAATTTGGAAACAAGAAATTGATGATGAGGCTTTGGTAGTCCCTTTGTAAAGATTGTTAACACAAGTGACACAAAGCCCACCAGGCCCAGGCCCATTCATTGTAACAAATCAACCCATCATGTGGGATACGTTTAGGATATACTCAAATCACTGTAACAGCTTTCTTTCCATAACATATAGATTGTATTAAGATTGAATTGCCTTGATTAAGGCTAAATGAGATTATAAAAGGGAGGGAGGATCGTCCATTGAAGGGATCCAAGAATTTCACAAATATCATTGTCCATCCATAATCGTAACAAAGATATCAGCAAGTTGAAACTCTGTAGAGATATGTGGAAAATTGATCACATTACGAGAATATTCGTCACGGATAAAATGAAAATCAACTTTTATATGTTTGGTGCGTTCATGAAGAATTGGGTTTTCTGTGATGCGAATGGCACCAGTATTGTCTGCATGTAATGCAGTTCATGTAGATTGAGCGAACCCCAGATCGGAAATGAGACCAAGAAGCCACAATATTTCAAAGCATGCTGAGGACATTGCTCGATACTCTGCTTCTGATGAAGACTTTGATACACGTTCTTGTTTCTCACATTTCCATGATATTAAGGATTTACCAAGATACATTTACTACTCAGTTGTAGATCGTTGTGTATCAGGACAACCAACTGAATCTGCATTAGCATAATCTGTCAGATGAGTAGCGGATCCTTCGGAAAGAACAGTTCGCGAGTTGAAGTCTCTAACAGGTATCGGATAATCCGTTTTACAGCTGTTACATGAAGATGTCGACGACCAGTCATGAATTGGTTTACGAGGTTCATTGCATAAGATATATCTGGGTGAGTAATGGTGAGGTAAACTAAGTTTCCGACTATCCTCCGATACATGTGAGGATCAGGAAGTAAATCTCCATCATCGTTACGTAATTTAAGATTGACTTCCAACGGTGTCAGTTGGAGTGGAGTCTTGAAGATCAGCAAGAGAAATAAGGTCCATTGTATATTTGTGTTGATCAATAAAAAGACCGTTGGAAGTCTGTTGTATTTCCAAGCCCAGGAAGTAATGCAATGGACCTAAGTCTTTCATATGAAACGATGTACTCAGAGAAGCTTGAAGTGTTTTGATCATTTCAGCATCAGTACCGGTGATGATAAGATCATCAACATACACCTGAAGAACAATGACACCTGTAGATGTGTGTCAAAGAACGAGTGAGGGATCATAAGCACTCTGAGCAAACTCGAGGTGTCCCAATGTTGTTTTAAACTTGGCAAGCCTTGCCCAAGGAGCCTGCTTTAATCCATAAAGAGATCTACGCAGTCGACTGATGGAAGTTTTGGAAGGAGGAGACGCCTTTAGCAATTCTCATAGACTTCTTTTAGATCACCATGAAAGAAGGCGTTTTTCACATCCATTTGATACAGTGGCCATGTTTGATAGGCGACAATGGCAAGTAGTGGAACACTAGTCATCTTGGCAACTAGAGCAAATGTTTCTTCATAATCTATGCCATAGTCTTGTCTGTTTCCCAGAGCTACAAGACGAGCTTTGTACTTATCCAAAGAACCATCAAATTTAAGTTTGATCGAATAAATCCATTTGCATCCTATTGGTTTGACAGTAGATGGACAATCCACAATATCCTAAGTGTGATTCTTCTCTAGCGCACTAAGTTCTTCTATGCATAGCTTGTTTCCAGTAATCAAGTTGCAAAGCTTGTGAATAGGAATTAGGGATGGAGGTAGAAGAGAGTGTCCATTAAGGATGCATGGGTAAAAACATAGTGATCAGGAAGGCGAGTAATTCTAGAGGATCTACGCAAGGCACTTGGTTTGGACCAATTATCAGTGGAGGCTCTGGTGGTTGTTGGTCTATAGTGGTAGCATTTTCCCGTCTATGATACATGCAATTAGGTTTAAACATAGAAATAGTTGTTTTGTCAGAAAAATCGGGTAACAGAACTCTGGTGTTGGTATCTGGTGGTTTTGGAAAAAATCCTGATTTTCTAAGAAAACAACATTACGAGAAATCTGGATGCGTTTAGCAATCGAATCATAACAGATAAAACCTTTTTGATGAGGAGCATAACCTAAAAAGGCACACTGAGTAGATTGAGCAGTTAGTTTAGTTTTTTCATTTGGAGGAAGAAGGACAAAGCATACACAACCAAAAGGATGGAGGTGGTTATTTAGAGGTTGTGTCTTGTATAGTCGGAAATAAGGGTTCTCATTGTTAATGGAAGAAGAGGGTAACCGATTTATGAGATGTACTGCTATTGTTACAGCCTCAGGCCAAAAACGTGTAGGCACTGAAGACTCAAGCAGGAGAGTTCGAGTAACATCAAGAAGATGTCTATTCTTCCTCTCTGCAACCCCATTCTGTTGCGGAGTTATGGACATGTCCGTTGTGATACAATTCCTTTTTCCCGTAAAAATTGCCGAAATGCAGTAGACAAATACTCTCCCTCTGAATCTGACCTCAATATTTTAATGCACTTTGAAAATTGGTTCTGAACATATGTAACAAAGATTTTAAAGGCAGCGAGGAAATCAGATTTTGAATGTAACAAATAAATCCAGGTGAATCTACTGAAGTCATCGATAAAGGTAACAAAATATTTATAACTACCTTTAGTTATGTGGGGGGCTATTCCCCCACACATCACTGTGAATCAAATCAAAATATTCTTTGCTATGAGATGTTGAGTGAGGGTAAGGAAGAGTTTTACTCTTTCCTAACACAAGGACCAGAGTTTTTTAATAATCCGGAATTGCACAGAGTTGACAAAGTTCTGAAATTTGGATGTCCTAACTTATTATGCCGCAGTTGAGAATTATTCAAAAAAGAAAAAAAAAACAACTTGTTCGTAGGTTTGTCCTACATAATTGAGGGCATATAAAGGGAAAATAGTCTTCCTTCTCTAGGCCTCCTCGCGATCACCTTCCCCGATTCCTGGTCCTGTACAACACAACCAGAAGAAGAAAATGAGATTTTGCATTTGTTGTCAACCAATTGTCCAACAGAGACTAGATTTGTAGTTAATTTTGGGGAAACAAAAACATCTTTTATTGGTAATGGACTGATGACATCACCAATAGCAGTAATGGGTAAATTTTCTCCACTGGCAGTTTGAATTCTAAGATTACCCTTATAGTCAGCAATGTTTTTCAAAGATGAAGGTGATGATGTCATATGATTGGTGGCGCCTGAGTCCAAGTACCAGGTAAATGAGGGGGTTGAGGCCTTACCTGAGAGGCCAATGGCGGAGAAAGAATTAATTATCATTTGTTGAACTAACTCAGGGGTCAGAGAAACTGAAGAATCAGACTCTGCAGATGCAACAGATTGTGCAGAAGAACCTTGTATCGTAGAAGAAGAATCACCCTGCTCAAAAGTAGCAGGAGTAGTGGTAGTGGTTGTAACGACCCAGAATCCGGGGCCCTTCGAATTCCGTGCCGAGACTCATAAGCATCACATATATAGGTTAAAATCAAAGATCACATAAAGATTTAGGCATTTACCAGCTTAAGCCAACTTGTATTAAAAATCCAATTATAATAAACAAATGTAACATTGTCTAATAAAAATAATTGCAATGTCTATAAAATGAAATAATCTAAACAATCTAATTCTTCTTCATATATGTGGCTTCGACGCTCAAGTACGCATCCCAAAGTCTATCTCCCGGTCATCACGGTTTTCCTGAGTCGTTAAGTTCTGGTTACCTGGATTGGGGCAAATCCACAAAAATATCAATACAACTGAGTGAATAGATATTCTAATCTATTTGCACATTTAAATATATGTTTAGATAAGATTAGACAACAAATTAAAAATAACGTCCAAAGTCTCATTCAAGCCAAGGTTGGAATATGGTCAAACAAACAACCTCCAAGCCACCTATTAGCACCAGCCCAGAAACCGACCACCAAGGTCCAAAACCATCGACCACGAAGGTCCAAAATCATCGACCACGAAGTTCCATCGTATACATGTATACCGGTCACAATGACCCTGTCTCATCAGTCACGTCCACTAAGGACCAGCCATCATAATGGCCCCTCACGTCCACTAAGGACCAGCCGTTATAACGGCCCGGACACTAAGTCCAACATCAAAAATCTTCACAAAATCGGCCATACATGCTCGTGGTCTAGGGGTGTCCAAAAGGTTCCTCCAAACAAACAAAGTCACCGTATCTCAGTTTTCCAGTCAAATAGCAAATACATGTCTCATCAAAAATATGATATATAGCATGTCCTCAACTTTAGTAATGAGCGAATTCCATAATCAACCCCTTCTCAAATTATGTGGATTTAATATGCCCCAGTCCGAATCAAAATTGGTGTACGAGACGAGAGAGGTCAATGACATAACTCACCCTTTACAGTTTGAGGGAAATATTCAACCACAAGATATACATATATAAACCACACAATCTACCATATGTGATCCCAAATAGACAGGGTCCACATACATATTTCAAGTCACCATATATTCAAATAACAGGGTCCAAATTACATATTCGACAAATCAAGAACTAAAGGATGCAATTCAAACAATGAATAACCAGCCTTTGTTTGCAATTCCAGGAAAACTTAGGATTCCATCCATAGCATTCTCCACATTCAAAACTTAATAAAAGCAAGCAAAAGGGTTTAATCATAATTTCTTAAGACTGGGAGGACCTTCTTTGTAAATTCATACTTCATATAAGTCTGGAAATTTCTACCCAAAACCCTATCTTGATGAATTCCCAAGAAAAAGGGCCTAATCTGAGTTTATTATAAACTACCAGGGCCTATTCCAAATTTTAGAAACTCAAGTAGCCACGATAGGATCCTTAACAGAACTCTATTTTCTGTATTCATAAGCCTCACGATTGGTATACTCTGAATGGTTAGATAGTGGGCCCCAATGGCCCAAACCTAAGATGGACCTAAACTCCATGGTCGCCCATCAGTCCTCAACCCATTGAATGGATCTGATCTCTGATCAGGTGGGCCAGGGGGTCTCACTAGAGCATGTCGACATTCAGCCCAAAAACTTGCAAATACCGCCTCCCTTCTAACAAAACAATTGGATGGAGACCCAGCTGGGACCCACTCCACATAGGTCCACCACTCCTGATGTCGCCCATGGGTCCCCTTCCAGATCTACGGACCTGATTGATCATCAGGTGGGCCATGTGGTCCCACAACCACAAACGACCCAAAACATGCCATAAACGTGCAGAAACCAAAAATTCCAGTTTCTGGGTGGATTTTCTTGCTGATTTGCCATTCTTTGATCATGAAAACATTGCTTAGAAACCTACAATTCATAAGGAATCAATTCCTCAAATCATAGCATTAAAAAATAGATTTTATCTCATCAATACTATCAACTAGTGTGTCGAGTGCAAATTCTGTACTGTAACAGTCTCTAGTAAGGAAGCAACAATCAATCCATCATATGTACTGATTAGATTTAATGTTTGGAGAATCTTATGGTGAAAATATAGCATCATTATACCAATACAGTTTTCTACTGTGTTGCCTACAACCAACCATTAAGTCCAATACAAGTATATGCAGAAATCTACTCACCATAAAATAGAGGAATCAAACATTTACAAGAGCAAAAACCAGAAGTTTAAAACTATGCACAATTAGATCGAGAACTCTACTCACCTGTTATGGTTGACTAGAACTGGGTCTTCCTCCTCCTAGTTTCTTCAAGGCTAATACTAAACTAGGCTTTTGGGTTGATCAATATATAGAAGCTAAAGGTAGAATCCTTCCCAAAGTCCTCTTTCTAATTTTTATTATTTCCTTCTCACATGCCAATCCTATTCCTAACAATACTAGGAGTCTATGGTATAACCAACACAGTCCCTCGAATTCCTCCATCAAATTATGGGTCCCAATA
>CM022947.1:34011846-34276268 GCA_012931725.1 Litsea cubeba
ATCACAATCAGAGTATTTTTCGTGGAAGCTATACATGGTGTTACGACTCGGAATCCGTGGCCATCGGGTTCCGTGTCGCACGCAACCAATATCATAAAGCCATCAAATAATAAGACTGGCACAAGTCATAAATCTGAACACACTGAGCTGGTAGTAACAAGACTAATTAATTCCCACATATTCAAGTTACAATTAACAAATGTCTTAATTACAAACCCAAAGAAAAAGGCTGATAAAGCCATACAAAAATATATCCAACTAACAAAAATACTACCCTCAAAGATTTGATACGAACTCCGGTGCCGAACTTGACATCTAGATGATATCAATGGGCAGCCTCTCACGTCAGACCGGCGGTCCCACCGCCTCCTCTGATCAAACACCTAAAAGCAAAAAGAGCGGAATCTGGCACCAAACAAAAGAGGGTCAGACACGACGGTCTGGCAAGCAAATAACCAAGTAATATGAAAGCAAAGCACACTCGTAAAGCCTGGTGAAATCATCGAAAAATCGAATAAATAGGCTAAACAATAATGACAATAAAGCATGCTAAAACGATCGAAAGACCGAACATAAATATCAAAACAAGTAAAAGAACAATATCAGATGTACGACTATCTCGAAAAGATAAAAGCCTGCATAAAACATTTAATAATTGGAAATACATTTAAAACTGAATAGTAGGGACAATACAATAAAGGTCGATATCGTAAACATTAAACAAATCAAAGCATAAAAGGTATAACAACAAGAATCATAAAATAAAGTAATGTGCAGATAAAACCTCGGCGACCACAAATAGCTAAATCCTCCTATTACCGAAGTAATAAGAGCAGACAGAGCGTAGCCACTGAACGTGGTACTAAAAATAGGATCAGAACCGTAGCCATACAAATGGGACCGGCAGATCAGAAATCAGAACCGTAGCCATACAAATGGGACCGGCAGATAAAACCGTTGCCATGGTCGGTACAGACAGAATCCAAGCTGCAGCTGGCGGACAAATTAAGATCCCAAGCCGGGTGATCAGCCCGACAAGGTGACCTAAGCCTAGTGGTGCCTTTAGTTTTCGAAACTCAAACCGATACAAATCTAACATAATACTAATCCCTTTGGCTCAGGGGCTCACACCACATAGCTCTGGCCCCGTCTTGCCTCGGGGTTTGTTTTCGGAATCATAGCCTCTTTGGCTCATGGGCTCGCACCACATAGCTCTGGCCCCGTCTTGCCTCGAGGTTTTTATTTTCAAATACTAGTCTTATCAAACAATAGTCTCATCGAAGAAATCCCGAATGTGACAAACATACTCCAATCTCTTTTCAAATCGAATCGGAGAAAACATACGAATATCCATGATAAACCGTTCAAATACACATCAAAAGTGATTTGTATAAAATCATACGATCAACCCTTTCGAACATGGGAAGACACATGATTTTATAACAAATCATCGATGCTATTTAAATTAGTTCACCAAAGAAAACAAATACAAATACAAATACAAATACATTTTTCTGACTTGAAATGGAATGGACAGTGGAGAATGACTTATGACTTACCAAGGAACCATCTCAATGCACATTTAACCTTTAAACATCGATTAGTAAAGAGTGTGTTTGATGCCAATGAAAATCCATAATGTTTTAAATGATAAAGTGCGCATTGAGACACGAAAGGTTCCCGGATAATTTCACATACACTCATTCTCACATCATTCCCATTTCACAAATTTCCAAGCATCACAAACAATCCCAAATCTCATTAAAACAGGCCCATAGTTGGCCTTAAACCGAGCCCAAATCAGTCCTTAATAACAGTCCAAAAACTACTCTTAAATGGCCCACAAAACAAGTTTTCAAAACAGCCCAAAACTAATCTTAAGATGGCCCACAATACAAACCTTAAAACAGCCCAAAACTGAACCCAAGATGGCCCACAAACAAACTTTAAAACACAACCCCAAAACTAACCTGAACCAAGCCCACAAAAACAGATTTTTAATGCAGCCCAAACTAACCTGAACAGGCCCACAAAACAATCTTGAAGACTGCCCAAAACCAAACTTGGATGGCCCACAAAACTGATTTTTTTAAAACAACCCAAAACTGAACCTTAGCCAAGCCCACGAAACAAGTTTTGAATCAGTCCAATATCAGGCCCAAAGACGACCCAATATCAGATTTTAAACTGGCCCAAAACTGACTTGAAACAGGTCCAAGGAAGCCCCAACAATCCGGCCCACAAAACAATCCAAACGCGGGCCCAAACCAGCCCCTGACTGAGCTGGGCCTCGCTCGAGCGAACCAGGTCCGCTCGAGCGGAGCTCAGACAGTGTCTGGGTTGCTCGAGCGGCCCAGTGGGTCGCTCGAGCGAGGGCCAGGCAAAGCCTGGTCCGCTCGAGCGACCCAGTGGATCGCTCAAGCGGACTAGGCCTGCCCAGTCCAGCTCGGCAGTCTTCTTCTTGCATTTTTTCCTTCTTTTTCTTGATTCTTTTGATTCTTTTCTTTCATGCAAATTTCCAAGATTTGTTGGGTCCTTCCTTGACCTTCCAAACTCATCAAATCACCAAGAATTAGCCATCAACTTAATCAAACACAACACTTTTTAAAGCAAGGTTTTCTCCCTTTCATTGGACACCATACTTAACACATAGAAGACTAATTTTTCAAATGGGATCAAAGTGAAAACCAAACTCCCAACTCATTGTACAATAGCAACATAAGTGGAAATCAACATAACATTGCTTCATTCATTCAAAGTAAATCCATAATTAATAAAGGATTAGAACATAATGAGGAAAAACCATGAAACCAAACAAGAAACCTACAACATCATATTAATTGAAAATTTCACTTGCCTTAAGTCAAGATGGGAGCAATATTACTCCACAAACAAAGCTCTAATGCCTCAAGCTCCAAGATCACAAAATCCCCAAAATAGCTCAAAAGAAACCCTAGAAATCCAATCCATTGTAAATCTCCATGAAAACCCATTGCATAAATGACAAAACCCTTCAAAATGGTTTGGAAAACCAAGATTTGGAGAAAGAAATCCATTGCTCACCTTATAAAAGCTCAAACCAAGAAGAAATGCAAGAAAAGGTGGTCTCTCCTAGCTCAAATCTCTTGCAAAAGGCATCTATGGAAAGCTTGGAGAGAGGAGAAGAAAATGTGAAGCTCAAATCTCCATTTAGCATCAAAGAAGAAGGGATACATGAGGAGAGAGAAAGGGGGCTGGGAGAAACCCTAACCCCTCTCTTGTTGCAGGAAATGAGAGAATGGGGAAGAGAGAGAGCCCCATGGCTTTATAAAGACTAAATGGGCTGGGCCCCATGGGCCCCAAACTTACAAGGGTCAAAACTAGTATTTGTGGGGTCCCGAACGAAAACGACGAAGAAGACAAAAATGATCAGCGAAATTTCTACTTTCCAAAAAGTATATTTTCCCCAATTTCTGGAATTTTCGAAATTCATGGACAGATTTAGCGAAAATGTCATTTTTGCCCATTTTCCTCGAAAAACGTGATTTCTGAGTATCAAATCAAAATGATCAAAACATGAAAGTTGTTAAACTTCATCAAATGAGTCAAAATACGTCAAATCCAGAATTTTTAGAAATGAAAAAGTAATTTCTCATAAAAATACAAATCATAGGGACCGGGTCAAACTAAAGTCAACGGTCTACAAAATCTCAAAGACTAAGGAAAAATCTAGTCAAACTCAAAACACGGTCAAACTAAATCAAATCTCGCTTAAAAAGCTAAACCACGATTAAAATATGCTAAACAAAAGGACTGGGGTCGGGATCTTACAAATTTGATGATGAAAAACCCTAACCTCACAAAAGTCACGCAATGTGATGAGTTTTTACTAATTTTGACCAGATTTCCAAATTTATGCCCAAATGAATGAAATCATGAAATTGAGTGTACACTACACCAAAAATGGGAAATTGGAACGGATTACCGTTCCTAATCCGTGTGTTCCTAATTCGTTCCAATTTCCTATTTTTGGAATGGATTAACGGATTAGGAACGGTTTAGGAACGGATGAACAAATTAGGAACACACGAATTAGGAACGGTAATCCGTTCCAATTTCCTGTTTTTGGTGTAGTGGTATTTCTATGCAATTAACCCTAATTAAGTCCACAATGCACATGAAATGATGACAAGATGCCCTAATTTTGTGGACTTATCAAAAAGCAAGTGAAAGAAACTACTAAAAATCTAAGGAAAAACCAAGGCAAAAGAGAAGGTTACCTGGGGAAGGCGGAAAATAAGCTCTACAAAAACCCCAACTCAGTCTCCCATGACCCTCAAGTGCCTAGAACCTTTGGGGCACTTCCTTAGAGGGGATTTTAATTTTCAAAATGTTGTTAAGTTCCTTCCATTTCTTTTAAATTCTGGTTGCTTTGTCTACTTGGGGACCAAACACCTCTGAACCAAAGTCCCATCATGTAAACTGTTTTCACCACAACCAATAGCCCCAACTCAGTCTCCCATGACCCTCAAGGTGCCTAGAACCTTTGGGGCACTTCCCTGGAGGGGACTTTAATTCCAAAATGTTGTTAAATTCCTTTCATTTCCTTTAAGTCTTGGTTTCTTTGTCTACTTGCATACCAAAAGACTCCGGACCAAAGTCCCATCATGTAAACTATTTTCATCCACAACCAACAAACACAAATAGGCCTAAAGTGACATGATCAAAGGGGTCAGATTTGGACCAAGACTCTGACTACCCAGGGGGACCAACTCCAAAATTTACAAGGAAGTTGAAAAATTATAATTAGGAGTTGGATTCTTATGCATCTCGTGGTCTTCGAGACTTGAAAATGGATTTCTCGGCCCTTTTTCTACATTTTTGTAGCTTTCTTCTCCGTCATGTATTGTAATTTTTGTTAGGGATTTTGTGATTTACAATTTGATGGATGCATTGTCATTTTGATCATCATTTGAGTTTTCACATAAGCATTGATTTAGAAAATCTTGAAATCTTGATTTACACATGCATAGTTTTTAAGACTTTTAGAAATAACAATTCATGCATTTTTTGGATTTAAATCTTGGATGCATTTTGTTTGAAAAGAAGTTTCTTTAATCAAGCATGCCTATGGTTTTAAAACTTTCATATCATCTTAGGCATTTTAGGTTTCATATTTTTTTTAAAACTCTTAGATTGATTTAAAACATGTTCCAAGTTTGATTTCATTGCCCAAATTTCCCCAAAGAAAAATACTTTGAAATATACAATTTTTTGGGAAATTGGTCCCTGGACCAGGTCAACCCATAGTGTGCTCGGTCGACCCGCCCAAGGGACCCGGTCGACCCAGCACACTGCAGGTCGACTGGGAAAAGAGTCGTTGGTTTTTTTCTCAAACGGTCATTTTTATGACTGTTGAGGCCCTGGTCGACCGGGGACACGCAGATATCCATTTTTTTGGGTATAAATAGTTGTTCATTCCTTGGCCAAAATTGAGGAGGTAAGAGGCCCTCCTTGAGGTGTTTTGAGGCCAAACAAAGGGGAATGAGCTAAGAGATACTAGGGGACATTTGGAAAGCTAAAGCTTGGTTCCACTAAGTTAAATTACTAAGTAAGCTTTACTTTTCTTAATCATATGTTTTCATGCTTTGCTTTAATTATTGGTAAATCTTTTCTAGCATGTTAAACTATGATTTGTTGTATCCTTAACATGTATATGTTTTGAATTGATTTATTGTTTTGGATGCATCATGCACCTTGATTCAAACCAAGTACGTAGGACTCAAATTGGTATATCCAAGTGAATCATGTTTTGAAATCATCTTTAAAATTATATGTAACATGATTCCTATACTTGGTTGAATAATAGATTGTTGTTTTCCATGACAAGAGAATTATTTTCAATCTATCTCATGTTTTGGATTCAACAACACTCTCAAATCACATGTACTTTTATTTTAAAGTTTCACAACTTGCTTAGCATTGATAGGTATATCATTTTCAAGTTGAATTTTTAATTACATGTGAGCTGTCACTTACCTTCAATCAAATCTATTTTTGTGCTTTACACTTTCAAATGCTTTAAGCATACATTCATTGAGCTTCATTTTTAAATTGATTGAAGTCATTATGCATCACATGTTTTGTTCTTAGAATTTCACAACTCGTTTGGAATAGATAGGTATATCTTTTACAAGTTATTTTTGTACATGTGATTAGCATTCTTTCCTCAATCATAAATGTATTTATGAGCTAAAACTTCTAAAAGCCTTTGGCATACATTTGAGCTTTTATTTTCAAATTGATTGAGGACATCATACATACACATTGAGCATACATCTTTGTATTCATATAGTGTTTGTGAGTTAGATTTTCACTTTTATATCCCCCTATTTAGAGGTATTGTATTGAGCTAAAATTGTATCTCCACCAAGTGTATTCTAGACACTACTTAGAGAGAGAACCAACCTTTTGGTTGCAAAGGTTATTACTTAGTCTAAAGAAAAGCATAGTGTAAAGGTTATTGCTTAGCCTATTGAAAAGCATACATAGTGGAAATCCGGTGGGGGTGTAGGAACACAAGACGGTAGTGGATGTAGGCATTGAGGCCAAAGCACTATAAATCATTGTGCGATGGCGCATGCTTTGTGGTGACTGTTTTTGTTAGCTTCCACATTTAATTTTATAATCATCACTAGTGACTAATTTAAATTAAAGGGGTCAAAATTGGGCATAATTGGTCACTAATTTGAAGCTCACCCTATTCACACCCCCCCTCTAGGGTTCGGATCCCGGACTTTCAATTTTGAGCAGGTGTAAATTTTATATATTAGAGGACAGACATGAAGGGTCATGTGTTCAATAAATGACCTTGGTCTCTATTGCTCCCAATTGGCCTCTAATCCATCCAATTGCAAGAGAAAATCATCTTTAAGACCATCAATCAACAAGAAGAAACTTGGAGAAGAGGCTGCCCATCTTGGATTTGCACAAAAATGGCGTCCATGGAGAGCTAGAGAGATGGGGAAGAAAATGGCATGGTTGGGTTTTCAAATGGCAAGGGTTTCCTCCAAGAATGAGGAGAAGAAAGTAAGGAGAGAAGGGAGAGGAGAGCTCAGTTGCAGAGCTCTCCCTTGTGCTGGAGCGAATGAGCGAGAAGAGAGGGGGTGGTGCTTTTATAATGGGTGGGAGTGCGCCCCACCACACATAAAACTTGCCGAGGATAAAACATCAATTTTTGGGCCCCGAATATGATCGATAAAGAAGGGAAAAATATTTCTCATAAAATATAGTTTCCAAAAAGTATACCTTTGACATGGTTCTGAGATTTTGAAATTTGGTCCAGATTCAATGTGAAAAGACCGATTTGCCCCCAGGATTGGAAAAAATGGCTTTCAAAGCTTCGAATGGGTACGGAGTGAACACGAAAGTTGTAGGGAACGATGAGATTAGTCAAACGAAGCCAAAATGAAAGTTTTACGAAGAACCTCCTCACGTTGACCACGCAAAACACATAGGAGCCTACGGTCACAAACTAGGTTTACTGGCTCTCAAAACTCCCCAAAGCTAATGAAAAGTCATTCTAACTCGCAAACTCAACTAAACAACCACTAATCCCACTTAAAGAACTAATCCATAACTTAATCAACACTGATCTTAGAAATTAAAGGTCGGGGTCTTACATCTTCCACCCCCCCCCCTCCTAGAGCATTTGGTCCTCCAAATGAACTAAATCAACCCAAAAACAGGTGGGGATATTAATCCCGCACTTGAATGCAAATTTTCAAACAGCTGCTCCAACTCAGTCCTCTCAGAAGCGCCTGAACTCGCAGGGTCATCCTCGTTATAGAACTATTCGGTCAACTATCAATAGTCGTTAGACATTCTTCCATTGGTTCAAATCTATTACTACCTTGCCAACCTGACTGCTAAAGAAAATTGCCAACTATGACTTCTTCCAAGTTCCACCAAGTCTCTTGTTTCTAGCCACCCCGATAAAGAAAATTCTCGGAACAATTCTGTCGACTCCACTACAACTGTCAAAGCTAGGGTCCCATATCAACACGATCTTTGAGGTGAACTCTTGCTAACTCTAACTCTTATGCTCGTTGCTCTTGATCCTCTGCACAATAGTTGGTCTCTGACATTGACATGTTAGTCCCTTCACCATTCTTTAACAGTTGAAACTCTACACTCACTATTACAACTATTTTGCCGAATCTGCTTCCCCCAACAAAATCAAAATAACTGACTTCCTGCTCTGTGTATTTGTACATTGTCTAACTCGATGCTCTTCATATCGATAAAATCTGCAAAAATCTTCGGCGATCAAGTAGAGATCCTTTCTGCCGTCAACTCCTTCATAATTAGCTGCTGAAATTTGACTTCACATGCTTCTAACCACACAAATGACACATTATGCTGGGTCTATTCCACCACATGGCTGCACTTGCTGAAAATGCTCAAATAATTCTCGAAAAAAAGTCATCAAATACGAGAAATCTCTAACTCTTGACATCTCCTTAAAGCTTTACCAACTGAAAATCGTCTCTAACTTCATGAAATAAACCACTGACCAGGCTTCTAAGGTCTTTTAACTTAGGAAATTGGCTCAAGTTCAACCAATAATCTATACTTACTTGCCTTGGCTTGCCACATGATGGTCCTCAATCAATTGCAAACGGTCTTGAAGTGCTGCTCAAGCTTCTCGTTGACTAACAACTGTACACGTCTTTTCTCACTGCCAATATTTTTGACGCTGAAGAAGCATAAAATTCCACCAAAGTCCTTCGAAAACCAATTGCTGAGCTGACAAACTATCAAACTCCAATGTGAAAACGAGCAAAAGATACTAAAGTGGGTATGGAGACATTAAATCCTCCCCCACTAGAGAGGGATTTGGTCCTCCAAATTCCCTAACAACAAGAGAAACAAGAAGAGACTAGAGAGTCTCCCCCACTAGAGGAAAATAAACCCGAACTTGACAAAACAACAAACCTAATGATTCCTCACCACACGTCTAAACATCTTTAAAGTATTTTATTTCCTTGAAACTTGCCCACTCTGATACTAGTCTGTCATGCACCGAAATCGGACTTCTGTAGTGGCCCGACCTCAAGGAGCGTGAATTGGAATTTAGTAGAAGTTTGTGTTTCCCCAGGATCCGCTTGTGTGAGGATATCAAAATTCCAACACAACTTGAAAAAAAAATTTGCGGAAACTTACGTGGTGTTGTGACCTGGAGCCCGTGGCCATCGGATTCCGCGCCGCACTCAACAACTAGCACAAAGCTATCATATCAAGGCCCATATCAGACTGGAACAAACCATCACAACAAAGTACAGAGCTAACAGTAACAGGATATTTCATTCCCACATATGTTGAAGTTACAAATTATCAATGTGTATTAATTAAAATCCTAAAGAAAAGGCTGATAAAATCCATATAAATAACAAGCTAAATAGAATAATACCCAAATATGATGTAGCTCCGATGTCAAGCTCAATGTCTACATGACATTGCCGACACTACAAACTTGCAAAATCATGGCTCCACAACCAACACACGCACTCAACTCAGCGCGAAGAACCTGTTACCTTGGTCTCTAATGCTCCAAATTAGCCTCTAATCCATCCAATTGCAAGAGAAAATTATCTTTAAGGCCATCAAATAACATGAAGAAACTTGGAGAATGGGTTGCCCATCTTGGATTTGCACAAAAATGGCGTCCATGGAGAGCTAGAGAGATGGGGAAGAAAATGGCATGGTTGGGCTTTCAAATGGCAAGGGTTTCCTCCAAGAATGGGGAGAAGAAAGCAAGGAGAAAAGGGAGAGGGGAGCTCAGTTGCAGAGCTCTCCCTTGTGCTGGAGCGATAAGAGACGTGGTGGTAATTTTATAATGGGTGAGAGTGGGCCCCACCACACTTAAAACTTGTCGAGGATAAAAAATCAATTTATGGGCCTAGATACGATCGACAAAGAAGGGAAAAATGTTTCTCATAAAATATAGTTTCCAAAAAGTATATCTTTGACATAGTTCTGAGACTTTGAAAATTGGGTCCATATTTAATGTGAAAAGATCAATTTGCCCCCGGGGCTGGAAAAACTGGCTTTCAAAGCTTCGAATTGGTATGGAGTGAACACGAAAGTTGTAGGAAATGATGAGATTAGTCAAACGAACATGAAATGGAAATTTTTGAGAATCACAAAGAACCTCCCCACGCTGGCCACGCAAACCACATAGGAGCCTACGGTCGCAAACTTAGTTCACTGGCTCTCAAAACTCCCCAAAGCTAATGAAAAGTCATTCTAACTAACAAACTCAACAAAACAACCACTAATCCCACTTAGAGATCTAATCTACAACTTAATCAACGCTAATCTCAAAAATTAGGGGTCGGGGTCTTACACTACATGTGTTGCATTTATGCATTGACACGTCGAACACTAGTCTAAGCTTAGGATTGTGCGAGCTTTGGCATCTCCGGCACCTAGAATTGATGGGGTCCTTATGTAACACCCAATTTCGAATACTGAGAATACTGCCAAGGTATCCGAATTTGGGGCGCTACTTCCTGAATAAATCGGGAACTTCCAAGATCGTTGGTCCATAATGAGGTTAAATTTAAAACTTTTTACCAACATATGTGGTTGACCGTTAAGTCTGGAAGCATATAGAAAATAGCGGGACCAATATCAGATAAGTGCGAAAGCAAATAAGATATCAACTCCATAAAGCAAATGTAAAGCACGGCATAAGTCTAAGCTATCTCAAAGTGTTAAGTAATAATTGGTACAAACCATATGAACCCCCCTTGGTCACAACATAGGTCACTCAAACCCAAAATCTAAGAATTACTCAGGCCCTAATACTGGGACTCCAACCTTCGGCTTGACCTCCTGATCTGCCGGTCCTCACCCGTACTCATCAGCTATGAGCGCATCAAGGAGCGAGCCACCCTCAGGATCGGGGTCAGTAACAATACCTGAGCACGAAATGATGGGTCGGATCCAAGGATCTAACATGCACTGTATACAAATAACATAGGATGTATGAATCAAAGATAATATAGATGATAATAAGATCAAAAGAGTAATAAGGTACAATATTAAGCAATCCTGTAAAGTATAACAATAAGGATCAATAGAAACGTAAAGTGATCGTGGCCCCAAGTGCAAGGCCGCGATGTAGTAATAACTCGATGAAGTCTGAGGTCGATCCACGAGGAGCAATTAATCGCGCTAAACCCATCCTATTGGAAAACTAGTACTAACCTAATAAAATCTATACAAATAAATCTCTACGAAAGTCAAATTGAAGTTTAATTACAAATCCAAATTAAGAATTACAATCCTAAATAAAAAGCTTAATCTAAGAATCCCAATCTAAAGACTGTAAAAACATAAAAGGCACCAAACCACCAATTGCATAAAAGCAAATAAATCATGCATTAAAATAAAAATCCAGTAATAACATCATTCGGAAATAAGGATAAAAAGAATTCTAGATATTCTTATTATGGGAAATTACGACATTTTATTGGCAAAATTAATAAAAGACTACAGAAACACACCAAGTGCGTACTATCACCACCCACAAACACGCGATGCTGAACCAAGGTGGGACACCTTGACCTCGCTATTTGCGTCTTTTAGATTAAAACGTACCAATAAACTTGTAATTCCCCAACATTAATCAAAACTAGAAAAAGAAACATTTCCTTACCCTAGATTGTATACATCAAGAAAATAAGACTTGCGCATAATCCCATCTTCAAGCTTAAATCCTTCACCAAGGGAGAAGTAGATGGCTGGTTGATGGTGGAGCGACGGTAGCAATGGCAGCGTAAAAATCCAAGTTGTGGTAGCCTTAGGGAAGGCCTTGGATGAAGTAGTGATGGAAGGAGGAGAGATGAAGAAAATTGATGAAAAATGAGGGTTTATTGTTGCGGGTCGTCCAAGAGGAATGGGGGAATATGATATGCCCGTCCAGAACCTTTTGTGGCTCTTTTTATATTTTGTTTTGATGACTTGGCTTGCAATGTCTTGATTTTGAGAAGCAAAGGTAGTGTGGGGTCCAAGTTAGGATAGAATTAGGCTACAAATTTTGGAATGAG
This sequence comes from Litsea cubeba, assembly GCA_012931725.1. Classification (NCBI taxonomy): domain Eukaryota; kingdom Viridiplantae; phylum Streptophyta; class Magnoliopsida; order Laurales; family Lauraceae; genus Litsea; species Litsea cubeba. The sequence continues at coordinate 34,023,942 of CM022947.1, forward strand.
GAGTTCTATTGGCACCACGAAAAGTTCTCTTCCCACCGCAGTTATTATGCCAATTTCTTTTTACAATAAAATCATTACGTGAAATGACTAAAATGGACATCTCATAAACCATGTTGAAAATCAATTATTTCTCTTCACACACAACTCATCTCTACCCTCTTCACACATATCTTACGGTTTCACATTCTCATTCCCCCATTGCACCCCACATTTCCCTTCTTCTTTCACTCTCATTATTCCTCCCTTTAATCTCTTTACAACATTGCACCACTCACCCATAGTTCACCTTCTTCCTTCTTCCTTTTTCCCCCTTGCTCTCACCAAACTCTTGTGTTGTAGTCGAATCAAACCAAATATTGCAATGGACAAGGAAATGAAAAAGGAAGTCGTGTCTTTTAATCCTACTAGCAGCAAAAAGGTTAGTGTGGTTGAGTATTTCAGTGTTTTTGTCAAATTTTTTGCATTCTGTATTGTAGTTGTTCGCATTTTGTCCGGACTGGTATGTCCGAATAGTTTTGAAATGTTCGGACAAACGATACCAAACATTCCCTATATGTTCAAATATTTCTATACGAACATAAGAGACTTGTTCGAGACTTTATTTCCGAACATAAAACAAATGTTCGGAATTTATATGTCGAACATATGGTTTATGTTCGGATTTATTATTCCGAACGATACTGATACCACTTTTTCCTTAGTGCAGCTTTCCACAGAAGAAAGCCAAGTTCAGTCAACCTATGTAATGGACTTTACAGATGTGTTTACTACCGAAGAAGTAAGACATTATATTAAAATTTCAATATACATATTATGTGTTACTAATGTCTAATTCAATGGTTATGTGTTTAGATATTTCACAGCCGAGATGCATTAGTGAATTGAGCTCGTGATGTGGGTAAAAGAAATGGTTTTGTCATTGTCATAAAGGTGTCAAATGCTACAAGGCCTGGAATAAAAGCTAGGGTTGTCCTAGAATGTGAGAGAAGGGGCCAATTCAAGCATTGTAAGACCAAAGATGAGGGGCCTACTAAAAAGAAGATCAAGCGAATAGGATCGAAGAAATGTGGATGCCCTTTTACATTAAAGGGCAAGAAACTTGAAACTTTTGATGATTGGATGTTGGAAGTTGCATGTGGTGTACATAATCACTCTGCTGCAGAGTATCTAGAGGGGTCATTCATTCGCAGGGAGAATACAGAAGAGGAAACAAAATTGATGGTTGATTATGTCTAAGAGCATGGTACGACCAATAAGATATTTGGTTACATTAAAACAAAGAAGTGCCTTAATGTGACTACAATGAAGACATTTACAATGCACGTCATAGGCACAGAGTTTGTTGACGCGGGGTGGGAGAACACAGATGCAACAACTGATGGGAAAGTGACAGAGCATAAGTACATTGAATGTCACAGGAACAATGAGGACAGTGACGTTGTTACCGATTTGGTTTGGGCGCATCCAACAAGCATACAGCTGTTGCGGTCATTTCCTCATGTCTTAATAATGGATTGTACTTACAAGACAAACCGGTATCGCATGCCCTTACTGGAGATTGTAGGAGTGACTTCAACAGATATGACTTTCTCTGTGTGTTTTGCTTACATGGAAGCCGAACGCGAAGTCAACTATACATGGGCTTTGGGTGTTTTACGTTCTCTCATTGGTGAGGACGCTCTTCCTGATGTTATTGTCACAGACAGAGAATTGGCACTACTAAAAGCCATCAGCACCATATTCCCTAATGCAAGGCATCTATTATGCAAATGGCACATAAATAAGAATGTCCTAGCAACATGTAAGAAATTATTCGAGACCAAGGAGAAGTGGGATACATTTATATTGCATTGGAATATGTTGGTCCATGCCTCCACAGAAGAAGAGTATATTGATCATCTGTGTAAGCTAAAACAAGAGTTCACAACATATCCATCAGCACTTCAGTACGTCAAGGAGAGTTGGTTAAATGAATACAAGGAGAGATTTGTATCTGCGTGGGTTGATAAATGCATGCATTTTGGGAATACCACGTCAAACAGGTACGTCTTATACTTTAATTTGGATAAATTGATGCTTTATGCGTATTTATATATCATTATTAATTATTATGTTGTTTATATAGGGCTGAGTCTTCACATTCACAGTTGAAGAGACAACTTGGATCATCTCAGGGTACTTTTGAGACAAATTGGGCAAAAACACACAGCTTGCTTGAACTATAGCATACAAGTATTAAAGCTTCATTTGAGAAGAGCAAGACAATAGTGCAACACAGTTTCAAGCCCTCTGAATTTAAAGAGCTTCATGGTAACATATCACGAAATGCCTTGGAAAAGATTTTGGCAGAAACTAAGAGATCAAATCTGGTTGGAATTGATAAGATTGCATGTGGATGTATTATCCGTTCCACATATGGGTTACCATGTGCGCATGAGATTGCTACATATGTTTCAGAAGGACGGCCAATTCCCCTTCAGTGTATACATCCGTATTGGGTCAAGCTTGACATGAATCCGAGTACCGTTTTGAGCCATAATATGGAGTTTGACTGTAAGACGGAGTTAGAGTTACTTGAAAAGAGGTTCAATGAATTTGATCAAACAAGAAAACTGCAACTCTTAAAGAAGATGAGGGAGCTAGCAAAGTCTGACAGCACATTCTTGTTAGAACCAGAAGCAAAGTCCTGAACCCGTGGGTGACCACGCATTAGGATTGATACATCCACCAAAAGGGAACCAAGTGCTTTTGAGTTGGTTCAATCGGCACGGGACAGTCACTCACCTTCTCCCATTATGGTTAAGGCACCGTTGGAACAGAAAAAAAGAAAAAAAGAAAAGCCTAGAGTTGTGAGAACAAGATCTGAAAATGCCAGTTCCTATATTGCTCAGTTCTTAAAAGGATTAAGGCCTTTTATACGCCTTATCAAAGATGTTGCACCCGATGGTAATTGTGGTTTTAGAGCGATTGCTGCTTTGATTGGTCATACTGAAGATGGATGGAGACAGGTTCGGAGAGAACTCTTGCATGAGTTGCTGCACCATGTAGAACATTACAAGTAGTTATACGGAGTGGAAAACAGAGTTAAAGAACTCATTGAGACACTATCTTACTATGAGGATAATCCTTCTTACAACCATTGGTTGACTATACCTGACATGGGGCATCTTATCGCATCTCGTTACAACTTGGTCTTATTTCACTTTAGCATGGCACAGTGTTTAACCTTTCTTCCTCTAAGGTCACCACCATTGCCTGTATCTACTCGATTGGAGATAGCGATAGGTTTTGTTAATTCTTGCCATTTCGTTCAGGTATTGAAAACTAAAATTGTCTTTTTTTATTTAATTATAATATGTTAACGTATTAACAGGTTTATTTATTTTTTTTGTAGGTTTTCATGATCCCAGATCATCCTGTACCACCCATTGCCAATAAGTGGAAAGAATTCTGTCATCCTTGCGCTAGCCAATGGGAATTAGCATATGAAGATCGAATCAGGCATTTTAAAGAGATTATAAGTCCAGATGTAGCAACCTGTGAGACTGTCTCATTGGATTGAGAAGATTGTATTTTTTTTCCATGTATTTCTCTAGCCACATTGTTGGCAGAGTTCATGTATTTCTCTAACAGAAGATCCAAAATCAAAGGACAGCATTTTTAATTTAGAATATGCAAGTTGAGTTCTTTTCAACTTTGTCCGTATAACCATGTTCAATAAAATTGTGATTACAACCATGTTCCAAATGTAAACAACCATGTGACCAAATATTGTGATTACAACCATGTTCCAACCCATAAAAAAACACACCATAAAAGTAACCAAAATGTAAACAAAATAAATGATTTTCTTAAAGTAACTGGTCATCTTCCAAAACGAAATCAACTACTGCCCTATGGTGCCTGCGTGCATAAGAACGAGCAGTCATGCTGGGGTGTCGAACCGTGCGCTCCACCTCTTCAATGGTCATTCCACGCAGTACATGTGCAGCCTGCTCGACGTGAGTGTATATACCATGTGGGTCATCAATCCATCCATCTTGGCCCCTCTCCATGACTCTATCAAGGATGCACAACGCACCCGCATTACGCTACGAGTAAGATGTTTAATTCATTAATTCACTCGAAAGATTTAAAAAGAAAATGTGAAATATTGCTCAATTAACCATACCATCTCATAATCAATGTTTGCACTAGGTTGTGCATCTCGAGGATGTGGGCGAAAAGCTGATTGGGAGTTAGGGTTTTGAAGCAGCCTCCATGACACTCGTGCGTACCAAGCCATGTACTGTGGTACACAATCAGATGGACGTCGAACTAGAACGCTTCGATTCAACCCAGACAGTAGGTGATCATTCCATCTTTCCCATACTTGATCAAAATATTGATATGCAATATGATATGCATTTGCAGTCGGGCCTCGTGTAGCAAGAATTGGGATTAATGGGGGTGGAGGAATAGTCTGCACCCTACCAAACTGCCTCAGGATCCTATCTGGATGATAGGGCTCAACAACGTCAAAGGACTTAATGCACCCACAGTAGAAGGCGACCTTATTAAATGGATGTTGCTGCCTAATATCGCGATAAGGATCCCATGTGACCTGCATGACCAAAATAATTATAAGAAGTTTCATTATACTATAGAGAATTTTTAGTAAGTCATGAATAAGTAATTTTTAGTACCTCATCTGCACTCATATAATCAAGCCGCTCTCGCAGTGCCTATAGGGGAGCAGTAGTCTCCCTACGAGTGAGCCATCGATACACTCGGGGTTGGGTGACTCCATATAAAATATTGGACGTTGGAGCGAAACACTCGAAATGCTCAAAAATTCACGCCTCTAGCAGCGTGAGATATCCAGCAATCTGTTTAACTTCCTTACGGGTAGTTAATCCCAACTGTCGATACAAATAAGCCAGAGCAGCGGCACCCCATGCATATGTACGGACACTTAACAAGTCTGTCAACAACATCAGATATATAATTGGCACACGTGTGCCACTCTTGTCCGCGAATAATGTGCAGCCTAATAAATACAGAAGATATGCTCTCACTGCACAATCAATCATGTCATCTCCATCCTCATCGGTTATTAAAGAGAACCTCCCTCTTAGCCACTCATTTGCCTCATTTGGATGAACTCTCAGAGCGTCAACAAGGAGCGAATGAGCATCTTGAAATGACATTCTACCATTATAAGCAACAGAACGACCAGTCACCGGGATCCCAAGTATGGTGGCAACATCATCTAGACTTATGGACATTTCACCGAAAGGCATGTGGAAAGTGTTTGTTTCAGGTTTGCCACTGTGTGGGGAGATTCCCCGAACCACAAGATTAAGTTAATCGCAGCCATCGGATGAGGTTAAGCATTCTCACGTGCCATCCTCACGACATCCATGTGGCACCAGGCTCGCCCCGGCTACCAGGGCAGGAGGTCCGGCCGAAGTCGGACAGCTCCGGGCCTTAGCGCCGAACTGGCCCACCTCGGGCGTCATCTCGGCAAAGAGCACCACCTCGGCTGAACCACCACGGGTACCACATCGGCAGAAAGCTCCATCCCGGCTAAAGAAGCCGAGACAGAAGCCGAAGCAAGAGAAAACATTCACGTGTACCCTTCATCCCCCACGTCGTCAGACACGTGGAGGGATAGGGACACGCGCTGGTGGGACAGACGCGACATCTGGCCGCCCGCGATCTTCGCCAGATCCCTGACAGAGTCCCATCCAGCGGCTGAAGCCACATCAGGGCAGGGCCCGAGGGCAGATCCGCTGGTACTTCCTACCGCCAAAGGCGCCCAACAGGATCTGGCCCAACAAGATGTGCATTAAATGCGATGTGGGCTGACCCGACGGGCATTTAATGCATAGTGGGCTGGATTGGACCACAATTAATGCAATGTGGGCTGATCGTGACTTCCCAGTCCAATCATGGGACCCACACCACAATATCTTCCAAAGATACGTTCCACACTCTATAAATAGAGATCCATGCCACCATCTAAGGTACGCCATTTTTCCATACCAGAGCCGTTACTCTGTCTCTCTTCCTCCTCTCCTTCCATTATTCCAGTTCCCATACTAACTTTGGCATCGGAGAGCCTTGCGCCACCCAGGCCAGGGTCCTCTGACTGTTTGTTCTTCCCTTCCAGGCTTCCGGGCGGCATCCAGACATTCCAGACACCATCATCTTCTCGGATAAGTCCTATAAGGCACCCTCTTATTGTGGGTCATAATTTTCTGCACCTACAATTGGCGCCGTCTGTGGGGAAGTAATATCCCAGCCTCTCAAAACCTTCCCAATCTTCCTAACCTCATCCGTTCAGAAGCCATGCCTCCGAAAGCTAAGAAGGGCGCAGAATCTTCAAGAGTAGCGCTAGAACTGCCACCACCCCTAACGGACGTCCCTCCTCAAGGACGCTCCCGCGCGGTGCATGGCGCGACCGCAGGCGAGGGCCGCCTGGGCTCCCAACTCTTTGTCGAGATCCCTTTCCAAGAGGGAATCGAGGCCTCACTCTCAGCGGACGAGGTCCCGCCACCCAGACGCGATGAGCGTCAGCATCAGCGTCCTCGGAAGGACAAAGCTGTGGCCATAGGAGAAACGCGCCACGCTCAACCCCCCGGAGAGGTTCCCGAGGCTGCCCTCCTCCAGAAGCAACTCCAGAAGCAAGAGCGGATGATTCGCGAGCTCCAGCAGCAGCTGAGGACAGTGCAAACTGCCTCCTTGAGGGAGGTCTCTGAGCCCCAAGGGAAAAAGAAGGGCGCTCCCAGCAAGGCAGCCCAGCCTCCTCGTGAGGACCTCAGACATCATCTGGACCAGAAGCGGGGCCAGATTCGTGACGAAGGCTCGAGCAACAGCCGGAGTCACCATAGTCGCGATGGCCGAACTCATAGCCATCGCAGTCCGAGCCACCCCAAGCGAAAGTCCAGAGTTCAGACTCCAGAGGAGGACGACGAGCAGGAGTGGTTCGACAAACGTGTCAGGCGGGCTCTCCAGCACAACCTGGACATGCGGGACCAGAAGCAGCTCTGCGGTCACACTGATCTCGGGGGCTCTCCCTTCACGAAGGAAATCGAGCGCACCCCCTTGCCCAGGAAGTTCTCCGTCCCGCGGTTCGTCCCCTACGACGGACTGTCCGATCCATCTGCACACCTCCGACACTTCTCCCAGAAGATGTCCATCTGGGGAAATGAGGGCCACCTAAACTGCAAGATCTTCTCCTCCAGTTTGGGCGACCTCCCCTTGAAGTGGTTTTGCTCTCTCCCAGAGCAGTCGATTCCCAGTTGGAAGGAGCTCCAGCTCTCCTTCCTGAAGAAGTTCTAAGCATACACCGTCGTCCCCAAGAAGGAAGGGGACCTCATCGCCCTGAGGATGAAGCAGGGCGAAACTCTCGCCAAGTTCACCCACCGATTCTGGGCGATCTACAGCCAGATCGAGGGCGCAAGGGAGGGGATATCCATCTACGCCTTCCAGCATGCCCTGATCCCCGGCAGCGACTTGCGAAAGGACTTGGCCGGGGACACCCCAGAGTCCATGTCAGAGTTAATGTCCCGGGTGAAGCGCTTCATCGCCCGGGAGGAAGATGAGATCCGAGCTAAGGATCAGGACGGGCATCCGGAGCCCGAAAAGAAGAATAGCCAGCCTCGGCAAAAAGGCGGACGGCCCTCCCAGAAGCAGGAGCCGAGGCGGGACTGGGCCTCCAGTTCGACGAAGCCTTCGTCGTCCAGGTCTGGGGGCAATTGGAAGCCCAGACCTCCCTCCAGCGCCAGTCAGAGCGTCAATGTCGTCTTCAAGGAGCCGATCTACCGCATCCTGGCCAAGATCAAATCCGAACCGTTCTTCAAGTACCCTCCGCCCCTGAAGAGCGAACCCACCGAAGGCTCCCGGAGCAAGCTCTACTGCGCCTTCCATAAGGGCAACGGGCACAGGACTGGAGAATGCAGGAATTTGCAGGGGTATCTAGAGAAGCTGGCCGAACAGGGCCACATCCAAGAGTTCGTCAAGGCCGGTGATGCCGGCGGCAGCGAGGGCCGGGTTCACCAGAACGCAGCCCAGGCTCCAGACAGCGAGGACTCAGAGAAGATCATCAACGTGATCCATCTGGCGTCCTCAGCTCCCACTTCCTCATCCCGGGGAAGTTCCCAGACCCGTGCCGAAGCCAGGCGGGCTTCGCACGAGAAAGAAGTGATGAAAGCCGACCTCGCTCCGGCACCTAAGAAAGCCCGCCGCGACAGACCAGCCATCTCGTTCTCAGATCAAGATCTAGAGGGAGTCCAGGTCCCTCACAACGACCCCCTGCTCCTCACCATGAAGCTCAGAGACTTCACCGTCAAGAGGATCCTCGTCGACTCCGGCAGCTCCTCCGAGGTTCTCTACTACGACTGCTTCAAGAGGATGAAGCTCTCCGAAGCAGACCTCACGGAGGTCCGTGCGCCTCTGCTAGGGTTGTCCGCCACGCCAGTCTACCCCAAGGGTAGAATCACCTTGGAAACCCGAGTTGGCGGAGCCTCCGTGTCAGCCGACTTTCTGGTTGTGGACGCCCCTTCTCCCTACAATGTCATTCTGGGCAGAACGTGGCTCCACAAGCTAGAGGCAGTTCCATCTTCCCTCCACCAAAAGCTGAAATTCGTCCATGAGAACGAAGAAGGCAAGATGGAGGTAGTCACAGTGAAGGGAGACCAGCAGCAGGCCAGGCAGTGCGTGTTAGCCGCAGTTCCAGCAGTGAAGGAGCCAGAGCGCGTCAACCTGGCCGAATTCGAAAAGGGCCTCGATGAGATCGGCCGGGACCCTGAGAAGAAAAGTATCGAGGACCTGGCCGAGGTCAGGCTAGATCCGGCAGACCCAGACCGTTTCTTCCTGATCGGCACCCAGCTGTCAGAGGAAGAAAGGGCCGAACTCTCTCGGTTCTTGATGCAGAATGTGGACGTCTTCGCTTGGAGCCCGAGCGAAATGCCTGGGGTCGACCCTGAGGTCATGTGCCACAAGCTCAACGTCGACCCCGACCACAAGCCGGTAGTACAGAGAGCCCGCAGGACCGGGCTGCAGCAGACAGATGCGGTCGTCGAAGAGGTCGACAACCTGCTAAAAGCAGGGGCCATCCGGGAAGTCCAGTACCCGGTATGGCTGGCCAACACGGGTGGTGGTCAAGAAGAAGACTGGGAAATGGAGGGTATGTGTGGACTTCACTGACCTGAACAGGGCTTGCCCTAAGGATAGTTTTCCCCTCCCGAAGATTGACCAACTGATCGACGCCACCGCCGGTCACGACCGAATGAGCTTCCTTGACGCCTACCGAGGCTATCATCAGATCCCGCTCTACGGGCCCGACGAGGAGAAAACCTCATTCATCACCCCCCGCGGCACATACTGCTACAAAGTAATGCCCTTCGGGCTGAAGAACGCGGGGGCAACCTATCAGCGCCTCGTCATAAAGATGTTCCAGGCCCAGCTCGGCCGAACGGTAGAGGTGTATATCGACGACATGGTCGTCAAATCTGTGCGCTCCAGCGACCACCTGACGGATCTCGGCCAAGTCTTCGACACCCTTCGCGCGTACAAGCTCAAGCTCAACGCTTCCAAGTGCGCCTTCGGCGTAGCCTCTAGCAAGTTCCTCGGCAGCTTGGTGACGCGGAGGGGGATAGAGGCCAATCCAGACCAGATCACTGCCATCCAGGACATCCAGAGTCCCTCTACCACAAAGGAAGTTCAGAAGCTTACAGGAATGGCCGCAGCACTCAATCGCTTCATCAGCCGCTCATCAGATAAGTGCAGGCCCTTCTTTCAGCTTTTGAGGAAAAATTTGAAGTTCCAATGGACCCCTGAGTGCGACCAGGCATTGGCCGCACTCAAAACTTATTTGATGTCACCCCCATTACTCTCCACCCCAACTCGGGGGGAAACTCTGTATTTATACCTTGCGGTCTCGGATCACGCAGTGAGCTCCGTCCTCATCAGGGAGGACGAGGGAATTCAAAAGCCGATCTATTACACGAGCAAGACCCTGCTCGATGCCGAGACCAGGTATCTCCTATTGGAGAAGCTTGCGTTGGCTCTTGTCACCGCCTCCCGCAAGCTCTCCCACTATTTTCAATCCCACACCATTGTGGTGATCACGGAGCACCCACTCCGTTCGTTGTTCAAGAAAGCTGACTTTTCAGGGCGCATATCAAAGTGGGCAGTTGAACTGGGGCAATACGATATACAGTACCGTCCCCGAACTGCGATCAAAGCCCAGATTCTGGCAGACTTCATAGTCGAATTCGCCTGCCCCAACCCGGCTCCGACCTAGCTCGGCACGGCACTGGGGGGCACAGGGCAAGGGCCAGTAGAAACAGAAGTCCAGCAGTCTCCCACCTCGGCATGGAAGATCTTTGTCGACGGGTCGTCCACCTCCAAGAGAGCTGGCGCCGGCATAGTTCTCCAATCGCCAGAGGGACTGGTCATAGAGCAGGCTTTCACCCTCGACTTCAAAGCGACGAATAATGAGGCAGAGTACGAAGCACTGATTGCAGGGTTGAACAGCGCCCGAATCCTCGGAGCCCAGTACCTGGAGATCTTCAGCGACTCTCAACTGGTAACTAGCCAGCTCGCTGGAGACTACCAGGCCAGGGACGACAGGATGGCGGCCTACGTAGCCCTGGCGAAAAAAGCTACTCTCCCAATTCCAGAAAGCCGAGGTCATGCAAATATCCCGAGATACCAACACGCATGCAGATGCACTTGCAAACCTGGCCTCCGCTGTTGAAGCAGGAAAGAAGAGGACCATCGAGGTCGGGTCAGTATCAAGGTCAAGTCTAGAACTCCATTCATCTCGGCTCGTCCTCTGTGCTGACCTCGGCCCCAGCTGGATGGATCCAATCGTCGCCTACTTGAAGGATGACCAGCTCCCCGAGGACAAGACTGAAGCCCACAAGATCAGGCTCAAGGCAGCACGGTTTTGGCTCTCTCCAGAAGGCAAACTCTACAGGAAGTCCTTCACGGGTCCGTACCTCCAGTGCGTCCACCCGTCCAAGGTGGACGACTTCCTGTACGAGATCCATGAAGGAATCTGCGGCAGCCATATTGGAGGTCGGTCATTGGCCTACAGAGCAATCAGCCAGGGTTACTGGTGGCCCTACATGCAGAAGGACGCCCAGGTCTACGCCAGAAAATGCGAGAAATGCCAGAAGTTCTCCCACTCCCTCCATCAGCCAGCGCAGGATCTGAGCCCCCTCTCCAGTCCGTGGCCCTTCGCTCAATGGGGCCTGGACATTGTGGGGCCTCTTCACCGAGCTCCAGGGAACAAAAGATGGCTGATAGTGGCTACGGACTACTTCACCAAGTGGATAGAGGCTGAACCGTTGTCTTCCATCACGGACAGGGACTCCAGGAACTTCGTCTGGAAAAACATCCTCACGAGGTTCGGCATCCCCCGGACCCTGATTTCGGATAACGGGACTCAGTTCGATTCCAAATCCTTTAGAGATTTTTGCCAAGAGCACGGCATCAGAAACCATTACTCCACCCCGGCATATCCACAGAGTAATGGCCAGGCAGAAATCTCCAACAAAGTGATCCTGGACGGCCTGAAGAAGCGACTGGACAAGGCAAAGGGCAGATGGACAGAAGAGCTTCCGAGCGTGCTTTGGGCGTATAGAACAACTCCAAGGAGGTCCACCTCGACGACACCATTCTCTCTGGCCTACGGGATGGAGGCGGTTATTCCCTTGGAAATCGGCCTTCCTACCCTGAGGACAGAGCTGGTCGACCAAGGCCGGAATGAGACAAACCTGGCGATGGAGCTGGACATGGCGGACGAACGACGAGAAGCAGCAGCCCTGAGACTAACCGACTACCAGCAACGGTTAGCCAGGGCGTACAATCAAAATGTTAAGGAAAGAAGGTTCACCACGGGAGAGCTCGTTTTAAAGAAGACCCTGCCAGCTGACAGAGAACCAAATGAGGGGAAGCTTGCCCCGAACTGGCACGGCCCGTTCAGAGTAGTTTCGCTGGCAGGAAAGTCAGCCTACAAGCTCGAAGACTTGGAGGGCAAGCCGCTGCCGGAGACCGTGGAATGCATCCCACTCGAAGAAATTCTATTTCTAAAGATGTAATGAACTTCAGAATCAATAAAAGCAGCTTTTGCCTTGTCGTCAATCTGTCTCTGGTCGACTCCGGCAACACAGGCTCCACGCCTTGGAAACGGCTCCGAGTCCCCACACTCAGCCTTTCCTAAAATCCCGTGTCTTGGACACACAGGCTCCACGCCTTGGAAACGGCTTCGAGTTCCTACACTCAGCCTTTCCCAAAATCCCGTGTCTAGGACACTCAGGCTCCACGCCTTGGAAACGGCTTCGAGTTCCTACACTCAGCCTTTCCTAAAATCCCGTGTCTTGGACACACAGGCTCCACGCCTTGGAAGCGGCTTCGAGTTCCTACACTCAGCCTTTCCCAAAATCCCGTGTCTAGGACACTCAGGCTCCACGCCTTGGAAGCGGCTTCGAGTTCCTACACTCAGCCTTTCCTAAAATCCCGTGTCTAGGACACACAGGCTCCATGCCTTGGAAATGGCTTCGAGTTCCTACACTCAGCCTTTCCCAAAATCCCGTGTCTAGGACACTCAGGCTCCACGCCTTGGAAGCGGCTTCGAGTTCCTACACTCAGCCTTTCCTAAAATCCCGTGTCTAGGACACACAGGCTCCACGCCTTGGAAATGGGTTCGAGTTCCTACACTCAGCCTTTCCTAAAATCTCGTGTCTAGGACACTCAGGCTCCACGCCTTGGAAATGGCTTCGAGTTCCTACACTCAGCCTTTCCTAAAATCTCGTGTCTGGGACACACAGGCTTCACGCCTTGGATATGGCTTCGAGTTCACTCAGCCTTTCCTAAAGTCCGGGTTCATAAACCCCTCAAGGCAGTCCGGTCAAGGACATTTTCCTGAAGTCCGGGTTCATACACCCGTCAGAAGGCCACTGCCGAACTCACTTTCGCCGAGCCGAGACCAACGGAATGGGTCCACCTCGGCACAATGCAGCTCGTCTCGGCCAAAACCAGCCCTTTCGGCCGGGGTCAGTTCCAGCATTCAAACACATCCAAGCATTCCGGAACAACGCAAAGTAATGAGAAAAGAACTCAGAAGTACTGTACACGGCTTGGATAATCAGAAAATTCCTTTTTATTTATTATGAACTGTTTTGTTACAAGAACTACAGAACAGAAAGAAGAGTGCAGAAAGGAGGATCGCAGTCCTCTGAAAAACAGAAAATGAAGCAGAAAATAAAGTAACAGAAAGACTCCGATCTCCGCTCACTCCACGACGACCGGATCGTTGCCTGGAGGCTCTGAGCGATCCTGAACTTCACCGGGCTATGCAGCAATGCACTCTGGCTGGTCAGACCAAAGCATCGCACGGCCCCTCCAGTCGGAGGCCCTGGACCCCGCTGGGCTCTGCCACACCCTCGGCGGTCAGTGGGACCAGCAGAGCTTGAAGAAACCTCCCGGACTAGCGAGGCCCAATCCCGCCTGCCGTACGACGGGCGCATAGGGCGGTGTCGGACGAGAAGGCACCACCGTCCCCCTGCATCGCATCCTCACTCTGCCTCGCGAGGGACGGATGGCCGTGGACCCGCGTTCAGAGAGCACGTAGTCCACGGGGATTTCCTTCAGAAAGCGCGCAGACCACGACAGCCATCCCCCCTCGGGGATAGCCGTCCAACGGCGCAGGGTTCCCCCCCGGATCAAGAAGTTTCGGACACCTCCCAGACATGATTCCTACTGCCATGTTCATTTCTTCTCCCATGGCGAGCTTGCCACCCCTATTTATAGGAAGGAGGAGGACTCAGTCTCCGAAGAAAGTTATGAGGGCGAAGTCTCCCACGCGTTACTGGGGATTCACGACTGTTGACCAGCGATCCCTATGGCGCCACGTGGAGGCGTCCGTCCGATTCGCTCGTCGGCTGCGCCACCTTGATTGTTGCTATTTATGGTCTCCAGAATACGGAGTGTCAGCACTGACAGTTTGACTCTTTCTACCTCAAGGGCCACGCCACACCGTAAAGGCATTCAATACCATTCAGTGCACATCCAGAAATGGAAAGAGAGACAAACGCAAAAAGAAAATGCATAAGTGAAGAAGCTCGACTTTCATTGATTGGAGAGAATATTTACAAGGCTGAAACGTAAAGACATTACAGAGGAAAGACAAAGGCAAGGTAGAGCTACTCCGGTCTCGGCGACTCGACCAGGTCAATCACCGTCTCCAAGGGGCCAGAAGCTTCGGCCAAGATGGGGACCTCGCTTGGAGCGTCGCTGGCAGACGGGGCTTCGGTTGGCACCTCAGCCGAACCAGGAGCAGAAGTCTCACCCTGAGGCACGGCCAAAGCCTCGCCGGCGACTGGGGCAGCTGGAGCGTCGACAACCGCAGGGGCTTCGACCGGGGGCACTATCAGTTGTAGGTACGGAGCTCGGCTCGGGATCCAGGTCTGAATACTTCGGCAGGTCCTGATAGACGGGGTGGTCTTCAGGGACCCCCGCACGTCTCAGTGCGGCCAGGCATCCCTCCTCGAACAGGATGGCAGTGATCTCCTCCACCTGCTTCTCGTACAGCTCGGTGGCTCGATCTACCCCATCCTGGAAGGCGGACTGGGCCTCGGCCTCAAGAGAGGCCTTTTCCTTCTCTAGCTCAGCGTTCGCCACCTTCAACCTCGCCGTTTCAGCACGCAGCCTCGTCCCCTCAGCAGTGGACTCAGCCTTTAACCTGGCAGCTCGGACTCCAATTCGGCGGCCTTCTTGTTCCTCGCCCAGAGCTCGCCTTTCATGTGGTCGGCCCGAGACGAGAGTTCGGCGACCTCAGCCAGAGCCGACGCCAGCCGAGCAGATTCTCCAGCACTGGCTACCTTGAGCTCTTCCAATCCCTTCCGCTGCTCGTCTAGCTCCTTCTTCAACTTCTCCCGCTCGGACTCCAGGCGGGTCATTCTTGCAGCGCTCCTATCCCTCCTTCCCACCACGGTTAGGAGCCTCTGCACGTTCTGCAAACAGAAACAGAGAATCAGGATTCGACCAAGGTGCTTGAAGAATGAAGAGAGGCGTTGCAAACACTTACCCGAAGATTGTCCTGGATTGCCGAGACCATCAGGCTATCATCTTCAAACCTGTCGTGCGCCTCCATGTCTCTTGGCAGAGCACAGGCCTTGGCGAGAGCCCCAATCACCTCGGCATTTCCCAGCAACCGGTCTTCAACGCTCAAGGGTTTGCCAGTAGAAGTTTCCATTTTCGGCTTCCACGGTGCTGGGGCAGTCTGGGGCCCAGAAGCCGATCCGGACCCTTGTCCCGCCAAGATGAGAGGCTCGCGCGCTGGACCAACAGCCGACTTGCTGACCAGCGCACCCTTTTCGGCCGGCGCACTCTTTTCCTTCGGCGCGCTCTTCTCGCCTCCCTTCTCGGCTGGAGCTTTGGCCCCAGGAGCACGTTCAGGAGTTTTGCCCGACTGCAGATCAGCCCTTGAGCTCTTCTCCCCCGCTTTGGACTTCTTCCTCGGCGGGGACCCCTCCTTCGAGCGGTCCGGCGAGCATTGCCGGGCTCCCCCACTCGGGGCAGGGGCAGGAACAGAGGGAGCGCCCACGCCCACCGGACCCGAAGCAGCATGAGTACCAGTAAGCGACGGAGTCCCAGAAGACGCTGACCTCTGCCTATACTTGGCAGCCAAGTCCCTAACAGCGGGCTCCCTTGAGCTTCCTCCCATGTCCTCCTCTCGGTCAGAGATATAAGCTTCCACTATCTGCGACAAGTCCGGCAGCCCCGGATCGGAAGTGGACGCTTCGGCTCCAGACGCAGTCCGGTCAGCAACGGGATCGGTCAAGGGGATCCCGCTAAACACCGCAACCGACACGGTCGGACGGTCAGGGTGTGTCTCGTCCGCCCCCAGGAACTCCGGTCCTGTGGTAGTGGCCGCGATACCTCGGCGTATACCCAAGCAGTTTCCAAGCCGACCTGGTTTCGTGCCCCTTGTACCGTTCTACCTTGTTGATGTCTTCGGTATTCCTCCTCCAACCTTCGCTAGCAGCTCGGCGTCGCCTTGCACCCGCCTCTGCTCGACAGGCAAAGAAGAATGTCAGTTCGGCACCAGTAAGATAAGCAAAACAGTTAAAGGAGAAAAGCAGCGATGATTACTTGGGACTTCCCCAGGGCGACGTGGGACCGACAGCCTCCTATCGTCACCTGGGCCGAACTCCCAGTCCCCCGAGACACAGAAGAAATCCTCCTCGGCGTTCTTACTTGAATCCTCCAAGGCTAGGACGAAGCCCCTTCGCTGCGGCTTCACACGGAGATAGTATCTTCCCTCCCCAGCCTTGCAGATATCATAAGTGTCCTCGATGTCGTGAGGGCCTAGGTTGGTCCCCAAGATCTCGTTCAGCTTCGCTGTGCCCATGATGACCTTGTAGCCATTGGGCATCAGCTGGCCTGGGGCGAGGGACCAAAGGCTAAGGCAAGCCCTAAGCAGGGGGTGCAGTGGAAACCTGACCCCGCCCTCGATCACAGAGATCAGAGGGAATGGCATCCAGCCGCCGTAGCAGCGATAGAGGGCAGCGTCGGCAAGGTCTGCCGGTTTCAGGAGGACTCCCTCCGGAATTTTGAAGGCAGCCCTGAACTCGGCCAAGCCCTCGTCAGAATCTACCCTGAATCTAGGGGTGCCCATGTCTAGAAGGGGTGACGACGAAGAAAAGCCCTAGAAATCGAAAAAACCCCAAGAAAAACCAGATGAAAGAACAAAGCAACTTACGAGGACGAAGAGGCAGATCAGGAGCAGATCCAGACGCGTTCCACGGTCGTCGTCCTCGAACAGATCCCAAGAACCAGAACGGAGATCGGGAGCCTCGAACGGATCTCAGAAATCAGAGCAGAAATTGAAAGTAAAAGCAGAGGCGAAGGCGAAAAGAGTCAGAAGCAAGAAGAAGAAGGGGACGACCCTATTTATAGAAGGGGAAACCCTCATTAGGGTACCGCCTCCGAATTCGAAGAGACACTTCAAAGCCCGTGCCCGTCAATCAATGAGACAACCCGTCAATCAATGAGACAACGCAGTCGGCGCGGAAACTACGCGTGTAGCCGTCAGCTCGGTTCCAAAGGCGGACAGGGCAGAGCATTTATTGCTCTAAAGAGTTGAATCGACGCCAGGTAATGATCACAGTATCCCCAGATGGATCCTTCTAGCTTTCAACCCCTAAAGGCTAGCACACTTCAGAGGTCAAAACCTAGGGGGCAATTGTGTGGGGAGATTCCCCGAACCACAAGATTAAGTTAATCGCAGCCATCGGATGAGGTTAAGCATTCTCACGTGCCATCCTCACGACATCCACGTGGCACCAGGCTCGCCCCGGCTACCAGGGCAGGAGGTCCGGCCGAAGTCGGACAGCTCCGGGCCTTAGCGCCGAACTGGCCCACCTCGGGCGTCATCTCGGCAAAGAGCACCACCTCGGCTGAACCACCACGGGTACCACATCGGCAGAAAGCTCCATCCCGGCTAAAGAAGCCGAGACAGAAGCCGAAGCAAGAGAAAACATTCACGTGTACCCTTCATCCCCCACGTCGTCAGACACGTGGAGGGATAGGGACACGCGCTGGTGGGACAGACGCGACATCTGGCCGCCCGCGATCTTCGCCAGATCCCTGACAGAGTCCCATCCAGCGGCTGAAGCCACATCAGGGCAGGGCCCAGAGGGCAGATCCGCTGGTACTCCTACCGCCAAAGGCGCCCAACAGGATCTGGCCCAACAAGATGTGCATTAAATGCGATGTGGGCTGACCCGACGGGCATTTAATGCATAGTGGGCTGGATTGGACCACAATTAATGCAATGTGGGCTGATCGTGACTTCCCAGTCCAATCATGGGACCCACACCACAATATCTTCCAAAGATACGTTCCACACTCTATAAATAGAGATCCATGCCACCATCTAAGGTACGCCATTTTTCCATACCAGAGCCGTTACTCTGTCTCTCTTCCTCCTCTCCTTCCATTATTCCAGTTCCCATACTAACTTTGGCATCGGAGAGCCTTGCGCCACCCAGGCCAGGGTCCTCTGACTATTTGTTCTTCCCTTCCAGGCTTCCGGGCGGCATCCAGACATTCCAGACACCATCATCTTCTCGGATAAGTCCTATAAGGCACCCTCTTATTGTGGGTCATAATTTTCTGCACCTACAGCCACCTTTACACAAAACAAGAGACAAGAATCTTACTAACAGAGCGGTAGGATGCTGTGATAAGTGGACTCAAATTAGATCTATCGACTAACTCTCTGAACCTGTTGCTCTCATTCAATGTCCAGTGCGGTATTTTCTGTCCATGGCTCAAACACTTCAGCGGGGCCCGTTCCTACATTCCGAAATATTACATTATTAAAGAATGTAACAATTACGTTGAGTTTTATGTAACATAAAGAGAAAAACAAAAAAAGTACGTACCTGTGAATGCCAAATGTATGCAGCTATGTGCGTGTTGAAACTGGGCAGCAAAGAACGATCTTCTGGCCCCGCAATTATTTCTTGTTCAACATCAGCTTCTTCTTCATGTTGTTCAACAGGAGCTCCTTCTTCTTCATTGCCTCATTCTGAATCATATTCCTGTTCCCTGGGTTCTTCTACAACCTCCTCAGTTATTCGACAGCGCCTCCTATTGGAAGCCGTCGACCTTACTCTGGAACTGCTTGGCCTATCCATTTCTGAAATATTAGATGAAGAGTGATTAAATTAAATTTTTTTTACAAGTGTTCGGTTCTGTGTGTTCGAACAAGTCAGAAATGTTCGGCATGTAATATACGAACATTCCTGAAATGTTCGAACTTTATGTGCTGAACAATTCTGGAGTGCACGAACTTTAGAATCCGAACATTCTTAAATTGTTCGAAATTTTACATTCGAACATTTCGGTGATGTTCGAAGTTTCAGAATCGAACATATCGCGACAATGAAAAAAAAAGATTGAGCAACTGCAACCAGTGCAAAAAAAATCATTTTTGAGCGAATTAGACATGTGATTATGTCCCTTTGAACATATTAAGATGCACACAATAGTTGCTACAATGACCTATTTGAGAAAATAGCACAATGACAATGGGGAAGAAGGAAGGTGATACCTTTGACTAAAATAGAGGTCACTACAACAGCAGCTTCTTCCTTTCTTCCTTATGTGCTTGTATCCTTTCACTGAGCCAATCTTCCAGCCAAAATGTGGGTCAAAATGGATAGAAGAAGAGTTTATCTGATGAAAGTTTCAATAGAGAGGAGAGAAAGGGGACGATGGTGAAGATGTGTGGGAAGAGAAGAGACGTGATGAGATGAGTTCAGAATGAAAGGGGTGATTTCGGTATATTGATGGGTGCGGAGAGAAAAAACTATTAAAAAACCTATTTTGTACATTGGTGTGGAGAGAAATGCGGTGAGAATAGCAAAAAACGTGGTGCCAACAGAACTCCCCTTTTGAAATTTCCCTCTTGATTTGCTTGCCTCCCAAATCCTTTTTTATTTAAACTTCTTCTAGCTTCTTGCTTCTCGTGACAAGGGTCCCACTTTGGCTAAGAAAAAATTTGGATTTTTAAAATTGTTGCAAAGCTTGGATGCATGTGGTCCCCACCCATCTTGAACGTGTGATGCTTGGTTGGATAAATCTTGGCTTGAACATGTGAAACTTGGAATGCCATGGTGCTGGACGTGTGATGTCTTCTTTGGAAGAATCTTGGGTTGCAAACTTTCAAAATTTGGAATGGTATCTTGATTGAGATCCAACTTGTAGAGTGTTTAAGGAAACTTGGACCCTTTTGGATTTATCTTCCAACTTGGATTTCTTTGCTAGCTAGAGTCTTCCACTTTTTCTTTAAACTTCTTCATGGCTTGAGAATATCTTAGCATGGCCCACTTTCTCTCTTAAAGATATCCACAAATCTGAATTTAGTTTCATTTTAAACATGACGAAGGAGTAGGCCATACTTGGAAGTATGCAATCTTGAACTATCCCATACCATGGACGTCCATACCCCTTGCCATGAGATTCAAACTTTTGAATTTCCAAAAATCTTGAACCAAATCTGAAATTCAGATTTTTATTTGCACTTGTAACACATGATGGGCCCCACTTGGGTGTAGACAACATGGAACGTCCCATGCATTGGACGTTATCCTGACATCGTCATATGATACCGCCCAACACTCCTATGTGTCTGCCTCCACTCTCCCTCCAATGATTTCCACATTACTACAACAATCCAAGTTTGTTAATAGCCTCAAACGCACTAAGCACTTCTCTCAACGGGATGGAGCAAAAGACTAACTTAAATAGTGCCATGCTACTACACATTCACATTGTACATCTTAAGTCATCTGCACATGAAGTGTTGCACACTATCTTAAATCACCTGCACAATCACAAACTACACCTTAAATTACCTGCACATTCACATTCACATTGTACATGTTTAGTCATCTGCATATGAAGTGTTGTACACTATCTTAAAAGAGAGCACATTCAGAAACTACACCTTCTTAATGAAAGTCCAAGGGATCCTACCCTAGAGGGGGGGTGAATAGGGTGATCTACACTTAATGACTAATTATGGCCAATTTTAATTTCTTTAAAATAAACTAGTCACATGTGATGATTAACATATAAAATGCGGAAGCTTAAACAAAACAATCACCACTACACAAGGATTTATAGTGGTTCGGCCTCAATGCCTACATCCACTACCGGCTTGTGTATCCAACACCCCACCGGATTTCCACTATTATGCTTTTCAAAAGGCTAAGCAATAACCTCTACAATATGCTTTCCAAGGATAAGCAATAACCTTACAATGATGTTTTTCTAGGCTAAGCAACAACCCTTACACTATGCTTTTATATGGCTAAGCAATAACCTTACAAGCAAATGATTTCTCTCAAAGAAAGTGTCTTGACAAAACACTCTAAGAGATTACAATTTAAGCTTAATTTAATTGCCTCTTAATAGGCGAATATGAAAGTGTAAAGCTAACTCACACAACACTCTAAGTAATGCAAAGATGAATGCTCATGAAGTGTGTGTGTGAATACTTCAATCAAGTTGAAAATGAAAGCTCAATCAATTTATGCTAAAAGCATTTAAAAGTTTAATGCACATAAAAAGGTATGATTGAAGTAATATGCAAATCACATGTACCAAATACAAACTTGTAGAAGATATGAAAAACAAGGGTTCACAAGTTGTATGAAATTAATTTATTCTAAACATGTGATGCATGTGCAATGTTGTTTTCAAAAACAAACTAATTAAACAAAGGTTTAAATGAATGAAAACAACAAGGAAAGATTCAAAACAAGTTAATGAATCATGACATAAAAGAAATCAAAGATTTTGGCAATGCATGATTAACAAAGTTTATAAAACAAACTTGTTTTGAAATCAAGGTGAAGAATCCTATGACTTAAATCAAAGATTAAGGAAGTAGAGGATTCAACACATCATAGTTTATATGCTAAAATCATTTACCAATAGTTTAACAAAGCATAAAACAATGATTAATAAAAAGCAAAGCTTACTTGGTGGTTTAACTTCATTAATCCAAGCTTTAGCTTTCCTTAATGACCATTAGCCTTCCTTAGCTTGACCCCCTTTCTTTTGCTTCAAAATGCCTCAAGAAGGGCTTCAAAGATCATCACAAATGGCTAAGGAATGAGTTTCTTTTTATAGAAAAAGTGGTCCAACGGCTCCTTGTCGGTCGACCCACAGGTTGTTGTCGGTCAACCGACACCTCAACGGTCAGATTCCAATGGTCAAGAAATTTTCCATTGTGCAGGTGTGGGTCAGCCGACAGGAACCGCCAAGCTGACCGACAGTACAAATTTGTTCAGAAAATAGCTCTCTGGAATTCTAACCGAGAGGCTTTCGGTCAGCCTCTGAACCATGGTCGGTTAGCCGACGCCTGACCGACATGCTAACCGACAGTGTGGCTAAAATCCAAATTTTTACACGTTTCAAAGTATTTTCATGTAGGGTTTTTTGGGCCATTTAACCAAGCATGGAAACATGATTTAAACCAATCCAAGTGCTTTAAAATCATGAAACATAAAAAGCCATAAAAGATTTGAAACTTTAAAACATTGGCTAGCTTGATTTGTAAATATTCTTTTCAAAAACAAATGCATCCAAGATTTAAATCCAAAACATGCATGAAACATTATTTGTACAAGTCTTAAAAACAATGCATGTGTAAATCAAGATTTTAAGATTTTCTAAATCAATGCATGTGTGAAAATTCAAATGATGATTAAAATGATAATGCATCCATCAAATTGCAATTCACAAAATCCCTAGTAATCTCCCCCTTTGCAATTTGATGGCAAACCTTTTATATGTTGGCAAACTTTGCTCAACACTAAATTTTCACACAGTCTTCAGCTCCTCCTTGGCTGGACACTCCTTGAAGTCTTCTTGGATGCTTCTTCACTTTAGCTTGGGCTCTAGCTTCATTCTCCTTGATGCTTGGAGCTTGATCAATCTTCAAGATTTCTCTTCATCTTCCTTTCTTTAGACCAAGCATCTTCTTTAGCTCCCAAGCTCTTTCTTCTATCATCTTCTCCCCCTATGACCGTGCATTTTCTCCCTTTGGGTAGCTTGATCACTCTTTCACCCCCTTTGCCATTAAACTTGAGAACTTTCTCCCCCTTAATATTATTCTCCCCCTTTGCCATTAAATTGCAAAGGTATCAAATGAAGAGGGGTACCTACACACATGAAACAAGGAAAATACCTTTAGTAGCACCTGTTAACAAAAGTAATCGAAAATGAATTATATAACAGGGCATCATGCATGGGTAGATATGCTATAAGGGTATAGAGCCAATATAAGGGTGAATTTGATCAACTCTAATGCTTCCTTAGAAGGTTTACTCCCCCTCAATCCATACTCTTCTTTTGTCAAACTTCTAACAACAATTTAACTAATAGGTGCAAGAAGAAGATAGTTTAACCAATTGAGGGTTAACTTCAAGAGAAGAATTAGATACCAATTGATAATGATAATTGACTATTAAAGTACAAATTGATCAAATTACCAATATAAAGATATACCAATTGATGGAAAAGCTAGAAGATAATTAAAGAGCAAGGTCAAAAGGAGATAAACTATCATGGATATCAATTGAAATAAATAAAAAATATCAATTGAGATTCAAGGATAAAACTATTAACTCAATCACTCTAAATTGGAGTTAAGGAATGCACCTATTAGGGTTCATCCAAATTAGAGCTATCCATGATGAGATGGGATTAACTCACACATAGCATCAAACAATTTAACTATGAAAATCATATGCTATGTAAAATTTTGAAATCATTTCATACATTCATTAAATATAACTATCATGCACAAGATGAATGAAATGAAGTTCAATCATGAAGCCAAAACCTCACCATTAACCAACCAAAATTATGAAAACATAAACATGGTGATCATGTGATTTACCTATAAGTGCAAGAGAGGTGGCAATCATGAAGATTATGATGCTCATGGAATGTGACATGGAACAAAAGACATATAACTATCTAGTTCAATCCAATGTACACAAGGTCTATCACAAACTCAAGATATGATACCAATTGGATATAAATACTAATTGAAAATGATACCAATTGATTACCAATTGAATATGAGACATGATTAAGAGCAAGCATGTGACAAACACAAAATTCCAACAAGCATCATAAAATGATTATTCATCACTTTTAATGATATGATTGATGAGCATAGTGATGAACAAGAGAAATTGCATAAAAGATATAACTTTGTAGAACATGCAATTTTAAAAGTGTCTAGTCATATGAATTCAACATCTAAGAAATCCATCAAACAATAGATATAACTAAGAAATACAAGGAATGGATTTCAAGGAGGTTCATATGATCAAGCACACTATTATGAAGTTGAAACATGTATAAAGAATGATATCAATAAGAAAAATACACATGAATCAACATCATAACCATCCATTAAAAATAAAATGACTAGTAAGTATAAGGGATGGATTTTAGAGTTCTAGTATGGTTTCTACGAACGTAACTAATAATGCAACCATACAAAAACCATATGATATTTGCACATCAAGGATGAAACTAAATGAGCCAAGTTGCAAATAGCATATCACAAGTATTTTCTTCTAAAACATATATTCATTAGCACAAGGAAATATACTCAAAAGAAAATGTTTCAATGAATATAACTAACAAAGCTTGAAAAACATTTTCACTTCATAGAATCTTCAAATCATTTCAATGAACAAAATCCAACAATGAGCATAAAGAGAATGATTTTGAAGATAACACTTTTTCAACTTGCATTTTAAAATGTATAACTTAATTGGAAAACATACAAGTTGATCTTTTCAAAGTAATTTTCCATGTGAAGGTATAACTTATAAAACCATGGAAAATCCAATTTGATTCAAATCATTTGATTATCAATTAAATATAACTATGACATCCAAACAAATCATTTTGAAGACATCAATCGATTATGAAAAATCTAGCTATAAAAGCTTTTGAAATCACAATCAATTGAACATGTATAGAAACGCAAGAGATATATCTAAATGAGAGCAAATCTATAAAGATGAATTTATAATCAAATGATTTTGAAAACCATGATATGTAACTAGAGAAGTTTATGAAGACAAAATCAATTAATTAAAAAAAAAACATTGCATTTTAAATAAATGTAACTAAGAAAGAAACAAAATGCAAATGCAACAATATGACCAACAAAAAGATTTAACTATAAAGGATTGGTTGGTCAATGAGGTCCAAGGCCTTAAGGTTTTATTAAATATATAACTTTAGGAATCCACCTAAGGTCTTGAGAGGGTTGGTCTTTGAGGTCCATCTTAAAAGTCTCACGAACTATCGGAGATTTGACTTGATAAATTTTCAATTTAGACTTATCACCATGATGTTTAGATTTCACTAAATTTGGCTTAGGTTGGTGATTAGTCTTTTGAGGTTGGTGACTTTTCTTCTTAGGGGATTGAGCCATTTTTCTTTTCTTCTTATTTTCTCCCTTTATTTGACTTTTGAATTTTAGATTTAACTTTGCATCTTTCTTCAAAAGTTCTTTCATGTTTTGATTTAAGGGAGATAGATTGAGAAGTTTTTTATTTATAGATTCTTTTAAAGTTGGTTTAACTTGTTTAAATTTTTTAGAATCTATTTTAGGAGACTCCTCTTTAATAGGTTTAACTTGTTTAGTCTTCTTGGAGTCTTCCTTGATTTTTAGTGTCTCATCCATCATAGAGTTGGATTTTATTTTCTTTGGTTCAAAGATGGGTTTAGACACATTGCTTCTCCTTTGTTTGCACTCAAACCTAAAATGTCCTTCAATGCCACAATAATTACATTTAGACATGGGCAAGGAAGTGTGAGTGCTAGAGAATGAGGACTCACCTTTCACAAATGTGTTGGTGAATTTAGGGTCATGTGAAATATTCCTATCAAAACCAAGACCCGTCCTATCTCTTTTAGATTTACCCAATTTCAATAACTTTTCAAATCTTTCTTCACTTTGGGTAAATTTGCACTCATACTTTTGTTTGTAGGTTTCAAGTTGAGTGACTTGATTTTTAAGGGTTGAATTTTCATTTTTAACTTTTGTTAGTTCATGTTCAATTCCCTTAAATTTGTTTAGCTCTTCATGGGCAAGTTTTAATTCAAATTTAACTTCATTGATAGCATTAGATCCAAGTTCTAGAGTTTTTATCTTAATTTGTGCATTAGATAAATTTTCAATAGAAATGGTTAACTTGGATTCGAAATTGTTAATGTTTTAATCTTGCCTTTTTAATTGATCTCTTAGTTTAGAATTTTCCTTATTAAGATTATCACAATCTATCTTTGATTCTCTTATGTCATCTTTAATATTAGATAGATTATGTAAAGAGATCATGAACTTAGATTCTACACAATTTATTAATTCATCTTTTTCTTTAAGTTCATTTTTATAAGAGACTAATTCTTGGTTTAGACTTTTAGATTCTTGTTGTAGTCTTTTATTCTTTTTAACAAGCTCTAAGGAAAATGTACATAATTCATCATAGGCTTGTTGAATGTCATCTTCATTTTCATTAATTTCTTCTTCTTTTAATTTAAGTTTGGATTCAAGTTGAGATACTTTAAATTCAATGTTTGAATCTCCAATAGATGGAAGAAGAAGGGATCTAGAAGAATCTGCAAAGTCTAGCATAGTGGAATCCATTTCTATGATTTTCATAGGAATGCACAACTAGGGTTTTGACTCTAGGTTTTTACACCTAATCAAGAGTTCCAAACACTTGATCCTAAATATAGAGCAACCTTGCTCTGATACCATTTGAAAGTCCAAGGGATCCTACCCTAGAGGGGGGGGTGAATAGGGTGATCTACACTTAATGACTAATTATGGCCAATTTTAATTTATTTAAAATAAACTAGTCACATGTGATGATTAACATATAAAATGCGGAAGCTTAAACAAAACAATCACCACTACACAAGGATTTATAGTGGTTCGGCCTCAATGCCTACATCCACTACCGGCTTGTGTATCCAACACCCCACCGGATTTCCACTATTATGCTTTTCAAAAGGCTAAGCAATAACCTCTACAATATGCTTTCCAAGGATAAGCAATAACCTTACAATGATGTTTTTCTAGGCTAAGCAACAACCCTTACACTATGCTTTTATATGGCTAAGCAATAACCTTACAAGCAAATGATTTCTCTCAAAGAAAGTGTCTTGACAAAACACTCTAAGAGATTACAATTTAAGCTTAATTTAATTGCCTCTTAAATAGGCGAATATGAAAGTGTAAAGCTAACTCACACAACACTCTAAGTAATGCAAAGATGAATGCTCATGAAGTGTGTGTGTGAATACTTCAATCAAGTTGAAAATGAAAGCTCAATCAATTTATGCTAAAAGCATTTAAAAGTTTAATGCACATAAAAAGGTATGATTGAAGTAATATGCAAATCACATGTACCAAATACAAACTTGTAGAAGATATGAAAAACAAGGGTTCACAAGTTGAATGAAATTAATTTAGTCTAAACATGTGATGCATGTGCAATGTTGTTTTCAAAACCAAACTAATTAAACAAAGGTTTAAATGAATGAAAAAAACAAGGAAAGATTCAAAACAAGTTAATGAATCATGACATAAAAGAAATCAAAGATTTTGGCAATGCATGATTAACAAAGTTTATAAAATAAACTTGTTTTGAAATCAAGGTGAAGAATCCTATGACTTAAATCAAAGATTAAGGAAGTAGAGGATTCAACACATCATAGTTTATATGCTAAAATCATTTACCAATAGTTTAACAAAGCATAAAATAATGATTAATAAAAAGCAAAGCTTACTTGGTGGTTTAACTTCATTAATCCAAGCTTTAGCTTTCCTTAATGACCATTAGCCTTCCTTAGCTTGACCCCCTTTCTTTTGCTTCAAAATGCCTCAAGAAGGGCTTCAAAGATCATCACAAATGGCTAAGGAATGAGTTTCTTTTTATAGAAAAAGTGGTCCAACGGCTCCTTGTCGGTCGACCCACAGGTTGTTGTCGGTCAACCGACACCTCAACGGTCAGATTCCAATGGTCAAGAAATTTTCCATTGTGCAGGTGTGGGTCAGCCGACAGGAACCGACAAGCTGCCCGACAGTACAAATTTGTTCAGAAAATAGCTCTCTGGAATTCTAACCGAGAGGCTTTCGGTCAGCCTCTGAACCATGGTCGGTTAGCCGACACCTGACCGACATGCTAACCGACAGTGTGGCTAAAATCCAAACTTTTGCACATTTCAAAGTATTTTCATGTAGGGATTTTTGGGCCATTTAACCAAGCATGGAAACATGATTTAAACCAATCCAAGTGCTTTAAAATCATGAAACATAAAAAGCCATAAAACATTTGAAACTTTAAAACATTGGCTAGCTTGATTTGTAAAAATTCTTTTCAAAAACAAATGCATCCAAGATTTAAATCCAAAACATGCATGAAACATAATTTGTACAAGTCTTAAAAACAATGCATGTGTAAATCAAGATTTCAAGATTTTCTAAATCAATGCATGTGTGAAAATTCAAATGATGATTAAAATGATAATGCATCCATCAAATTGCAATACACAAAATCCCTAACACTTAAATCACCTGCACATTCACATTGTACATCTTAAGTCATCTGCACATGAAGTGTTGTACACAATCTTAAATCACCTACACATTCACATTGTACACCTTCTTAAATCACCTGCACATTCACATTGTACACCTTTGTTAAATCACCTGCATCATGCGTACACCTTCTAATATCACCTGCACATTCACATTCACATTGTACACATTAAATCACCTGCACATTCACATGATACAGAACAACCTTCTTAAATCACCTGCACATTCACATTCACATTGTACACCTTAAATCACCTACACATTCACATGATAAGAGGCAACCTTTTAATATCACCTGCACATTCACATTGTACACCTTCTTAAATCACCTGCACATTCACATTGTACACCTGCACATTCACATTTCATCCTATATTTGAAATAGACATGCAAATTGCATGGAATGTCTAGTCACAGCCCTGGAAATATCACAACCTATATCTACCTCTAAACAAATCCACATTATGGCCTCATTCATATATAAAAACAACCAATAAAGGAGACATCATCTGAAATTATTTCTCTAACCAGAAAGTTTAAAATCCACCAAAAGTTATGTACTACAGGGCGGTTGTTTGCATCTTGATCATGACACATTGAACCACATGTGGAACAATGGAGTCGATACATCCAAAATAAAAACAACATAACCTAAAAGAAGCAAAAAATACAACACTACATCTCAAAATGTTGGTTATACATTAACTCATCCCCTCTCTTCCACCACTGCATTTGTTTCTAAAGCATTTTCATCCTCTACTATGTCTGCAATCTCCCATAGTCTTGCGTATACATTAATTACTATCCTTTGATGATAGTACCAAATATCAGCTTCAGTAAACGTAACCTTACGTCGGTATGCAGCATGCTCAGCAAAGGCCATTACAAATATGCCACAGTCATTGCTGCACAAAAGATAAGATGACATTCATCAAATATAGGAGTGGGATAACAGAATATAAATTTGATTCTATGTTGTATAGCACCACCTACATATTCTCCTGTTGAGGGCAATTCTCAGCATCTTCGAGTGGCCAACTTAAGGGGTCATCCCATCCCATCCCCATGAAACAACTCTTTAGAAAAACGATCTATAAGTGTAAAAGGGCAAACCACAGTCAAATAAGCATGACACCATGAAATCAGATGAATGTTAAAAAAAAATAAAAAATAAAACTGAATCCAGTCGAATGTGCTCACATGTTTACCTAACTGAATAATAATCAATCAATCGAAATAAGAAGAAAGGTTACGGCCGACTGAATCCAATGAAGGTGCTCACATCAAAAACAAGTTGAGGAAGAACTAACAACCTAGAATTTAAACCGATATGAAATAAGATGAATGTTAAATAAGATGGTGTCGAAATCCTCAAAATATTAATGGTTCATCAAGCCCAACACATGCGTTAGCTCTTTGGATATATCAGGCAGCATGCTTGATACAATGAACCTCATCGATGTTTGTTATGCATTACATAAATCAAAAGTGCTTTGTATTGATCAATTTCATCGATATTCAAAAGTGAAATTAATGTAACTGCCAAGACTAACTTCACTGTATGAAATATACGGTTAACAATTCCAATTCACTTTTGAGTAAAAAGTCCAACCAAAATTTTAATGTGTCAAATGACACTATATAAGCTAAAAAAGAAAATGCAAACTTACAAACTCTTCTGCAAGCTGTAGATCGTGATCATGTCCCATGATAGAATTATAGTCTCAAATCTTCCACGATCGGCATACCCAATTATGAGGAAGAAATGTCGGTTATGCACGATGGGAAAGATCAGAGTACGAAATTGTTGTAAGATCCCGACCCCAGTTCTTTTGTTTAGCATTGTTTTAATCGTGGTTTAGCTTGTTAAGTGAGATTTGATTTAGTTTGATCTTGTTTTTGAGTTTGACTAGATTTTTCCTTAGTCTTTGAGATTTTTAAGGACCGTTGACTTTGGTTTGACCCGGTCCATATGATTTGTATTTTTATGAGAAATTACTTTTGATTTCTAAAAATTCTGAATTTGGTGTATTTTGACTTATTTTATGAAGTTTAACAACTTTCATGTTTTGATCATTTTGATTTGATACTCAGAAATCACGTTTTTCGAGGAAAATGGGCAAAAATGACATTTTCACTAAATCTGTCCATGAATTTCGAAAATTTCAGAAATTGGGGAAAATATACTTTTTGGAAAGTAGATATTTCGCCGATCGTTTTTGTCTTCTTCGTCGTCTTCGTTCGGGGCCCGCAAATGTTAGTTTCAGCCTTGTGAAGTTTGGGGCCCATGGGGCCCAACCCATTGTTCTCTTTATAAGAAGCCATGGGCTCTTGTCTTCCCCATTCTTTTCCTTTTTCCTGCAACAAGAGAGGGGTTAGGGTTTCTCCCAGCCCCCTTTCTCTCTCCTCATGTATCCCTTCTTCTTTGATGCTAAATGGAGATTTGAGCTTCCCATTTTCTTCTCCTCTCTCCAAGCTTTCCATAGATGTCTTTTGCAAGAGATTTGGGCTAGGAGAGACCACCTTTCCATGCATTTCTTCTTGGTTTGAGCTTTTATAAGGTGAGCAATGGATTTCTTTCTCCAAATCTTTGTTTTCCAAACCATTTTGAAGGGTTTTTTTCATTTATGCAATGGGTTTTCATGGAGATTTACAATGGATTGATTTCTAGGGTTTCTTTTGAGCTATTTTGGGGGTTTTGTAATTGTGGAGCTTGAGGCCATAAGAGGACCTTCATGGAGTGTTTTTGCATCTTCTCTTGACCAAGGCAAGTGAAATTTTCAATTAATATGATGTTTGTAGGTTTCTTGTTTGGTTTCATGGTTTTTCCTCATTATGTTCTAATCCTTTATTAATTATGGATTTACTTTGAATGAATGAAGCAATGTTATGTTGCTATTGTACAATGAGTTGGGAGTTTAGTTTTCACTTTGGTCATCTTGAAAAATTAGTCTTCTTTGTGTTAAGTATGGTGTCTAAGGAAAGGGAGAAAACTTTACTTTAAAAAGTGTTGTGTTTGGGCCAATTAGAATGATTTATGGATGGTTTTGATGAGTTTGGAAGGTCAAGGAAGGGCCCAACCATTCTTTGAAATTAGCATTGAAGGAAATGAATCAAAAGAATCAAAAAGAAGGAAGAAAAATTGCAAGGAAATGGAGATCAGAACTGCCGAGCTGGACTGGGCAGGCCCAGTCCGCTCGAGCGACCCACTGGGCCGCTCGAGCGACCCAGACACTGTCTGGGCTCCGCTCGAGCGGACCTGGTTCGCTCGAGCGAGGCCCAGCTCAGTCTGGGGCTGATTTGGGCCCGAGTTTGGACTGTTTTGTGGGCCGGATCGTTGGGGCTTCCTTGGACCTGTTCCAAGTCAGTTTTGAGCCATTTCAAATCTGATATTGGGTCACCTTTGGGCCTGATATTGGACTGATTGAAACTTGTTTCGTGGGCTTGGTTAAGGATCAGTTTTGGGCTGTTTTAAAAACTTGTTTAGTGGGCCTGTTCAGGTTAATTTTAGACTGTGTTTAAAATCTGTTTTGTGGGCCTGGTTCAGGTTAGTCTTGGGCTGTTTTTAAAGATTGTTTTGTGGGCCAATAAATGTTTAGCTTTGGGCTGTTTTTAAGATGTGTTTTGTGGGCCATTCAAGGTTTAACTATGAACTAATTTCAAGGTCTGTTTGGGCCGGATTTAAAGGATTGTTTTGGGGTTTGGTTCAAGGCCAGTTATGGGCCTGTTTTTAAGAGTTTTGTCATTACTTTGATACTTGGAAATTTGTGAAATGGGAATGATGTGAGAATGAGTGTATGTGAAATTACCCGGGAACCGTTCGTGTCTCAATGTGCACTTTATCATTTAAACATTATGGATTTTCATTGGCATCAAACGTACTTTTTATTAATTAATGTTTAAAGGTTAAATGTGCATTGAGATGATTCCTTGGTAAGTCATTAAGTCATTCTCCACTGTCCATTCCATTTCAAGTCAGAAAAATGTATTTGTATTTGTATTTGTGTTTGTATTTGTTTTCTTTGGTGAACTAATTTAAATAGCATCGGTGATTTGCTATAAAATCATGTGTTTCCCCATGTTCGAAAGGGTTGACCGTATGATTTTATACAAATCACCTTGATGCGTATTTGAACGGTTTACCAGAGATATTCGTATGTTTTCTCCGATTCGATTTGAAAAGAGATTGGAGTATGTTCGTCACATTCGGGATTTCTTCGATAAGACTATTGTTTTGACAACACTAGTATTTGAAAATAAAAACCTCGAGGCAAGATGGGGCCAGAGCTATGTGGTGTGAGCCCATGAGCCAAAGAGGCTATGACTTCGAAAATAAAACCCCGAGGCAAGACGGGGCCAGAGCTATGTGGTGTGAGCCCCTGAGCCAAAGGGATTAGTATCATGTTAGATTTGTATCCGTTCGAGTTTTGAAAACTAAAGGCACCACTAGGCTTAGGTCACCTTGTCGGGCTGATCACCCGGCTTGGGATCTTTACTTTGTCCGCCAGCTGCAGCTTGGATTCTGTCTGTACCGACCATGGCAACGGTTTTTGTCTGCCGGTCCCATTTGTATGGCTACGGTTCTGATTTCTGATCTGCCGGTCCCATTTGTATGGCTACGGTTCTGATCCTATTTTTAGTACCACGTTCAGTGGCTACGCTCTGTCTGCTCTTATTACTTCGGTAATAGGAGGATTTAGCTATTTGTGGTTGCCAGTGTTTTATCTGTATATTGCTTTAGTTTATGATTCTCGTTGGTTATACTTTTTATGCTCCGATTTGTTTAATGTTTACGATATCGATCTTTATTGTATTGTCGCTACTATTTAGGATTTGAAATGTATTTTCGACGATTAAATGTTTTAAGCAGGCTTTTAATCTTTTCGAGATATTCGTACATCTGATATTGTTCTTTATTCATTTTGATACTTATGTTCTGCCATTCGATCGTTTTAGCATGCTTTATTGTCATTATTGTCTAGACTATTTATCCGGTTTTACGATGATTTCATCAGATTTTATATATGTTCTTTTGTTCATATTATTTGTTTATTTGCTTGCCAGACCGTCGTGTCTGACCCTTTTTGTTTGGTGCCAGTTTTCTTCTTTTCTGTTTTTAGGTGTTTGATCAGAGGAGGCGGTGGGACCGCCGGTCTGACGTGAGAGGCTGCCAGTTGATATCATTTAGATGTCAAGTTCGGCACCGGAGTTCGTATCTAACATTGAGGGTAGTATTTCTTTTAGTTGGATATATTGTTGTATGGCTTTATTAGCCTTTTTATTGGGTTTGTAATTAAGACATCTGTTAATTGTAACTTGAATATGTGGGAAATAATAGTTTGTTACTACCAGCTCAGTGTGTTGTGATTTATGGCTTATGCCAGCCTTATTATGAGATGGCTTTATGACATTGGTGGCGTGCGACACGGAAACCGATGGCCACGGATTCCGAGTCGTAACACTATGTTTAGCTTCCGCGAAAAATATACTCTGATTGTGTTGGAATGTGATTATCCTCATTCACGCGGACCTTGGGAACTATAACAAAAAGTTTCAAATTATCCCAAAATTTCGCACTCCGGGATCGGTCCACTGCAGGGCCCGGTTTCGGGGCGTGACAGGTTTGGTATCAGAGCTGGTTAGTTTCTAGGAAATAAAATACTCTAGAGACATTAAGACGTGTGGTGAGGATTCGTTAGATTGTGTCGATTTGTTTTCTCGTGTCTTTGTTTCTTTGGATTTGAGTCGGCTTTTCTTTCAGTTCGGGAGACTTTGTTTGTCTTTTCTTGTAGTTTTGTTGTTAGGAGATTTGGATGACCAAATTTCCTCCTTAGTGGTGGAGAATTTAAAGTCTCCATACTCTTGTTCATTGTCTTTTGTCTGTGCTTGTGTCGTTGACTGAGAACCCTCTGGACTTGGTATGTTGTTTTCGGAGAACATCAGCAGACTTTCAGCCTTCAGCATCTTCAATGTGATTATTGAGAGAAGACTTGTGCGTTTGCCCGTCAGAGTTGGACTCGAGCAGTAGTTGAAGATCCCCTTTCAGCTAATCAAGGATTGTCATGCAGCGTACTAAGGTAAGTAAATGTGGATTTTGGGTGAACTCGGACTATCTTTCCAGATGAAGGACTGCAGGAGACACATTAGTTGTCGATTTTTATGAAGGGAGAAGTGATTTTTAGTTAGTAAGGTTGGAAGCTAGAGCTAGAAACTCAGGGATTTCCCCGGATTCGACGAGCATGGTCATGGTTTTGGTTGAGAATTTTGGTAACTTGTAGCGTAGCCAGTGTAGTTGGTTCAGCAGGGATACCAAGTGGATGGCTAGTTGTAGTCAAGATAACTTTTGGCAGTAGAGGAAACCTTGTGGATTTCACCGACTTTCAGGGTATTGGATTAGACAACATGCAGGTGCAAGAGTATACCTCAGTTTTAGTGTTGTCCCTTTTTCTTGGTGAGAGTGATTTTCGTGCTGTTTTCATCCTTGTTATGTTTCCTTAATGTTTATGATTTATCCGTGTAGTGTTTAAACAATGGATTTATGTTTCTTCTTTAAGGCTTATTTTGAAATAAAGACTATGTTATTATACTCTTTTCATGAGTCACATGATTTTTGTTTTCATAAGAATTTTTGTTTCGGATTTATGTTTAATCTTCTTAAGATATTATTTTACAATGATCTTGGAATTTTGCTCTTGTTTTAATTCTCTTAAATGTTGACATCTACATTTCAAAACCTTAAAGATTTCAAAATTTTGTATATGTTTGGTTGGAAATGGATTTCAATAAAATTTAATGTATGGTCATACTACATGAATTTGATTTATTTTTGAAAATCCTAATTTGAGATTGTTGAGTATTTCAAGGATTTGTTGGGTTATGAAAACATGAATTTCAAAACGAATAATGTTGTTTCATGTTCAAACTTTGATAAACTTTACCTATTAGGCTTTACTCGACAATTTGGAAGTTCAATTTCTATTATGTTTTAAAATGATGTAATTCAACTAAGTAATTATTTTAGTCAATATGTTTCAAATTGTAAGATTTATTTTGCATTGAATGGAGTGAGTGGTGTTGGCTTATGATTGGAGTTTGGAAGTGTACGAATTGAAGAGTTGATGGATGTCAGGATGTGTACTGGTTCAGTTGAAAACAAAGATGGATTTATGAGAGAGTAAACATCATTCAAGACTTGAATTGAAAATTTCCGTTCTTCAGGGATTGATGCCAGCTAGGCAGATCTATTTTGTTGATAACACAGTATCAGGTAAGAGATCAAGAGCAGCAAGTAGATAGAATCAGATGTGGGCAAGAATTCAGAGTACATCACAGAAAGATTAGAATTTGGAGTTGTGATTTCAGAACAAAGAAGGATTGAAGGTATACTTGGAGGCCAGAAACTGATGATGCATTTGAGGAACACAGTAAGAGCAAACATACAGAATTCCAGAATTTTACGGGATGAGGATTTTTCAGTGAAAACATGTCTGCGATCACATCTTCGTACAAGCGTCGGGAGCACCGTGTACCGCTTTGAAAGACCTAAGGCACAGAATTCCAAGGTGATGGAAAGAGGCAGAATTTGCAGTTTCTTAGACCGACAGTGACTGACGAGTTAAGTAAAAGGATTGATCCAGTGCAAGAACTACAGATGACACCAAGGATGCTTAGGAGTGTTGGACACTAGTTTGGTCAGAGGAGTATGTTTTGAGCAGATATGTAGAACAGTGTGAAGCTTTCAACCGAATCAGAGTGTTGTTGACCGTGCATTTCACCGTCAGGTTTGATCAGGGGATATCTCAGTTGCCGAGGTTTAGAGTAGGGTGTCAGTGTTTTCGTTTGTCTTTTTGGGTTTTCGATTTCGATTTGGTTTAGACCATTTGGAGGACCAAATGGATTCTAAGGTGGGGAGGATGTAAGATCCCGACCCCAGTTCTTTTGTTTAGCATTGTTTTAATCATGGTTTAGCTTGTTAAGTGAGATTTGATTTAGTTTGATCTTGTTTTTGAGTTTGACTAGATTTTTCCTTAGTTTTTGAGATTTTGTAGACCGTTGACTTTGGTTTGACCCGGTCCATATGATTTGTATTTTTATGAGAAATTACTTTTGATTTCTAAAAATTCTGAATTTGGTGTATTTTGACTTATTTTATGAAGTTTAACAACTTTCATGTTTTGATCATTTTGATTTGATACTCAGAAATCACGTTTTTCGAGGAAAATGGGCAAAAATGACATTTTCACTAAATCTGTCCATGAATTTCGAAAATTTCAGAAATTGGGGAAAATATACTTTTTGGAAAGTAGATATTTCGCCGATCGTTTTTGTCTTCTTCGTCGTCTTCGTTCGGGGCCCGCAAATGTTAGTTTCAGCCTTGTGAAGTTTGGGGCCCATGGGGCCCAACCCATTGTTCTCTTTATAAGAAGCCATGGGCTCTTGTCTTCCCCATTCTTTTCCTTTTTCCTGCAACAAGAGAGGGGTTAGGGTTTCTCCCAGCCCCCTTTCTCTCTCCTCATGTATCCCTTCTTCTTTGATGCTAAATGGAGATTTGAGCTTCCCATTTTCTTCTCCTCTCTCCAAGCTTTCCATAGATGTCTTTTGCAAGAGATTTGGGCTAGGAGAGACCACCTTTCCATGCATTTCTTCTTGGTTTGAGCTTTTATAAGGTGAGCAATGGATTTCTTTCTCCAAATCTTTGTTTTCCAAACCATTTTGAAGGGTTTTGTCATTTATGCAATGGGTTTTCATGGAGATTTACAATGGATTGATTTCTAGGGTTTCTTTTGAGCTATTTTGGGGGTTTTGTAATTGTGGAGCTTGAGGCCATAAGAGGACTTTTATGGAGTGTTTTTGCATCTTCTCTTGACCAAGGCAAGTGAAATTTTCAATTAATATGATGTTTGTAGGTTTCTTGTTTGGTTTCATGGTTTTTCCTCATTATGTTCTAATCCTTTATTAATTATGGATTTACTTTGAATGAATGAAGCAATGTTATGTTGCTATTGTACAATGAGTTGGGAGTTTAGTTTTCACTTTGGTCATCTTGAAAAATTAGTCTTCTTTGTGTTAAGTATGGTGTCTAAGGAAAGGGAGAAAACTTTACTTTAAAAAGTGTTGTGTTTGGGCCAATTAGAATGATTTATGGATGGTTTTGATGAGTTTGGAAGGTCAAGGAAGGGCCCAACCATTCTTTGAAATTAGCATTGAAGGAAATGAATCAAAAGAATCAAAAAGAAGGAAGAAAAATTGCAAGGAAATGGAGATCAGAACTGCCGAGCTGGACTGGGCAGGCCCAGTCCGCTCGAGCGACCCACTGGGTCGCTCGAGCGGACCAGGCTCTGCCTGGCCCTCGCTCGAGCGACCCACTGGGCCGCTCGAGCGACCCAGACACTGTCTGGGCTCCGCTCGAGCGGACCTGGTTCGCTCGAGTGAGGCCCAGCTCAGTCTGGGGCTGGTTTGGGCCCGAGTTTGGACTGTTTTGTGGGCCGGATCGTTGGGGCTTCCTTGGACCTGTTCCAA
This sequence comes from Litsea cubeba, assembly GCA_012931725.1. NCBI lineage: Eukaryota > Viridiplantae > Streptophyta > Magnoliopsida > Laurales > Lauraceae > Litsea > Litsea cubeba. Next base: position 34,061,677 of record CM022947.1, read on the forward strand.
GTCAGTTTTGAGCCATTTCAAATCTGATATTGGGTCACCTTTGGGCCTGATATTGGACTGATTGAAACTTGTTTCGTGGGCTTGGTTAAGGATCAGTTTTGGGCCGTTTTAAAAACTTGTTTAGTGGGCCTGTTCAGGTTAATTTTAGACTGTGTTTAAAATCTGTTTTGTGGGCCTGGTTCAGGTTAGTCTTGGGCTGTTTTTAAAGATTGTTTTGTGGGCCAATAAATGTTTAGCTTTGGGCTGTTTTTAAGATGTGTTTTGTGGGCCATTCAAGGTTTAACTATGAACTAATTTCAAGGTCTGTTTGGGCCGGATTTAAAGGATTGTTTTGGGGTTTGGTTCAAGGCCAGTTATGGGCCTGTTTTTAAGAGTTTTGTCATTATTTTGATACTTGGAAATTTGTGAAATGGGAATGATGTGAGAATGAGTGTATGTGAAATTACCCGAGAACCGTTCGAGTCTTAATGCGCACTTTATCATTTAAATATTATGGATTTTCATTGGCATCAAACGTACTTTTTATTAATTAATGTTTAAAGGTTAAATGTGCATTGAGATGATTCCTTGGTAAGTCATTAAGTCATTCTCCACTGTCCATTCCATTTCAAGTCAGAAAAATGTATTTGTATTTGTATTTGTATTTGTATTTGTTTTCTTTGGTGAACTAACTTAAATAGCATCGGTGATTTGCTATAAAATCATGTGTTTCCCCATGTTCGAAAGGGTTGACCGTATGATTTTATACAAATCACCTTGATGCGTATTTGAACGGTTTACCAGAGATATTCGTATGTTTTCTCCGATTCGATTTGAAAAGAGATTGGAGTATGTTCGTCACATTCGGGATTTCTTCGATAAGACTATTGTTTTGACAACACTAGTATTTGAAAATAAAAACCTCGAGGCAAGACGGGGCCAGAGCTATGTGGTGAGAGCCCATGAGCCAAAGAGGCTATGACTTCGAAAATAAAACCCCGAGGCAAGACGGGGCCAGAGCTATGTGGTGTGAGCCCCTGAGCCAAAGGGATTAGTATCATGTTAGATTTGTATCCGTTCGAGTTTTGAAAACTAAAGGCACCACTAGGCTTAGGTCACCTTGTCGGGCTGATCACCCGGCTTGGGATCTTTAATTTGTCCGCCAGCTGCAGCTTGGATTCTGTCTGTACCAACCATGGCAACGGTTTTTATCTGCCTGTCCCATTTGTATGGCTACGGTTCTGATTTTTTGATATGCCGGTCCCATTTGTATGGCTACGGTTCTGATCCTATTTTTAGTACCACGTTCAGTGGCTACGCTCTGTCTGCTCTTATTACTTCGGTAATAGGAGGATTTAGCTATTTGTGGTTGCCAGTGTTTTATCTGTATATTGCTTTAGTTTATGATTCTCGTTGGTTATGCTTTTTATGCTCAGATTTGTTTAATGTTTACGATATCGATCTTTATTGTATTGTCGCTACTATTTAGGATTTGAAATGTATTTTCGACGATTAAATGTTTTAAGCAGGCTTTTAATCTTTTCGAGATATTCGTACATCTGATATTGTTCTTTATTCGTTTTGATACTTATGTTCTGCCATTCGATCGTTTTAGCATGCTTTATTGTCATTATTGTCTAGACTATTTATCCGGTTTTACGATGATTTCATCAGATTTTATATATGTTCTTTTGTTCATATTATTTGTTTATTTGCTTGCCAGACCGTCGTGTCTGACCCTTTTTGTTTGGTGCCAGTTTTCTTCTTTTCTGTTTTTAGGTGTTTGATCAGAGGAGGCGGTGGGACCGCCGGTCTGACGTGAGAGGCTGCCAGTTGATATCATTTAGATGTCAAGTTCGGCACCGGAGTTCGTATCTAACATTGAGGGTAGTATTTCTTTTAGTTGGATATATTGTTGTATGGCTTTATTAGCCTTTTTATTGGGTTTGTAATTAAGACATCTGTTAATTGTAACTTGAATATGTGGGAAATAATAGTTTGTTACTACCAGCTCAGTGTGTTGTGATTTATGGCTTATGCCAGCCTTATTATGAGATGGCTTTATGACATTGGTGGCGTGCGACACGGAAACCGATGGCCACGGATTCCGAGTCGTAACACTATGTTTAGCTTCCGCGAAAAATATACTCTGATTGTGTTGGAATGTGATTATCCTCATTCACGCGGACCTTGGGAACTATAACAAAAAGTTTCAAATTATCCCAAAATTTCGCACCCCGGGATCGGTCCACTGCAGGGCCCGGTTTCGGGGCGTGACAATTGTGATAACCGACGACCAAGGAATGCCTCCACTCCAAAAGTGGTATAGTAAAGGTGCTCGGCCCTGTGAATACAAGCCCTACAAAATAAAGGGCATAATACAGTCATGAAATGGATTGCCAGTTCTAACACATGTGTTTCAACAAATACACACCGCCAAATTTGATGGAAAACAATGAGAGTTCGTTGTTTTTCCACGTACATTCTTGAACCATTCATCCATTATCTGAAAATAGTGCCAGGAGACTTCATAAAACTAAAAAAATGGTTGAGCTGCATTAATAAGATTACATAGGAACATATGCAGTTACTTACATCTGTATCCATCCGATTTGGAGATAATGTTCCCCTCAAATCTTTTTGGCTTCACTGGTTGACACCATGTCTCTATCCATGACCTCATGCATTTATTCAAAAGATAAAAAGTAAGTTGCGACATCTATAAGATTCCATATATATAAAGTGCATTTTAATATCTTACTTCGCTGTATAATGATCCCAAAAGAGATCCATTATAGCTTTATCTCTATCCGTAAGGGCATAACCTAGGTTTGGCTCGAGCCTACTCTTTTTCCGAGTGAGTTGATATGGATCAAACCTTGTTGGGATAGCTCCATTCTTCCTCCCCAAACCCTTCACACATGCCACAATAGAATTGATATCCCTTTTTTTTTAATAAAAGATAACACATGGTGTTCAGGAATAGGAGTTGGAGCTGATATAGAGGCCGGAGTTTGAACTTGCACTTGGCTTGGACTAGATTGGAACAAAGGCTCAGCAAAAATAGGAGTTTGAACATTCACTTGGCTTGGACAGATTGGAACAAAGGCTTAGCAGAACTAGGAGTTTGGACATGCACTTGGCTTGCACTAGATTGGAACACATTCTCAACAGAAGTAGGAGTTTGAACATGCAGTTGGGTTGGACCGGATTGTAGCAAAGGGTCCACATAACTGGAAGTTTCTGTGTCTAGTGGTGATCTGGTTTGGAGGGACCTTGTGATGGGAGGAGATGGTATCAACACAACAGCTGGGCTCTGAACTCTTAATTGAGTTGGACTAGAATGTAACAAAGAGTCAACAGAGCGAGGAGTTTCTGTGTCTGGTGCCAAAGTGGCTTGATCGGACCTTATGATGGGAGGAGATGATGTCGGTGCCACAGTGGGTCCACAAGTACCTTGGTCCCATAACATACAAGTTGAGTAAAATGTCATGAAATTACAAACAATCAACCCGGAGGAGGAGATTACTTAATTTCAAAGTTTACTTGTTGAGCCTCATTTGTCTCATCATTTAAACCATTTTCAATATCTAGTTTATCAAAACCAGCGGCACATGATGCGTGGAATTTGGTGTGCTTTCTATGAACCGAGTGCATAGCTTTGACTAGGATTGTAGAACCAGTGTTTTCATCAATTGCCCCAAAAGATGCAATAACACGTTCTACAAAGGCTCGAACCTGCAACAAACATCAGACCATATGTGTTATATGACATGTACAATCCTAAAAAAAAAGGTGCGAGCATTCCATGAGAGCCAATTTCACCTTGACAATCGACTGATCCTCCGCACATTTCTTGAAGCATCCATGGCACCCGTGCCTCGTCCAATTCACAAGCGTGTAATTCCTCTATACCAAGCCAGGTACTCATCAGAGTGATGAGCAGTGTCATAAGGCTCACCATCAATTATATTGTTCCATCTCTCCTCCCACATATAGTTAATTTCTTTCCTCCTAATTTGATAATCCGTCGTTGTTGACGCGCGCTCGTCTCGAAGCAATGGTGGCTTCCATGTAGGAGGAACCTGTTTGCCTCGGTCCAAACTGTTTCATGACTCTACATGCATTGTGATTCTCAAAGACCCTAAAAAAGATGAGCACGGTCTGTGACCCAAAGAGGACTCTTTCTTTGTCTTCAAAATGTTCAAGTAGATGATCACCATATTGAATGTAGGGCTGCCATACAAACTAGGATGTTCAATGAAATAAAAGAATTTGTATGTATGAGGAAGTCAATGAATACCACCTATATGTATAAATGTTTAATTTACTTTGTAGAGATCATTGTAACTCACATTATCTATGTCCTCCTGCTTATCAAGTTGTTCGTGCACAGAAAATGTCTTCGAACACATTTTAAAACCTTTCATGCCACATCAGATATAAAGGGAAAACAAACTCGATCCGGTCCCAACTCCACTCAATCAGTCGCCCTATCTTCATTCGAGAAAAGGCCCAAATATGCACCACATGTAAAACCATTGTCTATCAATAAAAGTAGGTACATAATAAAACATGAATATAACTTGATCACAAACCTTAAATATTACCTATAACAGTTGAAGTGGGCCAATAAGTGTTCTGATCCCTTCTTTCAATCTTGTCTCTCTGCCTAGAGTCCTATACAGATTTGCTAGATAGGCTGGCCCCCACGCATATCTTTCAAACATCCTAAACAACTCAAGAAGGTACTCGTTCCCCCTCGACCCGGAAGTATTGCTACAAATTTGTTGGGCCACTAAGAGAATAGGTATGCACAGGTGGTGTTCAACCTCTTCAGATTTCCCCTTTAAACATATACCAAAATGGAGACGAAACCAGGTGTACTTTATTTGTGCCAAGTAATCCATAGCTTAGTTGGGAACTCTCCCTAATAATTCATGACATAATACTCTCATCTCTTCTACCCTCGAAATTGTACAGCCTGTAACTAGCCTTCCCATCGGCAACATCCTCCAATGTTATTGTCGCCTCACCGAAGTTAAAATGGAAGGTATTAGTCTCAGGTCTCCATCGCTCCACCAACGCCCATATAATGCCATGGTGAGTTTTCATTTTGCCAATGGAGGCCAACCATACAGACAATTTCTACTTGTCTTTCATTTAATTCCCAAAAGTCATTTAAAGGGTCAATTGGGATGCACTTCAACGGGCCAAGTTCTTGCAATTAACAAATACATAATGATCGACACTTATATGTACAACGCTTAACCGCAAGACTACGGTGTCATCAAGTAGTAAGGACAAAAGAGTTTGGATTATCGATCCCACGGAGAGAGGATGGAAGAAGCAATGAATCCATAAGTAGAATTGAACTAAGATATAGCTAATATAGACAAATGAAGTGAAAAAATAAAACTAATAAACTATGCAATGTAAACAACTAATTAACAATCTAAAATATGAAATTAATAAGATCTAAATTAATCTAACAAGCTACACTAAACTATTGGATGAATAGTGGTGGAAATGGAATATTTAAGGTGAGGATGTGGTGTGACATGTGTAGGATTTTAAAACAAGTGTTGTGAAGTGTAGATCTGACAATCTAAAAATGAAAATAACAAATCAAATAAGGATTAAAATTAACTACAATCAAAATAAGATATTAGGCAATCTAAAATTCACTAAGTATGTAATTAATTCAAACAATATATGTTCTAATTCAACTCCTAAATCTATAATTCAATTAGCAATCTCTTGCCTAATTGGATTGGATGATATAACAATGAAGACTAAAGTAAAGAAAATCAAAAGTCAAGATCCTAGATCATCATCTAACTACCCTAACAATAAATCATCAAAATCAATCTACAAAAGATCCAAGATAAGGACTCTAGAGCATGCTGTGTGAGCAAACTTAATCCAACTACAAAGCATCAATTGAGATTATCCAAGCATCAAGTGTAGAGATAGAGCATGAGAAATGTGAGAGATTAGCATAATTAGATCTATAATCTACCAATCAATCAAGGAACAAGTAGGGAGTTTATACTAAAATATGCATGTAATTAAACTAATCACATTACTTATCTTTAAAAGGAGAGTCTAATTCAAGAGCTTTAGCTATTAAACATCAAGAAAGAGCTCCAAATCTTCATTAATGATCTTCAATTACACACTCTCTCTAGTTTAGATACACTTAAGCTCCTAATTACAATCTAAAAGTATAGAAAATGTAAAGTAAAATTGCTAAAAGACTAACTTGCCAAAATATCATTTTTTTCTCTCTACAAATACATTTCAATTTATAGAAACATTGAGGACATTTGATTGGCTCACTTTCTTTCACAAAGATTGGTTCCATTTGATTGGTGATAAGTCCACAAAATTGTAGTTCTCATTCATCATTTTATGTTACTTTGTGGACTTAATTAGGGTAATTTGCACTCAATTTCATAGAATTTCATAATTCCATGCATTTGGGCATCAAAGTTGGAATTTTAGTCAAAGTCATTCAAAAACATCAATCTTGCATGAATTTTATGAAATCATTGGTTTACATCATCTTAGTGTCACACAAATTAGCTTTTTGATTCTTGCATCATCAATTAGTTCATGGAAAATCATCCAATGGTGCATTATGAATTTTAAACATGCTATGGCTGAATTATTCTTGTAGGGAATCTTCAGTTAATTGGGACCCGCCTTGAAAAGAAATTAAGAAAAGAAATTCACAGATAATATCAAAGCCATGCCAATTCAAGGTGTGTGCACTCCCCATGTGGTCCCACACCATGCCAAGCTTTGCTACAAATTCAATTTCAGATTTGTTTGAAGAACTTATCAAAGAAAGTGGCTCCATTTCATGAGAATTTGCTTAAAATAAAATTTAGAAGGTGTGAGCAAGCAAGGAGTTTACAAAAATAGCTTTGGAAGATTCTCTCCAAAAATCTCTACCATTATTTGCCAAATCTTGCGAGCTTGAAAGCAAGAAGAAGACTTACCAAAGAAGGGAGATTCTTATGCTAAAAAAGAGGATCTAGAGAGAAAGAATAGGGAACTCATGCCCTATTTAAACACTCCCACACGTCCAAACAAGGGATCCCATCTTTCTTTATTAATTTATTCTCTCCTAGCCACACCTTCTCTTACTTACTTCTTTTCTCCATTATTTTAGTTGGTAGCTTTGGGCCATGTCCAAGATTTATTTTGAAGGAAAATCTTTGTGAAGGAGAAGTTGTAAAGTTGAAGTTCTCAATGAAAATTACATCTTTTGCAATGGAGGAGTAGATTCTTTTGGATCGGAGCACAAAGTGAAGTTAAGTAATTTTATTTTCGTTCTATGTCTTTAATTTAATCTTTATGTCTCTATGATGCATGTTTAGTAGAATAATAGATCTGCCTTCGCGCCGCAGGCAAACCTCCACTTTATATTTTAAATAAATATCTTTTTTATCAGTTAATCTTCTTTTGATATAATATACTTAGGTTTTTATGCCTTTGATATTTTATGCTTAATTTGTTAACTGACGCTCAAAGTAATTTATATTTTATGAGGTGATGGAGATCTTGGGTTCTTCTGCTTAAGAATTGAATTTTAAAGAAAAATATATTCCAGATCAGAAACATTGAGTTATTTTTTATCTGAGTTATTTGCAAGGCAAAAGATTAAATTAAAGTATGTGGTTTGAGAATTGAAATTAATTAATGGACTCTTTGCTGCTCTGATCTATATTTATCATTATTGTTATTTGTTCATCTTGCAAAGTAGCTTTATTTCTCATTCAAATCTTGATCTGTTTTTATTTTCATTATAGAAAAAATCAGATTTTAATATAAAAAAAAGATATTTCAGTAGCGCTCCCTATGGGATTCGACCTGTACTTGCCATTGTCTCAAAAAGATAGTTGTGCACTTGCAGTATTAAAAGATTGAACTTAATTTCACATCAATTGGTTGCAATTTGAAAGCTTTTGATTGGCTCATTTGCTTTCACATGGGTTGCTTCAATTTGATTGGTTACTTTCCTTCCAAAAGCATATGTGCTTTTGTATTATGTGGTCCTTCAATATGGAGGCTTTTGATTGGCTCATATCCTTTCACATGGATTAGTGTCACGACAAGCTTTGATTGGTGGAGAGGTTAGAGTTGGATGAAATATCTTCTATGTAAAAATATATGTAATTGTTGGGGTTTGAAACCTAAACCTATTTCGAAGGTTACAAAGTACTTGAAATGACTATGTGAAAGGGTCGGAGCAATGCCCCAAACATCACTATGAATTAAGTCAAAACATGTAGTGCTCCGAGTTTTAGAGTGTGGAAAAGGTAAAGTTTTACTCTTTCCTAATTTACAAGCATCACATTAAAAAAAAAGCAGAGTCAACAGGTTTATTTAATAATCCAGATTGAAATAAAGTAGACATTATATAGGTATTCAGATAACCAAGCCTATTATGCCACAACCGATAATTACTTTGAATGAAAAAATAAAACAATTGACATAAAGTTTTATCTGGAATAAATGAAGACACTGGTAAGGAAAAAAAGTCTTCCACGCTTACGCCCCCCCCCTCGCGATCACTTCCCCCGACTCCTGGTCCTGCACAACACAACCAGTATAAGAAAAGGGGACATTGTAATTATTTTTAATAAGTTGACCCACAGAAACCAAATTGGTAGCAAGATGAGGAGAAACTAAAACATTGGTTAAGGGTAAGGGGCCAGGGTATCACCAACAGAGGTGATGGGAACAGGGGCGGACCCAGGCTTTGATGACCTGGGGCAACCGCCCCAGGTTGATTTTAAATTCTTCATTGATTTAAATGGGCCCCCCATACATATTTGTCTAAACACTACACAATCACCCCATGTCCGAAGCACATATGTCTAAATGGTAAATAATCGCCCCACCTAAATAAAAATTCTGGGTCTGCCCCTGGATGGGAACATGATCTCTGTTGGCAACTTGAACAGTAATGTCACGCCCCAAAATCGAGATCCTGCAGTGATCCGATCTCGGGGAGCGTGATTTGGGGTTAATTAGATTTCTTTTACTTTCCCCAGAATCTGCGTGTGTGAGGATTACAAAATTCCAAACACAACCTGAATATTTCGCGGAAGCTGACATGGCATTGCGACTTGGAGCCCATGGCCATCTGAATCCATGTCGCACTCTACTGCCAACATAAAGCCATCAAATCAAGGCTCATACTCAGACTGGAACAAATCAAGAACCATAAAATACTGAGTTGGCAGTAACAGGACAATTCATTTCCCACATATGTTCAAGTTACAAATTATACAAGTATATTCATGAAAATCCCAAAGGAAAAAGGCTAATAAAAGCCATCCAGAAATAACCAGCTAAACAAAATGCTACCCCCAGATTTATGTGACGAACTCTAGTGCCAAACTCGACGTCTAAATGACATCGTCAGCATAACAAACCTACCAAAAGAACAAGGCTCCGAATCCACTGAACACACTCCAATTCAAAATGAAGGACCTGCTACCTATGGCATCAAAAGTGACGTATCAGACACGACGGTTTGGCAAGTAAATAAAACAGATAGTGGAGTGACAAGTATTTGTAAAAACATTATAAAACCATTCTAATACATTTGGAAGTCTAAACATAAATATCGATGAAGTAAAGAAATAATTTCTATATCATTGATGATTTCAAAGAACATAACGAACCGAGTAAAAACAATGGCAATCCACATTTGCTATATTTTCCTATTACCGAAGTAACAAGAGCACTCAATCAATAAACGTACCTTATTACCAAAGTAACAAGAATACTCAATCAATAAATGAACCTTATTACAGAAGTAACAAGAGTACTCGATCAATTACCGAACCATATAAAATGGACGGAATGATCTAACCGAACCATATAAAATGGACGGAACACTCAATAACCGTAGCCATGGCCGGAGCAATCAATGGGGGTCTAAACTACAGTTGGCAATAATTTGAGGATCCCAAGCCGGATGATCAGCTCGACGAGGTAACCCAAGCTTAGTGGTGCCGAAACAAAATCTGAATCGATAAATCAAATCATTGCAATGCATTTTCATCGATAAAATGACTACTCTGAATAATTACAAATGAATAATATCAAACAATTCAAATGAGTAGTCTTACCGATATTATCAAACGTGGCGAACCACTCAAATCTATTTCAAATCAGTTTATAGAAAACATATGAATTTCTCTATCTTGAAATGAAGTAATGTTATTTTCAAACGTGGCAAACCACTCAAATCTATTTCAAATCAATTTATAGAAAACATACGAATTTCTCTCTATTTCAAAATGATTTGTACAAAAACAATATGGAATGAGATATTTAATTGTGTTGGAATGGTTTACTTAGGGCTGTCTCAATGCACACTCAAAGACCAAATGTCGTTTTACGAGAATATATTTGATGCCTATGAAGTTACCTGACATTTGGGAACCCCGAGAGTACAATGAGGCTTAAATAAAATTCAATACATTTCCCCGGGTAAATAAAGTATAAATTCCTTCTGAGTTCTTCCTTAATTTTTCGTGTTCAAGTGTATCTTTTCATTCAAAAATTCCATATAAAGAAGAATAAATCTTCAGGAGTACACAAGATAGGTAGAGAGAGCAAAAAGGTGGCCAGAATTCACAATGGGCAGCACCTGGGCTCGCTCGAGCAGGCTTGAGTCCGCTCAAGTGGACCCTTCCAGCAGGTGGGCTCGCTCAGTCTCGCTCTAGCGGGGATGCTTGCTGGACTTGTCCTGTGAATAGTGTGTGTGTGTGTGTGTGTGTGTGTGTGTGCCTGTTTCTTCCACATTTTGAACCCCCACTCCCTTCATTCTCAAATTGCATTTTTCAGCTCTACATTGAGTTTCTACAACCCTCAAACCAACTCCATCCAACACTCCACAAAGTACCTCATTTCATTAGCAACTTGAACCAAAATAGAATCAGACTTTTAGTGTCAAAACGTACAGAATTTCAAACACATCTAGGTTTCTAACCTTGTAAAACATTCGAAAGACAATTTCTTCCATGTTATCATGGACAATTAAACCCTACAGAAAATCTGAACATACCTATAAACTAAATCTTGCTGAAATCTGAACATAGCTAGTAACATCTCGTCCCTTAACCTATCATTAATTATAATTTATTGCTTGATTAGTTAGTAAGAGTGTTTAGTGTCTTAGCGAGTCGGGTTTATCGTATGGTTCACGCGTACGAATCTTACGTGAGTCCGAGTTTGTTGGGGTACAGTAGGGGGGTGGTTTGCAATTTGGAAAGTTTTCAGGGGCTTTTACGAGATTATGAGTTTTTGCGAGTTTGGGTTCATCAGGTAGATCTCGGCATTTTACAAACATTAGTCTTCAATCGTGATTCGATTCGACGCGTCGAAGAGGCCCAAAAATCATTGTTAGTAAACCAAGGACTTAACTCAAATTAATCATTAACCTAACCTAAATATAAGTCACCTTTTATCTCTTATCATCTCTTCTCTTTTCACTATTCCTTTTCAAGAAAACCCAGCCCCCATTCACTGCCATCACTTCCTCCTCACTACCGACGGTCATCGGAGCTCCGACGTCGTCGGCGAAGCTATCCATCTTCTTCCCCAAGCTTCCAAGATCACCAATATCTAGTTTCCTAAGCTTTTCATTCACTCATCGCTCAAAGGTAGGCTTCTAAAGCTTGTAGACTAGGTGAACCTTCTTCATTTGGATTAGAAATGATATAGAGAACTCACCCCAACCCATTACATTCATTTTTGTAGAGATATTTGGGTGTGGGAACGATTTTACATAAGTTTGAGCTCAAAGAGGACTTTCACTTGATTTTCTCTTGGTTTTCTTAAGCTCTTCATCAAAGGTAAGTAGATATCTATATTCATGCTTGATATGTTTGTCTCTCTTGATTTGTATAGAAAAATCATGCTTTAGTTGTTGATGGCTCAATTTGATACTTTGAGATTTGAAAGCATGATAATAAGGTTTTTTATCTTAATGAATGGATTTTGATTTGAATGGACTTATTGAGAGGGGCTATGGATGTTTGTGGGGAGGGCTAGGCCCTGTTTTTCCTTGTTTACAGGTGTGAATGAAGGAACGGAGTGAAACCCCTCAGTTCTGAACTGAACTTAGAATTCGTTTCATAATTCTGGGAGCAGTTCGGTGACCTCTCGGTGACTTGTCGGTTCCAATTCCAGTGAGCTGCAATTTGACTGAAGGAGGAATTATGAACTCGGTCACCTTGTCCGTCGACCGAACTACACTCGGTGACCTGTCGGTCCCAAATCCAGAGTGCGTGTTTTCTGGGCTTTTTGTGTGGTCGGCCACCTTGTCGAACTTGTCGGCTAACCGAACCTGATATTTATCTGATTATGTACGCGGAATGTCGTGAGCCGACGATTCCTCATAGTTATTCCGGTTGCATCGGGTTTCATCCTAATTCAATCTTGAACGGTATGGGACAACGGGATACCCTTCTTTAAAATCTATGCACGAAGTCTGTTCGTCCGGGTATCGCGATCCCTAATTCCTTTCGTTGACTGAGTAGGTTGTACGATGCTTCGGGATTAACAATTGACTTAGGATTGGATTGTCTATCGCTTATGATTTTGAATTGTACCGTCTGGTACTGTCTACATGTAATGTATATGTTCATTAGCTCTGTTTACTTTATTTTGTTTTGGATCACATTGAGAACTTAGATGATAGACTTAGGATCCCTTTTGATGTTCCGTTTACTCTGAGTTTGTTTGAGGTGTTGAGGCTAGGTGGCTTTGATTGTAAAGTCTTGAAGAGGACTACTAATGGTATTGATATTCTGAAGTTTGTTCGTTTGATTCTTATTTGATATGATCTAAAGCAAAGTAGTCTCTCTATTGTTTGATGAATCTTGTTCAGGCAAGAAAACTCACCCCCTCACTGATTTGTCTGCTTAGGATTCTTTATGTCGGGCACCACTCAGCTAACAACGTTCAGCACAGTTGGGACGCCACCTGTGTGAGGACTCTGAATTATCTGCCCTCAAGGCAAGATTGTGAGCCAGAACCCTCGGGGACCGTGCCACATGAGCCAAGAGATGTCTGTTATATGTTATCTGTTATCTGATTATTTGAACATGGGATATCAGCACCAAATTCATTTACCATTAGCATATGTGGATGCCTACTTGATAGTCTGTTTATGATTCGAGTGTGATGCATTTCTATGATCAGAATGGTATGCATCTCCTATGATAATGTTCACTCGTTCACTCTTATTCGTACTGCATATCTATGGATTTATATATATATATTGCTTGCCATCTATTGTGTTGATGATACTACTCTTGGTGCATAGGTACCGAGCTTACCTTCTACGAGGCGGAAATGACGGAGGAAGTTCAGGCAGATCAGCCTGATGACTCCGTAGAGTATTGTACGGATGACATTGTCTAGCCGTATCGACACCGTACGAGAGAGCCTTCACGTCATATCTTGATCAGTTTCATCTTTTGGTTCTTTTTTTATTTTGATTAGGGCCAGGTTTTTGTTATGGCCTATTGTTGTAATTAATATTTTGTTAACAGTCTCAAACTCGAACCTTAATTATGATATTCAGTATTTGCTCTAAACTATACATCTTTTAGATACCATTTATTATTAGGAAGCTTCCGCTATCTGTTATTTATATCTGAGGAAATGTCTACACCTCATAGCAGTCTTCGATCCTTTTGGGACACAATTGGGGCTAACCTGCATTTGATTAATTTGGGAAAAGTTTTAAATTAGCCCTAGTCTCACGCATAACCCCTGTTTCACTTCTAGGGGCATGACATAGCTTAATATTAAAAACACTACAGAAAACTAACACAGCTGATAGCTTATTATAAAACCCTGTGAAATTAACACATAATATAAAAACTGCAGAAATAAACACAGCTGATAGCTTAATATAAAACACTGCAGAAATTAACACATGTGATAGCTTAATATAAAACACTGCAAAAAATTAACACAGGTGATAGCTTAATATAAAACACTGTAGAAATTTATGCCTTGGATCAGCAGGAAGGCAAGGAAATTGGAGGAGTAGTGGAAGGTACACTATCTATTTTAGGTGTACCTGCTAGAGTCTTATTTGATTCTGGTTCCACACACTTCTTTGTATCACCTTTATTTGCTGCATGCTTGGTGGGAGACATAGCTCCATTACGTTATATTTTTCTTATTAGTACCCCCTTAGGGAAAACAGTGCAGTTTGAATCCTATTTTCCAGCATGCAAAGTGCAGGTGGAAAACTTGATCCTATCTGGAGATTTGATCCTCCTAGGGATAAAAGAGTTTGATGTAATACTAGGAATGGATTGTTATCCACATACAGAGCAGTGGTAGTTGCTTCAACAAGACAGTCAGATTGCAAGTGTTAGCAAACAGTGTAGAAATTGTTGGAGAAAGAAAACCCATGTCCACAAGAGTCATCTCAGCCTTGATGGCAGATCGATTGATTAGAAGTGGATGTGAACGCTTTGTGGCATTTATTACAGAGGATAAATTGTCCGAAGTGGTGGAGGATATTCCAGTTGTTTGTGAATTCTCGGATGTATTTCCGGAGGAAATACTAGGATTACCACCAGTTCGAGAGATTGATTTCACGATTGAGCCTCTGCCAGGAATGGCACCGATATCAAAAGCACCTTATCGTATGGCTCCAGTGGAGTTACGAGAGTTGAAAGTCCAGTTATAGGATCTCTTGGACAAAGGATTCATGAGACCAAGTGTATCACCATGGGGTGCACCGGTTTTGTTCGTGAAGAAGAAGGATGGATCGATGCGTATGTGCATAGACTACAGGCAGTTGAATCAGGTTACGATCAAGAACAAGTATCCACTGCCCAGGATAGATGAATTGTTTGATCAGTTACAAGGTGCACATTATTTCTCCAAGATAGACTTCAGATCAGGCTACCACCAAATACGAGTTAGGGATCAGGATGTGCAGAAATCAGTCTTCAGGACCAGATATGGACATTTATGAGTTTCTGGTTATGCCATTTGGGCTGATCAATGCACCCGGAGTATTCATGGCTTTGATGAACAGGGTCTTCGCATCATGCTTACACCAGTTCACAATCATATTCATAGACGATGTTCTAGTTTATTCGAGGTCCAAAGATGAACATGCAGAAAATCTGAGGAGTACATTGCAGATTCTAAGAGAGAATCAGCTCTATGCTAAGCTGAGTAAGTGTGATTTTTGGCTTGAGCAAGTGTCCTTTCTTGGACATATCATCTCTAAGGAAGGCTTAGCAGTAGATCCAGCGAAGATTGAAGCAGTAGTTAGTTGGCAAAGCCTGAAGTCAATGTCTGATATCAGGAGTCTTCTGGGTTTGGCAGGATACTACAGAAGATTTGTGAAGGGATTCTCTAGTATAACAGCCCCATTAACCAAGTTGACAAGGAAAAATGTTCCTTTTGTGTGGACAGGGCAGTGTGAAGAGAATTTCCAGGAGTTGAAGATCAGATTGACTATAGCCCCTATTCTTACCTTACCTACTGGGAATGGAGGGTTTGTGTTATTTATAGATGCTTCAGGCATTGGATTGGGATGCGTACTCATGCATGAAGGAAAAGTAGTAGCTTACGGGTCCAGACAACTGAAAGAGCATGAGAAAAGATATGCTACTCATGACTTGGAACTTGCAGCAGTGGTTATGGCCTTGAAGTTATGGAGACATTACTTGTATGGAGAGAAATTCGATTTTCACTCGGATCACAGGAGTCTTCAGTACTTATTCGGATAGAAGGGTTTGAATATGAGGCAGACCAGATGGATGGAATACATCAAAGATTATAATTTTCTGATAAAGTATCATCCCGGGAAGGCAAATGTAGTTGCAGATGCACTAAGCAGAAAGACAATGAATACCAGATGCTTAAAGACGAGTGGTCCATGACAGAGTTATTCAGAGATTTGGCCATAGAATTCCAGCCTCAGAGTGAGAGAATCATGGTTGCCAACATGCATACTTGGGAACCAGAGATTCTTAGTAGGACCAAGAACAGTCAGACAGAGGATCCAGAGTTAGTCAGACTGATCGACAGTATAGTAGACAGGCCAGAGTTCAGACTCATAGATGGATTGTTGTATTGCCAGGACAGATTGTGTGTACCAGGTGTGCATGATTTGAGGAACGAGATTATGGTTGAGGCACACCATTCTTGTTATACTATTCACCCCGGGAGCACCTAAATGTATCAGAACTTGAGAAGTTTTTATTGGTGGAACAACATGAAGAAGGACATTGCAAGATTCGACTCGAGATGCCTAGTGTGTCAACAAGTGAAGTTTGAGCATCAGAAACCTCCAGGGTTACTTCCTGAAAGAAACTGCGATTCAGATCTGAACATCACTAGGAGAAGACGTTCATGGCTGATTTGTAACATGACAGATTTTAAAAAAATCTGATTTGGGCAGCATAAATCAGCCATAGTGATCGCAAAAGAACTCCATGAATTCATGACCAACAAGTGTATAATTAAAGGAGAATCAAGAAAACTATTACCTTGAAGATTTGTAGACTTCAAATCTCCGAAATAATAGATCCAAAGGGCAGAACTCAGACTTGCAATTGGCAAACAAATTGCTGGAATTTTCTGCAGTAGAATTGCCTTTGATCTTCTTCTCTATCTCACTTCCAAATCTGATTGGCTAAGATGGTGGGATCTTAATCTAGGTTTCTAGATGAGTTGAGAACTATTTTCTAAGGAAAAAAACTCAGACCTTAGACTTTCTTCAATGAAGAAGAAAACACCAAAGGGCTGGACGTGTGGGACTTCCTTTTTTAGTGTTGGACGTCCAAGGGGGTGCATGGTCCCTTTTATAGAAACTTTGGAATTACTTTCCTTAAAGACTATCTCTTCTAATTCTCATAGATGTCCTAAAAGGAAAGTATAATCTGAAGATTTATTTCCTTTTAGAAACACTCTAATTAGAAAAGGAAACTAAGGAACATCCCACAAACTTTGGCAATTAGTAATCCTAGTTGCACAATACTGAAGGAAACCGCGATTCAGATCTGAAACTTCTCCTAAAGAGACTACTATGGCTGATGCAAAGTATGACAAATTTTAAAAAATCTGATTTCTGCACTATGCAGCGGAAATCAGCCATAAAGAATCGCATAGAAACTCCATTAAATCATGATCAACATGTGTTTAATTAATAGAGATGATAGAAGACTATTACCTCGAAGATTTATAGACTTCAAATCTCTGAAAAAATAGATCCAAAGGCCCGAACTCAGACTTGCAATTTGCAAACAAGTTGCTGGAATTTTCTGCACTAGTATTGCCTTTGATCTTCTCCTCTATCTCACTTCCAAATTTGATTGGCTAAGATGGTGGGATCTTAATCTAGGAAACAAGAACTATTTCTCCAAGGGAAAAACTCAGACCTTAAGCTCTCATCTATCAAGAAGAGAACCTCTCCAAGACTGGACGTGTGGCACTCTTGCACTCTCCTTTTTTTAGTGTTGGACGTCCAAAGGGGAAGTGGTTTCTTTTATAGAAACTTTTGTGGAAACCTTTCCCATAAAGTTATCTCTCCTTATTCTAATTGATGTCCAAAAAGGAAAGACTTATTTCCTTTAAGAAACACTCTAATTAGAAAAGGAAACCAAAAGGAACTTTCCATACAATTAGTAATCCTAGTTGTAGAACACTTACTAATTTTAAGTTCCTAATCCAAAAAGGAAACTAACTCATAGGAATACTAATCCAAAGAGGAGTCCAACTTTCCAAGTAGAGAGTCCTACTCAAAGTTGGAAACCTTACCCATGGAAATCCTATTATGGACGTCCCACATATCAATGCACACCATGGCCCACATACAATTTATCTAGAGTTAAATTCATGTATGCCATCAAAGGCCTATTTGAATTTAAACTCAAAATTATTTTTCCACTAAAATAATTCATCCTTATGTTATCTAAACATCTTAGGAAACCATGCCAATCTTGGTAAGTAACTAGAGAAGGGACCAAAAGACATATTTGCCATTGGCTCCCAAAATGACCAAAATGTCCATGCTAAACCCATAGCAACATTAAGACCATTTTAACCTTAACTCATTCCACTAGAGAGTTATGGTTGAACTCCAAGGACAAATATATATTATAATAAGCTTGTCATAAAATGACAGTTGTCTTCGACCTACCAAGTGTAATGACCTGAATGCCCCTCTATGTAACATCCATAATCGAGTCAGGTTATCACATGTACTATCAACCTTCCCGATTACATCTAAACCTTAGAACTTCATATCCTTAACATAATCATCATTTGAATATCATTCTCTTGATCCAGGGAGCGACCCACAAGTTCAATATTCATATGGAACATCCATATACTAAGATCTTAGATTTTGATGATTAATCGGATAATTCTAAGGGGACGATTATTCCATCATCAGATGGCATAGATTCTATATTGCATCTGCACGTCCCAACTGATCAAGTCCGAGTACCCAAAACACAGAGCTGTTGACCCATGAAAAGAATCTCACCCATAGTGAATTAAAGCACAAGAACTTGACTTCGTCAGTTCATCCACAAATGCTCAAGATTAAGAGCACCGGTTACTCAGTAGCATGAGGTGACTTGATCTCTTTTCTTTGATAGTACTATTTTAGAGATCACACCTACAATGGTCCTGTTCAATGCATTACATATGCATAATGAGATGAATCCGGGAAAGCCCTCCCATGACTTAGGTAAGTCACCCTGAATACAGGAGAGTCTCTCATTATAACTTATACCAAGATGAAGTGCCCAGCTCCATCTCTCAGTTATGAACAAAAATGATGTTTCCAGTTGTCCATGAATTAGACCTATCTGTGTGTAGACACTACACACCTAATTCATTTACTAGAAACAATGGGCTTTACACAACCATACATATATACATGTTTAAGCATAAAAGAGTCTTTCCATTAAATAGCCAGTAAATATCCAGTAACAAAAGATGAGAGTGCAGCTAGTGGGCTTTAGGGCATACACCAATCCCAACAAACTCCCACTTGCACTAAAGATCACTACTTCCTAACCTAACACCCATAGACTCAACATGAGAAGTGAAGACTTTCTCAGTAAGAGTCTTGGTGAAGGGGTCAGCTAAGTTATTTGCTGAAGCAATATGCTCCACCACTATCTCTCCATCCTGAATGAATTCCCGGATCAAGTGGTACTTTCTCTAAATGTGCTTTCCTTTCTTGTGATTCCTGGGCTCTTTGCACTGTGCTACAGCACCAGTGTTATCGCAGTACATGACAATCGGTTTTTGTACTGCAGGAACAACTCCCAATTCCATCAGGAATTTTCTGAGCCATACCGCTTCCTTCGCAGATTCCGATGCCGCCACATACTCTGCTTCCATGGTAGAATCAGCTATACAGGATTGCTTGACACTTCTCCATGATATAGCCCCTCCTGACAAAGTAAAGACGTACCCTGAGGTAGACTTTCTGGCATCACTATCAGATTGGAAATCAGAGTCTGTATACGCCAATGGCGTTAGATCATCTGTTCGAAAGGTTAGCATATAATCTTTCGTTCTCCGAAGATACTTGAATATATGCCTATATATCTGGTCTAGTACATAACATAGCATACATGAGGCTTCCAACAGCGGATGCATATGGAACTCACTTCATGCTCTCTATCTCTTCAGATGTCTTTGGACATTGATCTCAAGATAGTGGTACTCCATGTCTAGAAGGTAAGAGGCCCTTCTTGGAGTCATGCATGTTAAACTTGACCAATATCTTCTCAATGTATGAAGATTGGGATAGGGCTAACATCTTATTCTTGCGATCACGCAAAAGCTTGATCCCTAAGATATAGCTGGCCTCACCCAAATCCTTCATCTGAAATTGAGAGGACAACCAAACCTTTGTGGATGACAATATACCTACATCATTTCCAATGAGCAATATGTCATCTACATACAGAACCAAAAATGCAACTGCTTTTCCACTTCCTTTCTTATACACACATGGTTCATCAATATTTTGATCAAAGCCAAAGGATTTGACTGCCTGATTAAACTTGATGTTCCATGCTCTAGATGCTTGCTTAAGTCCATAAATGGCTTTCTTAAGTTTACAAACCATGTTATCTTGGCCACTCGCAATGAAACCCTCTGGTTGCATCATATAGATGCATTCGTCAAGACTTCCATTAAGAAAAGCTGTCTTGACATCCATTTGCCATATCTCGTAGTCATAATGACATGCGATGGCCAAGAGAATCCTTATGGACTTAAGCATAGCCACTGGTGAAAAGGTTTCCTCATAATCGATACCCTCTTTCTGAGTATATCCTTTCGCCACCAGTCTTGCTTTGAAGGTTTCCACCTTCCCATCCACTCCTCTCTTCCTCTTGTAGATCCACTTGCACCCTATGGGTTTAATCCCTTCAGGTGCATCTACAAGTTCCCAGACTTGATTGGAATACAAAGAATCCATTTCAGGTTTCATCGCTTGCTGCCACATGTCAGCATCTATATCCGTTACTGCTTCATCATAACTAGTAGGATCCTCAACCAGATCTTCAGAGTCTGTCTTAAAAGACACTCCTAGATATCTTTCTGCCTGTCTAGAAATTCTCCCACTACGACGAGGCTCCGGAGTGTTAAAAGGAATATCTTGTTCATCACCGCCTCAGGATCTGGTACAGATGTTATAGGAGATCCCGGAAGAATCTCCTCAAGGGTTTCTTTACAACTAAGCTCTTGGTGCATCATACAATCATCCTCCAAGTACCTAGCATGAGTGCTGATGAGCACTTTTTGCTCCTTTGGATGATAAAAGATGCCACCTCTCGTTCCCTTAGGATACCCAATGAAGTAGCACATTTCTGATCTGGGTTCCAGCTTGGTAGCTTTATCATTTAGTACATAAGCTGGACAACCCCAAATGTGAATATGTCTTAAACTAGGTTTTCGACTTGTCCACATTTCTTGGGGTGTCCCAGGTACTGATTTAGAAGGTACCAGATTTAAAATGTATGCTGCTGCTTCTAGGGCATATCCCCAAAAAGATATAGGTAGGGTTGCATGACTCATCATGGACCTTACCATATCAAGAAGGGTACGGTTTCTTCTCTCTGCTACACCATTTTGCTGGGGTGCACCCGGTGCAGATAACTGAGACACAATCCCATGTTGTGTGAGGTACTCCTTGAACTCACCCAGGAGGTACTCGCCACCTCGATCAGATCGAAGGGCTTTGATATGTTTCCCTAGTTGTAGCTCCGCCTCAGCCTTGAATTGCTTGAACTTATCAAACGCCTCAGACTTGCGTCGCATTAAGTATACATATCCATACCTAGAGTAATCATCGGTGAAGGTGATGTAATACTCATACCCTCCTCAAGCCGGTTTGTTCATAGGACCACACACATCAGTGTGAATCAATTCTAACAACTCCTTTGACCTTAGTCCCTTTCCAGAGAATGACCGTTTGGTCATCTTTCCCTTGAGACAAGATTCGCACTGAGGAAAAGGTTCGAAATCTAATGAGCTCAAGGGCCCATCTTCTACCAACCTCTGAATCCGTTTTGGGTTAATGTGACCCAAACGTAAGTGCCAAAGATATGAGTCATTGATTGAAGATATCTTTCTCTTAAGGGAAGTTGAGCTTTCTTGTTGTACATTATGCAGTGTGGGAGCAATAGGATATATATAAAATAAGTTGTCATGTATTCTACCGGAACATATAATATTTCCATCTCTACTGATATCAATACCAAAATGGAAAGAAACTGAATAATTAAATTCAATTAATCTGGAAACTGAAATTAAATTCTTCCTCATGTCCGGAACATAGAAAACATTATTTAAAACTAATATCCTATTACATGGAAAATGTAAGGTAACTATTCCTACTGCAACTGCCCAAACTTTAGCTCCAGTTCCGACTCTAAAGGCAAACTCTCCTTTCTCAATTCTCTGCATTATCTGAAACCCCTGCAATGAATTGCAGATATGATTAGTGGCTCCTGAGTCTACTATCCATGAGTCAGTAGAATCAACCACTAGACAAGTTTCAATGTAGTATGAAAAAGATGTACCTTTCTTAACTGAGGCCAGGAACTTGGGACAATCTTTCTTCCAATGACATTTGAGGCCACACTTGAAGCATTTCCCTTTGGGCTTTCCATCTGTACCCTTGTCCTTCTTATTACCAGCATTGTTCTTTTTCTGCCCTTTTCCCTTATTCTGCTTCTTCTTTGACTTCTTCCCTTTCGGGTTCAGTTTAGAGTGTGACTGGAAAAAATGAGCTTGGGCTTTGGGCTTCATGATAGCCTCTGCCGCCTGGAGTTCTTTCATTAACTCAGGTAGAGTCATGTCCATCTTGCTCATATTGAAATTGAGCTTGAACTGATTGAAAGATTCCGGCAGAGTTTCGAGAATCATGTCAGTCTGACTCCCTGCATCAATCTCAGCCCCTAGAAGCTCAGCTTCATTGAAACAATCTATTAGCTTGAGCATATGCTCTCTGACAGGTGTTCCCTCAGCCATCCTAGCATTCATGATGGTCCTTATAGCAGCTTGCCTAGCTGGCCTGCTCTTGTCTGCGAACATCTCAGACAAGGACATCATGATTTCATAGGCTGTGTCCATTTGCTCGTGCTGTGTTTGCAACACGTTGGACATGGAAGCGAGCATGTAGCATTTAGTTATGCTATTCGCTTTCTTCCATTTCCTTTCAGCCTCCCGCTGGTCATCAGTAGAATTAGCATCAATATTGGGACAGTTTTCCAGCAAGACATACTTGTACTCCTCAGCAGTGAGTACTATGTCAAGATTTCTCTTCCAATCTATGTAGTTAGGGCCAGTCAGTTTATTCTCAGGAAGAATGCACATCAACGGACTAAAAGAGTCTTTACCCATCTCTTTCTGGATATAAAACGGTTTATAATTAGGCATGCAGTATATATGTAATATGCATATGGTGCTTGTTACAAAAGGAAAACAAAGCACAAAAAACTTTTTACATTATTCAACCCCAATCATAATGTATCAGTGTTTCAACCTCCTCATAGACCCTCCATCGAAGGGATGGCCGAGCCTACAGTCACGTTGAATTAAGGCAGACTTATTTGGATTATCACTATCTGGATACACATCCAGTGGTAGTCCAATCACTAATTGGTTTGGCCTCATATGACAAATAACCCTTTAACTCCTAAGGAGAGGTCATCACCGTCTTATGTCAAGTGTATAACCATCTCTTATGAAATTTCCCAGAATGTCCATGATTAAGTCCTCCGAAGGGAAGAGACTTTTATCCTTTCTAGAAGTGACCTTTAGTAAAGAGCTCCACCGAAGGGATGGCCGCTCCCTCCAACACTTCATTGACATTCTATAGAAGTGATCTTTAGTAAAGAACTCCACCGAAGGGATGGCCGCTCCTACTAACACCTCATTACGAATATTCACATTAGTTCACCCATTAACCCATCAAAGTGGTCTTTAGTAAAGAATTCCACCGAAGGGGTGGCCGCTCCTACTAACACCTTAATGAGATAACATGAACCGAAAATGGAAGGCCGTGGGGTCTTTCCTAAAACCCCTCTCCCACTTGATTATTTATTTCTAGGGTTTATACTTTTTAACCTTTACATTGTTTTACTCAAAAGCTCTTTTTAAATCTAGCAAACTTGGTTAATTAAATTTATGACTTAAGTCATCTTAAAATTAAATAACCTTTGCTTTAAAACATTTGAGCAAATCCCTTCAAAGAGTCAAAAAAACCTATCTTGGGTTATGAAAACCCATAGGTAGCATCTAATTAGATTTTAGTTTAGCCTCCTTTGGAAACCAAGGGTACCAAGATAAACTAAACCCTATCCAATTTTAAACCTTAGACAAATAGAAGGTGCTGGTCTAAGTTCCGTTTAAAACAATTTGCCAAACTAAAAACAATCTAATACAATAAAGATGCCAATTTTAGAGCCTAATGGTGGCCATGTTTCTAGGTGACAATTATAGCAATTATATAAAGCATTCATCCATGCATTCCATATATAAAAGCAAATAAAAGTATGCAATCCTTGATGGCTCCTTGCTCTTAGGATTTCATATCCTAATCAAATTAGGACTCCTCATGCATCTAGAAGTCTTGACTCCTTGATCTCCAAGGACTCCAATTTCTTGCAACCTTCTTGTCTTGAAACTTTCCTTTTCTTGCTTGTTTCCATAAATAGATTTATACAAGCAAACCCATGAAAAACAAAACCAAAATTACATTGGAGATTCCTATGCTTTTCAAGAAACCTTACATCAAGACTAGTTGGAATAAAATTAAGGAAACTTTACAACTTCCTATGATTGCTAATCGCGCAATCGTACACTTTCCAACTAATTAAAAAAACATCCAAATCCACACAACATACATGCGAACCATCAAGGATGCTAATTATGGCTGCAACCAAATAGGTTAGTGCATAATGTACAACATGATTCAGATCTGGAAAAATTAATTCCAGCAATCCAAACGTAACCATCATACAAGATTACAGCACTAATACAAATCTGAAATGAATTTCAGCAGGGTGCCACCATGCCCCATCTAATCTAGGATTAATTAATCACATCATGGGATCATGATTTCACATGGAGTGGCTCTGATACCACTGAAGGAAACAGCGATTCAGATCTGAAACTTCTCCTAAAGAGACTACTATGGCTGATGCAAAGTATGACAGATTTTAAAAAATCTGATTTCTGCACTATGCAGCGGAAATCAGCCATAAAGAATCGCATAGAAACTCCATTAAATCATGATCAACATGTGTTTAATTAATAGAGATGATAGAAGACTATTACCTCGAAGATTTATAGACTTCAAATCTCTGAAAAAATAGATCCAAAGGCCCAAACTCAGACTTGCAATTTGCAAACAAGTTGCTGGAATTTTCTGCACTAGTATTGCCTTTGATCTTCTCCTCTATCTCACTTCCAAATTTGATTGGCTAAGATGGTGGGATCTTAATCTAGGAAACAAGAACTATTTCTCCAAGGGAAAAACTCAGACCTTAAGCTCTCATCTATCAAGAAGAGAACCTCTCCAAGACTGGACGTGTGGCACTCTTGCACTCTCCTTTTTTTAGTGTTGGACGTCCAAAGGGGAAGTGGTTTCTTTTATAGAAACTTTTGTGGAAACCTTTCCCATAAAGTTATCTCTCCTTATTCTAATTGATGTCCAAAAAGGAAAGACTTATTTCCTTTAAGAAACACTCTAATTAGAAAAGGAAACCAAAAGGAACTTTCCATACAATTAGTAATCCTAGTTGTAGAACACTTACTAATTTTAAGTTCCTAATCCAAAAAGGAAACTAACTCATAGGAATACTAATCCAAAGAGGAGTCCAACTTTCCAAGTAGAGAGTCCTACTCAAAGTTGGAAACCTTACCCATGGAAATCCTATTATGGACGTCCCACATATCAATGCACACCATGGCCCACATACAATTTATCTAGAGTTAAATTCATGTATGCCATCAAAGGCCTATTTGAATTTAAACTCAAAATTATTTTTCCACTAAAATAATTCATCCTTATGTTATCTAAACATCTTAGGAAACCATGCCAATCTTGGTAAGTGACTAGAGAAGGGACCAAAAGACATATTTGCCATTGGCTTCCAAAATGACCAAAATGTCCATGCTAAACCCATAGCAACATTAAGACCATTTTAACCTTAACTCATTCCACTAGAGAGTTATGGTTGAACTCCAAGGACAAATATATATTATAATAAGCTTGTCATGAAATGACAGTTGTCTTCGACCTACTAAGTGTAATGACCTGAATGCCCCTCTATGTAACATCCATAATCGAGTCAGGTTATCACATGTACTATCAACCTTCCCGATTACATCTAAACCTTAGAACTTCATATCCTTAACATAATCATCATTTGAATATCATTCTCTTGATCCAGGGAGCGACCCACAAGTTCAATATTCATATGGAACATCCATATACTAAGATCTTAGATTTTGATGATTAATCGGATAATTCTAAGGGGACGATTATTCCATCATCAGATGGCATAGATTCTATATTGCATCTGCACGTCCCAACTGATCAAGTCCGAGTACCCAAAACACAGAGCTGTTGACCCATGAAAAGAATCTCACCCATAGTGAATTAAAGCACAAGAACTTGACTTCGTCAGTTCATCCACAAATGCTTAAGATTAAGAGCACCGGTTACTCAGTAGCATGAGGTGACTTGATCTCTTTTCTGTGATAGTACTATTTTAGAGATCACACCTACAATGGTCCTGTTCAATGCATTACATATGCACTAATGAGATGAATCCGGGAAAGCCCTCCCATGACTTAGGTAAGTCACCCTGAATACAGGAGAGTCTCTCATTATAACTTATACCAAGATGAAGTGCCCAGCTCCATCTCTCAGTTATGAACAAATATGATGTTTCCTGTTGTCCATGAATTAGACCTATCTGTGTGTAGACACTACACACCTAATTCATTTACTAGAAACAATGGGCCTTACACAACCATACATATATACATGTTTAAGCATAAAAGAGTCTTTCCATTAAATAGCCAGTAAATATCCAGTAACAAAAGATGAGAGTGCAGCTAGTGGGCTTTAGGGCATACACCAATCCCAACATACCTACTAATTTAAGTTTCTAATTCAAAAAGGAAACTTTGTTATAGGAATACTAAAACCAAAGAGGAGTCCAACCTTCCAAGTAGAGAGACCTACTCAAAATTGGAAACCTTACCTTATAGAATTCCCATTATGGACGTCCCACATACTAATGTACACCATGGCCCACAAATAATTTATCTAGAATTAAATTCATGTATGCCATCAAAGGCCTATTTGAATTTAAACTCAAAATTATTTTTTCACTAAAATAATTCATCCAAATGTCATCTAAACATTTTAGGAAACCATGCCAATCTTGGAAAGTGACTAGGGAAGGGACCAAAAGACATATTTGCCCTTGGCTCCCAAAATGACCAAAATGTCCATGCTAAACCCATAGCAACATAAAGACCATTTTAACCTTAACTCATTCCACTATAGAGTTATGGTTGAACTCCAGGGATAAATATATAATATAATAAGCTCGTCATAAAATGACAGTTGTCTTCGACTTACTAAGTGTAATGACCTGAATGCCCCTCTATGTAACATCCATAATCGAGTCAGGTTATCACATGTACTATCAACCTTCTCGATTACATCTAAACCTTAGAACTTCATATCCTTAACATAATCATCATCCGGATATCATTCTCTTGGTCCAGGGAGCGACCCACAAGTTCAATATCCATAAGGAACATCCATATACTAAGATCTTAGATCTTGATGATTAATCGGATAATTCTAAGGGGACGATAATTCCATCATTAGATGGCATAGATTCTTTATTGCATCTGCACGTCCCAACTGATCAAGTCCAAGTACCCAAAACACAGAGCTATTGACCCATGAAAAGAATCTCACCCATAGTGAATTAAAGCACAAGAACTTGACTTCGTCAGTTCATCCACAAATGCTCACGATTAAGAGCACTGGTCACTCAGAAGCATGAGGTGACTTGATCTCTCTCAGTGATAGTACTATTTTAGAGATCACACCTACAATGGTCCTGTTCAATGCATTGCATATGCACTAATGAGATAAATCCAAGAAAATCCTCCCATGACTTAGGTAAGTCACCCTGAATACAGGAGTCTCTCACTATAACTTATACCAAGATGAAGTGCCCAGCTCCATCTCTCAGTTATGAACAAATATGTTGTTTCCAGTGTCCATGAATTAGACCTATCTGTGTGTAGACACTACACACCTAATTCATTTACTAGAAACAATGGGCCTTACACAACCATACATATATACATATTTAAGCAGAAAAGAGTCATTCCATTAAATAACCAGTAAATATCCAGTAACAGAAGATGAGAGTGCAGCTAGCGGGCTTTAGGGCATACACCAATCCTAACAAACTCCCACTTGCACTAAAGATCACTACTTCCTAACCTAACACCCATAGACTCAACATGAGAAGTAAAGACTTTCTCAGTAAGAGTCTTAGTGAATGGGTCAGCTAAGTTATTCGCTGAAGCAATATGCTCCACCACTATTTCTCTATCCTGAATGAATTCCCGGATCAAGTGGTACTTTCTTTGAATGTACTTGCCTTTCTTGTGATTCCTGGGCTCTTTGCACTGAGCTACAGCACCAGTATTATCGCAGTACATGACAATTGGTTTTTGCACTGCAGGAACAACTCCCAATTCCAATAGGAATTTTTTGAGCCATACTTCTTCCTTCGCAGCTTCCGATGCCGCCACATACTCTGCTTCCATGGTAGAATCAGCAGTACAGGATTGCTTGACACTTCTCCATGATAAAGCCCCTCCTGACAGAGTAAAGACGTACCCTGAAGTAGACTTTCTGGCATCACTATCAGATTGGAAATCAGAGTCTGTATACGCTAATGGCGTTAGATCATCTGCTCGAAAGGTTAGCATATAATCTTTCGTTCTCCGAAGATACTTGAATATATGCCTAACAGCTGTCCAATGCATAGGTCCAGGGTTTGACTGATATCTGCTGACCATGCCAACGGCAAAGCAAATATCTGGTCTAGTACATAACATAGCATACATGAGGCTTCCAACAGCGGATGCATATGGAACTCTCTTCATGCTCTCTATCTCTTCAGATGTCTTTGGACATTGATCTCAAGATAGTGGTACTCCATGTCTAGAAGGTAAGAGGCCCTTCTTGGAGTCATGCATGTTAAACTTGACCAATATCTTCTCAATGTATGAAGATTGGGATAGGGCTAACATCTTATTCTTGCGATCACGCAAAAGCTTGATCCCTAAGATATAGCTGGCCTCACCCAAATCCTTCATCTGAAATTGAGAGGACAACCAAACCTTTGTGGATGACAATATACCTACATCATTTCCAATGAGCAATATGTCATCTACATACAGAACCAAAAATGCAACTGCTTTTCCACTTCCTTTCTTATACACACATGGTTCATCAATATTTTGATCAAAGCCAAAGGATTTGACTGCCTGATTAAACTGGATGTTCCATGCTCTAGATGCTTGCTTAAGTCCATAAATGGCTTTCTTAAGTTTACAAACCATGTTATCTTGGCCACTCGCAATGAAACCCTCTGGTTGCATCATATAGATGCATTCGTCAAGACTTCCATTAAGAAAAGCTGTCTTGACATCCATTTGCCATATCTCGTAGTCATAATGACATGCGATGGCCAAGAGAATCCTTATGGACTTAAGCATAGCCACTGGTGAAAAGGTTTCCTCATAATCGATACCCTCTTTCTGAGTATATCCTTTCGCCACCAGTCTTGCTTTGAAGGTTTCCACCTTCCCATCCACTCCTCTCTTCCTCTTGTAGATCCACTTGCACCCTATGGGTTTAATCCCTTCAGGTGCATCTACAAGTTCCCAGACTTGATTGGAATACAAAGAATCCATTTCAGGTTTCATCGCTTGCTGCCACATGTCAGCATCTATATCCGTTACTGCTTCATCATAACTAGTAGGATCCTCAACCAGATCTTCAGAGTCTGTCTTAAAAGACACTCCTAGATATCTTTCTGCCTGTCTAGAAATTCTCCCACTACGACGAGGCTCCGGAGTGTTAAAAGGAATATCTTGTTCATCACCGCCTCAGGATCTGGTACAGATGTTATAGGAGATCCCGGAAGAATCTCCTCAAGGGTTTCTTTACAACTAAGCTCTTGGTGCATCATACAATCATCCTCCAAGTATCTATCATAAGTGCTGATGAGCACTTTTTGCTCTTTTGGATGATAAAAGATGCCACCTCTCGTTCCCTTAGGATACCCAATGAAGTAGCACATTTCCGATCTGGGTTCCAGCTTGGTAGCTTTATCATTCAGTACATAGGCCGGACAACCCCAAATGTGGATATGTCTTAAACTGGGTTTTCGACTTGTCCACATTTCTTGAGGTGTCCTAGGTACTGATTTAGAAGGTACCGGATTTAAAATGTATGCTGCTGCTTCTAGGGCATATCCCCAAAAAGATATAGGTAGAGTTGCATGACTCATCATGGACCTTACCATATCAAGAAGGGTACGGTTTCTTCTCTCTGCTACACCATTTTGCTGGGGTGTACCCAGCGTAGACAACTGAGACACAATCCCATGTTGTATGAGGTACTCTTTGAACTCACCCAGGAGGTACTTGCCACTTCAATTAGATCGAAGGGCTTTGATATGTTTCCCTAGTTGTAACTCCGCCTCAGCCTTGAATTGTTTGAATTTATCAAACGCCTCAGACTTGCATCGCATTAAGTATACATATCCATACCTAGAGTAATCATCAGTGAAGGTGATGTAATACTCATACCCTCCTCGAGCCGGTTTGTTCATAGGACCACACACATCAATGTGAGTCAATTCAAACAACTCCTTTGACCTTAGTCCCTTTCCAGAGAATGACCTTTTGGTCATCTTTCCCTTGAGACAAGATTCGCACTGAGAAAAATGTTCGAAGTTTAATGAGCTCAAAGGCCTATCTTCTACTAACCTCTGAATCCGTTTTAGGTTAATGTGACCCAAACGTAAGTGCCAAAGATATATTTCATTGATTGAAGATACCTTCCTTTTAAGGGAAGTGGAGTTTTCTTGCTGTACATTATGCAGTGTGGGAGCAATAGGATATATATAAAATAAGTTGTCATGTATTCTACCGGAACATATAATATTTCCATCTCTACTGATATCAACACCAGAATGGAAAGAAACTGAATAATTAAATTCAATTAGTCTGGAAACTGAAATTAAATTCTTTCTCATGTCCGGAACATAGAAAACATTATTTAAAACTAATATCCTATCACATGGAAATTATAAGGTAACAACTCCTACTGTTACTGCCCAAACTTTAGCTCCAGTTCCAACTCTAAAGGCAAACTCTCCTTTCTCATTCCTCTGCATTATCTGAAACCCCTGCAACGAATTTCAGATATGATTAGTGGCTCCTGAGTCTACTATCCATGAATCAGTAGAATCAACCACAAGACAAGTTTCAATGTAGTATGAAAAAGATGTACCTTTCTTAACTGAGGCCAGGAACTTGGGACAATCTTTCTTCCAATGACCTTTGAGGCCACATTTGAAGCATTTCTTTTTGGGCTTTCCATCTGTACCCTTATCCTTCTTATTACCAGTATTGTCCTTTTTCTGCCCTTTTCCCTTATTCTGCTTCTTCTTGAACTTCTTCCCTTTCAGGTTTAGTTTAGAGGAAGACTGGAAAAAGTGAGCTTGGGCTTTGGGCTTCATGATGGCCTCCGCCGCCTGGAGTTCTTTCATTAACTCAGGTAGAGTCATGTCCATCTTGCTCATATTGAAATTGAGCTTGAACTGATTGAAAGAGTCCGGCAGAGTTTCGAGAATCATATCAGTTTGACTCTCTGCATCAATCTCAGCTCCTAGAATCTCAGCTACATTGAAACAATCCATCAGCTTGAGCATATGCTCTCTGACAGGTGTTCCCTCAGCCATCCTAGTGTTCATGATAGTCCTTATAGCAGCTTGCCTAGCTGGCCTACTTTTGTCTGCAAACATCTCAGACAAGGACATCATGATTTCATAGGCTGTGTCCATATGCTCGTGCTGTGTTTGCAACACATTGGACATGGAAGCGAGCATGTAGCATTTAGCCATGCTATTCGCTTTCTTCCATTTCCTCTCAGCCTCTAACTGGTCATCAGTAGAATTAGCATCAATATCAGGATAGGTTTCCAGCAAGACATACTTGTACTCCTCAGCAGTGAGTACTATGTCAAGATTTCTCTTCCAATCTACGTAGTTAGTCCAGTCAGTTTGTTCTCACGAAGAATGCACATCAATGGACTAAAAGAATCTTTACCCATCTCTCTCTGGATATGAAACGGTTTATAATTAGACATGCAGTATATATGTAATATGCATATGGTGCTTGTTATAAAAGGAAAAACAAAGCACAAAACTATTTACAGTATTCAACCCCAATCATAATGTATCAGTGTTTCAACCTCCTCATAGACCCTCCATCGAAGGGATGGCCGAGCCTACAGTCACGTTGAATTAAGATATACTTATTTGGATTATCACTATCTGGATACACATATCCAGTGGTAGTCTAATCACTGATTGGTTTGGCCTCATATGACAAATAACCCTTAACTCCTAAGGAGAGGTCATTACAGTCTTATGTCAAGCGTATAACCATCTCTTATGAAATTTCCCAGAATGTCTATGATTAAGTCCTCCGAAGGGAAGAGACTTTTATCCATTCTAAAAGTGACCTTCAGTAAAGAACTCCACCGAAGGGATGGCCGCTCCTACTAACACCTCATTACGAATATTCACATTAGTTCACCCATTAACCCATCAAAGCGGTCTTTAGTAAAGAACTCCACCGAAGGGATGGCCGCTCCTACTAACACCTTAATAAGATAACATGAACCGAAAATGGAAGGCCGTGGGGTCTTTCCAAAAACCCCTCTCCCACTTGATTATTTATCACTAGGGTTTATGCTAGTTGACCTTTACATTGTTTACTCAAAGGCTCTTTTAAATCTAGCAAACTTGGTTAATTAAATTTATGACTCAATGACTTAAGTCATCTTAAAAATAAATAACCTTTGCTTTAAAACATTTGAGCAAATCCCTTTAAAGAATCAAATACCTAACTTGGGTTATGGAAACCCATAGGTAGCATCTAATTAGATTTTAGTTTAGCCTCTTTTGGAAACCAAGGGTACCAAGATAAACTAAACCCTATCCAATTAAACCTTAGACAAATAGAAGGTGCTGGTCTAAGTTCTGTTTAAAATAATTTGCCAAACTAAAAACAATCTAATATATAAAAGATGCCGATTTTAGAACCTAATGGTGGCCATGTTTCTAGGTGACAATTATATAAAGCATTCATCCATGCATTCCATATATGAGAGCATATAAAAAAGTATGCAATCCTTGATGGCTCCCTGCTCTTCGGACTTCTAATCCTTATCAAAGTAGGACATCAAGAATAGATCTCATCTTGCACCAAGAAGTCTTGTCTCCTCCACCACTAAGGAATCCGGTTACTTGCAACCTTGCTTGAAACTTTCTTCTTCTTGCTTGTTCTAATAAAATTAAATTTATACAAGCAAACCCATAAAAAACAAAACCCCAAATTACATTGGAGATACCTATGCTTTTTAAGAAAGCTTACATCAAGACTAGTTGGAATAAAAGTAAAGAAAGAATTACAACTTCCTATGATTGCTAAACGCGCAATCGTACACTTTCCAACTATTGAAAAAACATCCAAATCCACATAACAATCATGCGAACCATCAAGGATGCAATATATGGCTGCGAACAAAGAGGTTAGTGCATGCAAAACACTATGTGCATCATTAAACAAATCTGGAAAAAAAATTCCAGCATTGTTAATGAAACTTGCACACAACATGCATCACAACATAACTTTAGTAGGGTTCCACCATGCCCATAATCAATCTAGGATTAATTATACACAACATGGGATCATGATTTCACATGGAGTGGCTCTGATACCACTGAAAGAAACTGCGATTCAGATCTGAACATCACTAGGAGAAGACGTTCATGGCTGATTTGTAACATGACAGATTTTAAAAAATCTGATTTGGGCAGCATAAATCAGCCATAGTGATCGCAAAAGAACTCCATGAATTCATGATCAACAAGTGTATAATTAAAGGAGAATCAAGAAGACTATTACCTTGAAGATTTGTAGACTTCAAATCTCTGAAATAATAGATCCAAAGGGCAGAACTCAGACTTGCAATTGGTAAACAAATTGCTGGAATTTTCTGCAGTAGAATTGCATTTGATCTTCTTCTCTATCTCACTTCCAAATCTGATTGGCTAAGATGGTGGGATCTTAATCTAGGTTTCTAGATGAGTTGAGAACTATTTTCTAAGGAAAAAAACTCAGACCTTAAACTTTCTTCAATGAAGAAGAAAACACCAAAGGGCTGGACGTGTGGGATTTCCTTTTTTAGTGTTGGACGTCCAAGGGGGTGCATGGTCCCTTTTATAGAAACTTTGGAATTACTTTCCTTAAAGACTATCTCTTCTAATTCTCATAGATGTTCTAAAAGGAAAGTATAATCTGAAGATTTATTTCCTTTTAGAAACACTCCAATTAGAAAAGGAAACTAAGGAACATCCCACAAACTTTGGCAATTAGTAATCCTAGTTGCACAACACTTACTAATTTAAGTTTCTAATTCAAAAAGGAAACTTTGTTATAGGAATACTAATCCAAAGAGGAGTCCAACCTTCCAAGTAGAGAGACCTACTCAAAATTGAAAACCTTACCTTATAGAATTCCCATTATGGACGTCCCACATACTAATGCACACCATGGCCCACAAATAATTTATCTAGAATTAAATTCATGTATGCCATCAAAGGCCTATTTGAATTTAAACTCAAAATTATTTTTTCACTAAAATAATTCATCCAAATGTCATGTAAACATTTTATGAAACCATGCCAATCTTGGAAAGTGACTAGGGAAGGGACCAAAAGAGATATTTGCCCTTGGCTCCCAAAATGACCAAAATGTCCATGCTAAACCCATAGCAACATAAAGACCATTTTAACCTTAACTCATTCCACTAAAGAGTTATGGTTGAACTCCAGGGATAAATATATAATATAATAAGCTCGTCATAAAATGACAGTTGTCTTCGACCTACTAAGTGTAATGACCAGAATGCCCCTCTATGTAATATCCATAATCGAGTCAGGTTATCACATGTAATATCAACCTTCTCGATTACATCTAAACCTTAGAACTTCATATCCTTAACATAATCATCATTCGGATATCATTCTCTTAGTCCAGGGAGGGACCCACAAGTTCAATATCCATAAGGAACATCCATATACTAAGATCTTAGATTTTGATGATTAATCGGATAATTCTAAGGGGACGATTATTCCATCATTAGATTGCATAGATTCTTTATTGCATCTGCACGTCCCAACTGATCAAGTCCGAGTACTCAAAACACAGAGCTGTTGACCCATGAAAAGAATCTCACCCATAGTGAATTAAAGTACAAGAACTTGACTTCGTCAGTTCATCCACAAATGCTCAAGATTAAGAGCACTGGTCAGTCAGAAGCATGAGGTGACTTGATCTCTCTCAGTGATAGTACTATTTTAGAGATCACACCTACCATGGTCCTGTTCAATGCATTGCATATGCACTAATGAGATAAATCCGGGAAAGTCCTCCCATGACTTAGGTAAGTCACCCTGAATACAGGAGAGTCTCTCACTATAACTTATACCAAGATGAAGTGCCCAACTCCATCTCTCAGTTATGAACAAATATGTTGTTTCCAGTGTCCATGAATTAGACCTATCTGTGTGTAGACACTACACACCTAATTCATTTACTATAAACAATGGGCCTTACACAACCATACATATATACATGTTTAAGCAGAAAAGAGTCATTCCATTAAATAACCAGTAAATATCCAGTAACAGAAAATGAGAGTGCAGCTAGTGGGCTTTAGGGCATACACCAATCCCAACAACTTCAGCCATTGAAGACACCGGAATGGAAGTGGGAACATATCACCATTAACTTTGTGGCAGGATTACCACCCACGAGGGGCAATGATAGCATATGGGTGATTGTTGACAGACTCACCAAGTCAACATACTTCATTCCAATGAGGATTAAAGGATCTATGGATGTTTTGGCATACAAGTACATCAAGAGCATTGTCAGAGTGCATGGAATTCCAGATTCCATTGTTTCAGACAGAGACATGAGGTTTGTGGGCAGATTTTGAGTTAGTTTGCAAGCAGTGATGGGTACTACATTGAGTTTCAGCACTGCGTATCACCCTCAGACAGATGGTCAGACAGAGAGGACCAATCAGACTATGGAGGATATATTGCGGGCATGTGTTCTCAATTTCGGGAAAGATTGGCAGAAGAGTCTTCCTTTGTGCAAGTTTGCATACAACAACATCTTTCACTCCAGTATCGGGATGGCACCGTTTGAGGCATTGTACGAACGGAAGTGCAAGACCCTGATTCGTTGGGAAGAGATTAGTGTCCGGGATTTTCATGGACCTTCATCATCAGTGATACCAGCGAGAAGGTGAAACAGATCATCGATAGACTGAAGATTGCAAGAGACCGACAGAAGAGCTACGCAGACCCGAAGATGAGAGATTTGGAATTTCAGGTTGGAGACAAAGTGTTTCTCAAAGTCTCACTGACTAGAGGAACTATGAGTTTTGATCAAAAAGGGAAATTGGCTCGAAGATACATAGGCCAGTTTGAGATTGATAGGCGCATTAGTGAAGTGGCATACCGATTGATACTACCAGCAAAGTTAGCAGGAGCTCACAAAGTTTTTCACATCTCTATGCTAAGGAAGTAGATTCTAGACCCTTCACACGTGCTACATCACGAACCTTTGGATGTTCAGCCAAATGTTACATTTGTGGAGAGACCAAAGAAGATCATTGATCTGAAGGAACAAGTTCTCAGGACCAGAACTATTCATTGGGTCAAGGTTTAGTGGGAACATCACAGTCCGAGAGAAGCTACATGGGAACTTAGAGACTAGGTTCAGGAGAAGTATCCGCAGTTGTTGCCAGAGGATCAGTTACTACCAGAGAATCAGTTATTACCAGAAGTTCAGTCATTGCCAGAGGTGTGTTAGGGATTTGGAGGATCAAATGTCCTAAGTGGGGGAGGATGTAATATCCCGTCCCTTAACCTATCATTAATTATAATTAATTACTTGATTAGTTAGTAAGAGTATTTAATGTCTTAACGAGTCGGGTTTATCTCGCGCGAGTTCGAGTTTGTTTGGGTACAGTAGGGGGTGGTTTGCAATTTGGAAAGTTTTCAGGGGCTTTTACGAGATTATGAGTTTTTGCGAGTTTGGGTTCATCAGGTAGATCTCGGCATTTTACAAACGTTAGTCTTCAATCGTGATTCGATTCGACGCGTCAAAGAGGCCCAAAAATCATTGTTAGTAAACCAAGGACTTAACTCAAATTAATCATTAACCTAACCTAAATATAAGTCACCTTTTATCTCTTATCATCTCTTCTCTTCTCTTTTCACTATTCCTTTTCAAGAAAACCCAGCCCCCATTCACTGCCATCACTTCCTCCTCACTACCGACGGTCATCGGAGCTCCGACGTCGTCGGCGAAGCTATCCATCTTCTTCCCCAAGCTTCCAAGATCACCAATATCTAGTTTCCTAAGCTTTTCATTCACTCATCGCTCAAAGGTAGGCTTCTAAAGCTTGTAGACTAGGTGAACCTTCTTCATTTGGATTAGAAATGATATAGAGAACTCACCCCAACCCATTACATTCATTTTTGTAGAGATATTTGGGTGTGGGAACGATTTTACATAAGTTTAAGCTCAAAGAGGACTTTCACTTGATTTTCTCTTGGTTTTCTTAAGCTCTTCATCAAAGGTAAGTAGATATCTATATTCATGCTTGATATGTTTGTCTCTCTTGATTTGTATAGAAAAATCATGCTTTAGTTGTTGATGGCTCAATTTGATACTTTGAGATTTGAAAGCATGATCATAAGGTTTTTTATCTTAATGAATGGATTTTGATTTGAATGGACTTATTGAGAGGGGCTATGGATGTTTGTGGGGAGGGCTAGGCCCTGTTTTTCCTTGTTTACATGTGTGAATGAAGGAACGGAGTGAAACCCCTCAGTTCTGAACTGAACTCAGAATTCATTTCATAATGCTGGGAGCAGTTCGGTGACCTCTCGGTGACTTGTCGGTTCCAATTCCAGTGAGCTGCAACTTGACTGAAAGAGGAATTATGAACTCGGTCACCTTGTCGGTCGACCGAACTACACTCGGTGACCTGTCGGTCCCAAATCCAGAGCGCGTGTTTTTTGGGTTTTTTGTGTGGTCGGCCACCTTGTCGAACTTGTCAGCTAACCGAACCTGATATTTATCTTAGCCGAATTTCCTCCTTTTTGAAAGGAATTGTCCCTTGGTCTATGGACTTAGGTGGAACCTTGATTACCCTTTTTTGACTCATCTGACTATGTACGCGGAATGTCGTGAGCCGACGATTCCTCGTAGTTATTCCGGTTGCATCGGGTTTCATCCTAATTCAGTCTTGAACGGTATGGGACAACGGGATACCCTTCTTTAAAATCTATGCACGAAGACTGTTCGTCCGGGTATCGCGATTCCTAATTCCTTTCGTTGACTGAGTAGGTTGTACGATGCTTCGGGATTAACAATTGACTTAGGATTGGATTGTCAATCGCTTATGATTCTGAATTGTACCGTCTGGTACTGTCTACATGTAATGTACATGTTCATTAGCTCTGTTTACTTTATTTTTTTTGGATCACATTGAGAACTTAGATGATAGACTTAGGATCCCTTTTGATGCTCCGTTTATTCTGAGGTTTGTTTGAGGTGTTGAGGCTAGGTGGCTTTGATTGTAAAGGCATGAAGAGGACTACTAATGGTATTGATATTCTGAAGTTTGTTCGTTTGATTCTTATTTGATATGATCTAAAGAAAAGTAGTCTCTCTATTGTTTGATGAATCTTGTTCGGGCAAGAAAACTCAGCCCCTCACTGATTTGTCTGCTTAGGATTCTTTATGTTGGGCACCACTCAGCTGACAACGTTCAAC
The DNA here is from genome assembly GCA_012931725.1 of Litsea cubeba. Taxonomy (NCBI): domain Eukaryota; kingdom Viridiplantae; phylum Streptophyta; class Magnoliopsida; order Laurales; family Lauraceae; genus Litsea; species Litsea cubeba. The sequence continues at coordinate 34,100,482 of CM022947.1, forward strand.
ACAGTTGGGACGCCACCTGTGTGAGGACTCTAAATTATCTGCCCTCAAGGCAAGATTGTGAGCCAGAACCCTCGGGGACCGCGCCACATGAGCCAAGAAATGTCTGTTATATGTTATATGTTATCTGACTATTTGAACATGGGATATCAGCGCCCAATTCATTTACCATTAGCATATGTGGATGCCTACTTGATAGTCTGTTTATGATTCGAGTGTGTTGCATTTCTATGATCAGAATGGTATGCATTTCCTATGATAATGTTCACTCGTTCACTCTTATTCGTACTGCATATCTATGGATTTATATATATATATTGCTTGCCATCTGTTGTGTTGATGATACTACTCTTGGTGCATAGGTACCGAGCTTACCTTCTACGAGGCGGAAATGACGGAGGAAGTTCAGGCAGATCAGCCTGATGACTCCGTAGAGTATTGTACGGACGACATTGTCTAGCCGTATCAACACCGTACGAGAGAGCCTTCACGTCATATCTTGATCAGTTTCATCTTTTGGTTCTTTTTTTATTTTGATTAGGGCCAGGTTTTTGTTATGGCCTATTGTTGTAATTAATATTTTGTTAACAGTCTCAAACTCGAACCTTAATTATGATATTCAGTATTTGCTCTAAACTATACATCTTTTAGATACCATTTGTTATTAGGAAGCTTCCGCTATCTGAGGAAATGTCTACACCTTATAGCGGTCTTCGATCCTTTTGGGACACAATTGGGGCTAACCTGCATTTGATTAATGTGGGAAAAGTTTTAAATTAGCCCTAATCTCACGCATAACCCTTGTTTCACTTCTGGGGGCATGACATAGCTTAATATTAAAAACACTGCAGAAAACTTACACAGCTGATGGCTTAATATAAAACCCTGTAGAAATTAACACATAATATAAAACACTGCAGAAATAAACACAGCTGATAGCTTAATATAAAACACTGCAGAAATTAACACAGGTGATAGCTTAATATAAAACACTGCAGAAAATTAACACAGGTGATAGCTTAATATAAAACGCTGCAGAAATTAACACAGTTGATCCTTAAAACCTTTTTAGGAAGTCCACCTTGCACAGCCAAGGAAAATGATTTAATGAAGTAGAAATTTCACATCAACTTGGAAAAGAAACACAAGTTTAGCTGCATGCATTCCAAGATTAGTTTATTCACTTGCCTGGAAATCCAGATGGGTCCTAAAAATTCTCTAAGAACTCCCTATCATAGCTGTACTGTAACGCCCCACCCCTTACCCATGCATGATATTGTCCGCTTTGGCCCACTGGCCTCACGGTTTTGTTTCTGATGGGCCTCAACCCATCAAAAGGCCTCATGCTAGGTAAGGGTGTAAGCTCTACATATAATCCCATTCACTTTCCTCTCTATAGTCGATGTGGGACTCCGGGGCGTCACATTCCACCCCCTTAAGGCTGCACGTCCCTGTGCAGTAGCCTGCCAGCCCCTGTAGCCTGCCAGCCCTCTTGGCCCGCCCACATGGAAGCCCGCCCACTTGCACCAGACCACGGCAGGGGACCCACACTCAAACTAGTCGAGAGTCGGCTCTGATACCAATTGTAACGCCCCACCCCTTACCCATGCATGATATTGTCCGCTTTGGCCCACTGGCCTCACGGTTTTGTTTCTGATGGGCCTCAACCCATCAAAAGGCCTCATGCTAGGTAAGGGTGTAAGCTCTACATATAATCCCATTCACTTTCCTCTCTATAGTCGATGTGGGACTCCGGGGCGTCACATGTACCAAATCTAGACCAATCAAAAACCCAAAAAAAAAACACACTAAAAATCCACCAAATTCGAAATTAGAAGGAGCTCTCAAATAACCCCTTTGCATGCATGAAGAAAAAGTTCTAAATGGTCCATAAAAGCTATAAATTCGAAATGGAAGTCAATGCTAACCTCTAGGTGTCCCAAACAAGGAGAATAGCTTGAAGAAGAAAATAGTCTAGCTGAGATTCTTTCAAAACTGGGTTCTTTGGAAAGCTTGGGTTCTTTGGAAAGCTTGGAAGATGGGGAGAAGAATGATGAGATCAAATCCTTCTTTGGATCAAGAAAACCCCAGCATGCAGAGGAGAGAAGTGAGAAGAAGAGAGTTCTCTCTCTCATGTTCAGTTGCAGAAAAAATGGAGAATGAAGAAGAACTCACGTGAGTTGGGTTTAATTTAAGTGGGGAAGTGGTCCTATGAGCCCCAAACCTTGGCATGGTTGGATCTATCATTTGTGGGTCCCGAATGATATCGACGAAGAAGACAAAGTTGATTGCCGAAAAATCTAGTTTCTAAAAAGCATATTTTCCTCATGATTTGCAAATATCGAAATTCATGCACAAAATTTAGTGTGAAAGGTCATTTTTGCCCTTTTTCTAAGAAAATGCGATTTTTTAGTTTCAAATTCAAACGGACAAAACATGAAAGTTGTTGGGATCAATAAAACAAATCGAAAGGAATTAAAATCAGAATTTTTTGAAATAAAGAATAAATTCCCACACGAACACTAATTACACGGGCCACCCCGGGCCGGGTCAAACCAACTCAATGGCTCTCAAAATTCTCCAAAGCTATGAAAAATCTAATCAAACTCGCAAACGTAGCCAAACCACTTCTAATTTTACTCAAAAAGTTAATCCATACAAATTACTCATTTGTGTTAAAAATGAGTTCTTTTATCTTTAAAGTCTTCTCCTCTTACTTTCGAATTCTTCAACTCTTCCTAAGATTTCTTCACCAAAATTTCTTCATGTAACTTCTTTATTAAAATCTCTTCTTGATGCATTGGGACACTAACCGGAAGGTTGGAGTAGCCACGGGCTCCATCTACACAAGAGAAATTACATAAAAATATGCTATAAATAATCGAATTTATGCATGATAATCCGATAATCCGTTAATGTGATAAAAAGATAAAATCTCCTTGTAAAGCAAATGATATGCATATGATATGCTGATAAAATTCGGACTAATGAGGGGTAAAATATGTAATATTTAACACTCATCACATAACATTATAACAAAAGTCTCGCAAGGAACCATCCGAAACTAATGGAAGTATCATAAAGTTTAGCAATGATAGTATTGACTCTACCTGCCCTTCCCATATCACTTTTGATATATGATTATCTTGATCGGTAAGGATCCGTTTATCCAAAGGACCAGGATCCATCTTTCAACTATCCATTCACAACAAGAATAAAAGTTAAAAATAAAAAATATGGCATCAATAACAATTGGATACTGATGCATAGGAATAAAAAAGGAATTTAAATGCTTTATTGTAATGATGTAGAATGAAAACATATACAATTACTATTTATTAATAAAACAAATGTAGTGCAAACACTCAATGGCATGATTGATATATTGCTTGAAAGGTTTGATTGGATTAGATCTAAACAGGCGGAAAATTGTTACATGAAAGATTGAATATTGCAGTTGAATAATTTTTGGAAGGAACCTTGTATAGACAGCACTTGTATATTGTATCCACCCAAAAGATAACTATTTTTTTTTTCGGTTATACGACCATTTTCCCCTCTTCTTTTTCTTATTTTTTTCTTTCCTTCTTTCTCTTTTTCCCTCCCTCCTCAACATAACCCTTCGTCCCTCCCACCCTTCTAAAATCGAAAGCATACACATTGGTTGAAAAATCTTGGGTCTTAACAACAACAAAGAGAGTCCCAGGAAAAGAGAGAGACTGGGAATGATTCTTGTATTGAATGGATTAGAAGCATACTCATATGCATTTTCTTTTATAATTTAAACTGCAAAATTGACATTCTCTGTAGATAGTCTATTTAGAATTCACATTGATGGACAAAAATTAGAGATAGTTCATGGTGACATTGATCTACTGTTTAGAGAAATATGTTGATGATGAAACACTGGAATTTCTTCATTCAAAAAGCTGACTAAAGGCAAAAGAACGCTGATTCTAGTACTTGAAAAATATAGTAGTTAGACCTCCACATAAAGAAAGACTCTTTTTTCAATTCATGAATTACTACTAGAGAAAGGTTACCATCAGGTGGACTCTCTTCAAGGCATGGACTCCAAATTCACAGGACTTCTTCTAAATTACAACTTACAACACTAAGATCATCTATAGTAGTGACATCAAAGAGAGAAGCCTGACACATCGGGCAATTCTGAATAGCATCATCAATTCCACACTCGGAGATCCCAACCTGACCAAATAAAAGACAATTTAGTTGAAAAAGATATGGTATATTCGCTAAACAATCAAATCAAAAAAGAAAAGCCAACTGACATCAGACTTGATACTTCAACAGAAATCCAATTTAAGAAACTCAATTGTTTTAATGAGTTAACTAGAAAAGACTTAAGCTGATCATAGATTATAACAATAACAAAATTTTCCAGAAAAATTGAATGCTCAGATTACAAACTGCCCTTCCTCTTTCTTAAAATAAAGATGTATTAATGCAGCGTACACTAAAGTTTTGAATTCAGGTGCAGGTCCTCATTACAGTAAATTAGACAGGACAAGTTAGTGCCCTGTGCAAGTCTAAAAAACTGACAAAAAAATTTTTTTAAAAAAAATGGCAATAAAAATAAGAAGGGTCAGATCTACTGTAGATCATGGTGATCTACAACTTGATCCAGCCCATGGTCCACACTGGACCATATCAAGACAAACATTTAGCATTATAGAAAGTAGTTAGGTGCATTTATGTCTTTTAGCCTATAGTTAAGTTCCAGTGGCTAGGACTAAAACATCAAAACCTTAATCTGAAGGCCAAGATAGAACCTATGGCTACATTAAGAAAGAAGAGTTGGTTGATGAATCCATTCTCTATTTAGACTTCTATCACATTATCTCTACTCAATTTGGTGCATATGTGACCCTTCTGGATTGACTCTAGGATGTGGACATCAACCCAATTTCACATATGACTCAGTTGCCTTCTTGCAATTTTTTTCCCTTGGGTTTTGAGGTATGGTAAGCGCTAATCGGTCAATCCCATCGACTTGGATTACATCAGTTGTAAGATTTTTAATCCATGCAGATTGCCAAATACTGTCACTTGTAATTTGTTAAATTTCATGAAATAAGTCAAACATAACAATTTGAACAGCTATGGAATATTGTGTTCCCTGCAGTTAGATTCTGATAATATTTGAAAATTTAAAACCTATTTTGCATGTATTCTCGAACCTTTTTATCCCGAAATATCCAGCTTTAAATTATTCTCAATTACTTAGAATGCATGGAGCTTAATTAGATTGTTATATCTTTATAGCTAAGATAATGATGTGTTTAGAGAACCTATAATTAAAGATATCCTTGGAAGAAATTTTGAAGATTTCTTGTAGATGTTATTATGCATTGTTAGTGTAATTTATTAGATGCATTTTTAGAGTTTCGCATTGATTGTTGTGGGGGGAGAGAGAGAGAGAGAGAGAGAGAGAGAGAGAGAGAGGAGAGTCTTGGGGACGTGCTGTTCCAAACACGAACATGACACGCAAGCGTGCATGTTGAGAATGGTTCATATGGATGGTAAAGACCAACAATATGATCCCCAAGACTTGGAGATTCGAGAAATAACAAGTAGTTCACGGTGATGAAAGAGAAAAGCTACAAGGTAACTCTAATTCCATGAAAGTAGAGATGCAGAACTCTAATGTTCAAGAGTTCTTCTTTATTTATTTTTGCCAGAATGGATTCAAGTGCATTTAGGGTTTTCGAAACCCACAAAGAGAGATAAATAGAGAGAGAAAGAGGTAAAGGAAAGAGAAGGCCGGAATCTCGCTAAAAGAGAGGAAGGATTACCAGGTTCTGCAGGGGCGATTGCAACAACACCAAGCTCTGAAACGCCCAGATTGCGACACAATGGTGGCCAAAATCCCTAGTTGATGGAGACAATGGAGACGATGATGATTCGTTGACGTCGAACGGACGTTGGGGGCCTTGCGTATTTGCAAAAAGGTTGGCGAGGGAGGAGGATAGTTAAATAGGCTGGGGGAGAGAGTTATAGCAAATAGAAATGAGGAATAGTCAAAACATGGAGGGATAAAAAGATTGAAAATGATTTTTTGAGTTGTGCTATGTTTTTTTGAGTTGCGCTATCACAATATAAATTGCGTACTAGAGAATGTGTACATAAATTTGCCAAATTCAACAAGAAGGGGGAAGTTATCCATGACTTTGGATTACCGTACCCAAAAATTACCTTCACTAAAACCTGTCCATAATGGCCGCATCCGTAATTCGCCAAAAACATAAAAAGGTCCACGTCAGGGGCGAACCCAGGCTTTGATCGCCCCAGGTTGATTTTAAACTCTTCATCGATTTAAATGGGCCCCATACATATTTGTCTAAATACCACACAATCGCCCCATGTCCGAAGCACATATGTCTAAATGGTAAATAATCGCCCCACCTAAATAAAAATTCTGGGTCCGCCCCTGGTCCACGTTATACAAAGATGGAGAGACCGACAGAGACATCATATTCGTTTATTCCTCTTTTGTGTTGTTTTCGTTGTGGGGACACTAAGGGCCTGTTCACTTACTAGAATTCCTGACAGGAATTCAGGCTGTCTGGGAATTCAGAATTCCTGTCAGGAATTCTGTGTTTCATTACCAGAATTCTCACAGAATTCATGGGCATTTGAAATTCCAAGCATTTCAAATTCCAAAAAATCCAGCATTTGAAAAACCACTTTAACAAGTAGGATTTGGAAATCTCACTTGGCACATAAATTCCGAGAGAGGGACGATGGCATTCCGGGAGTTCAGATAGGAATTCAGGCCATGAATGAAACAATGAATTTGAAATTCCATAATTTGTTAGCATTTCAAATACTAGGATTAGAAATTTCCAGACAACCACCGGACATCAATTCTATGAATTCTAAGTAAAGAAACGGCCCTAAAATCCTCTCAGTTTCTCCCTTAAACCGCCCTCAACGAAACATCCCTCATCTCCGAAATGAAACAAGGGTTTGGTTTTAGAGAAAGGGTGATGACGATACATGAAGCATCCAGGGACTAAACGTTTTCCGTTACGAACGAATTCGAGCATGTCGAGGAGAAGTTCGAAAAGCGGTAGTCACTTCATCAAATTTCTCATGGGAGATTTCTCTCAACGTCTGGTGAGTGCTCTTTTTTCTGTTGTTCTTGAATTGAATAGGGAAACGCTACGAGCAATGTCTGTTTCATACGATGTATCCTGAAATCCGAAACACACACACACACACACACATATATATATATATATATCGGCCGGTTTATGTTGTGTAATTTTCTTTAGACCCGAGCTATGGTGACATTAATGAAATCACTGCTCACAGAGGATTAGGAAGGTTGTAGATAGAAATCTCTAAGGGAGATTGCTGTTATGTTCCCACTGCAAGGGACGTGCATGATCCCACGTTCTGTTTCTGCTGCAGTTATGTTTACCATTTTCATTTTGTTTTTTTTTTTTTGCTCTGTTTGTTATGGAGGTTAGGCTATGGTATGGTATGTAGTTATGGTGTGTGTAGTAAGTGGTTGTGTTTGTGCAGTTACTGGTAGTGGGAGGAGTCAGTGTGGTGTTGGTAACCTGTAGGAAGTGATGGGGGTGTATTTAATGTTGGCATTTGAATGAATGAAACAGCTGTTTTTTTCCCTTGTGTTAATTTCATTGTATAACGAGGTTTGGTTACCCTCGAAGTAGCCACTGTCTGCCCAAAACTGCTAAGAAGCAGCAGTCACGTAACATTGGTATCAGAGCCAACAATTATGCCATGGCCGAAGGAACCAGGTGTTGTGCGCGTGTATGCGGAAACGTGAATCAGCGATCGAACGAACAAATAACCACACAAGACAAACAATCACACACAAGAGAATTACGTGGTTCGGCAATCTTGCCTACGTCCACGGGAAAGAAAACTCGACTCTCCTTTAGGTTCACTATTCTCTCTGTCTGTCTGTCTCTCATGGGTTACACATTACATCATATATATAATGTTCTCTTTCTTATTCCCTAAGAAACCCTATCTTAGTCAATAAGAAAGTCCCGGTACAATTACCATAATACCCATGTCCATGAACCCAATTGGTCTGGACCTACTAAGCCCAACAATCTCCCCCTCCAGACCATGGGGAAGACGTCTCTGAACCCCTTACTAGGAGTCTAGTCCTGCCAACTCTGAACACAGCTCCAGCTTTCCCTTAGACACGACCTTAGTCATCATGTCAGAGGGATTCTTGTCAGTGTGAATCTTTTCCAGCTTCATGAGATTCTTCTCGATGACCTCACGAATCCAATGATATCTCACATGAACGTGCTTTGTGCGGGCATGGTATGTAGCGTTCTTGCTAAGATCCATAGCACTCTGACTATTACAGTAGACTACATACTCTCCTTGCTTCAAATCCAGTTCTTTAAAGAAATTCCGCAACCAAATCATCTCCTTCCCTACTTCATTAGCAGCTATGTATTCTGCTTCGGTTGTAGACAATGCTGTACACTTCTGCAACTTAGACTGCCAGGAAATAGCTCCCCCTGCAAAAGTAAATAAGTACCCAGAAGTAGACAACCGACGATCAAGATCGCCTGCAAAATCAGCATCTGTAAAGCCTTCAAGTACTGGTTTTAAGCCTCCGAAACACAAGCAAAAATCTGATGTACCTCTCAAATATCTGAAGATCCACTTCACTGCTTCCCAATGCTCTTTCCCAGGGTTAGAAAGAAATCTACTCACTACACCCACTGCATGAGCAATGTCTGGCCGTGTACACACCATGGCATACATAAGACTCCCAACTGCTGAGGAGTATGGAACAGACATCATCCGTTCCTTTTCTTCATCTGTAGTAGGACATGATCTCTTACTGAGCTTGAAGTGACTGGCTAAAGGCATGCTAACTGGCTTAGCATCTACCATGTTGAATCTCGCTAGCACCCGTTCAACATATTTTTCCTGTGACAACCACAGCTTCTTGGCATTCCTGTCACGACGTATTTGCATCCCCAGAATTTGTCGTGCGGGACCCAAGTCTTTCATGTCAAAAGTTTTTGACATATCCCTTTTCAATCTGCCAATCATTTCACTATCTTGTCCAACTATCAACATATCATCTACATATAAAAGAAGGATGATAAATTTGCCATTACCAAATTTACGAACATAAACGCAGTGATCTGCAACTGTCCTCCGGTACCCATGACTCACCATGAATGAATCAAACTTCTTATACCACTGTCTCGGCGCTTGTTTCAGCCCGTAGAGACTCTTTTTCAACCTGCAAACCAGCTGTTCTTCCTTTTCTCCCCAAACAGAAACAAACAGAACTCTGTTCTGTTTTTCGTTCTGGTTTTGTAACCAGAACAGATGGAGGGCTGCTTTGCTTCTTCCCTCTTCCTCTCCGGCAATCGTGCAGCGGCGAAAACGGCACGGTAAAAATATCCAAAGAGATATGGTCCTTTGTTTGAGGGGAGGATTGTTGGGGATGTGTAACCAAAGTCCCACATCGGCTAGAATTGGGAAGGATCATGGGCATATAAGTTGGACTAAGTACTCCATTGGTATGAGGCCTTTTGGGTAGAACCCAAGAACAAATCCATGAGGGCTTAGGCCCAAAGTGGACAATATCATATCAATGTGGAGTTTATGGTAGTTCACTGTCGTAACAAGTGATATCAGAGCCCGGGCCCAGACTTAGCCTGGAGAATCCTCAGACCGCCAAACAAAAGGTGGTGGGCCCAGTGATGCGCAGGAAAAGTGCAGTACTCACGATTGGTGGATCCGTGGTGAAGCTCTCGAGTTGGCTCTTCTCGATGGAGCGGACGGATGGATGATCGTTTGAGGGGAGGCCCGGTAAAAATATCCAAAGAGATATGGTCCTTTGTTTGAGGGGAGGATTGTTGGGGATGTGTAACCAAAGTCCCACATCGGCTAGAATTGGGAAGGATCATGGGCATATAAGTTGGACTAAGTACTCCATTGGTATGAGGCCTTTTGGGTAGAACCCAAGAACAAATCCATGAGGGCTTAGGCCCAAAGTGGACAATATCATATCAATGTGGAGTTTATGGTAGTTCACTGTCGTAACAAGTGAAGTGGTATCAGTTCGGGTCAGGTCCGACCCGCTTGCTCCAGAAGCCCAGCCTGCAGTGTAAGTCCAGTCCAGGTCAGGTCTGACCTGGCCCAGTCCACGCAGGAGAGGCCCGTTCCAGTAGCTGCTGACGTCAGCGCCACGTCAGCGAACAGTACAGTCAAAGACAGATTTGACTAATTGGACGGTCAGAATTGTTTTGGGAGTTTCGGAGGCATCCGGACTCAGAATTGAGCTCCGTTTTTTTTTTGTTGGATTCGTATTTACTAGATCTACGATCTGAACGAAGTTGATTGTTAGTTTGACAGTCAAAAACAAAATGGCAAGCTCATCATCAGCAAAGACAACCATCTCGAATGCAAAATTCGAAGTCGAGAAATTTGATGGTACCAATAACTTTGGTATGTGGCAATGTGAGGTTAGAGATGTTCTAAGCCAACAAGAGTTGGAAATTGCTCTCGAGGATAAGCCCAAAGAGATGGAAGATAAGGAATGGCAGAAGATCAATCGTCAGGCATGTAGCACCATCAGATTATGTCTCGCGAAGGATCAGAAATACTCAGTGATGAGAGAAACTTCTGCAAAAGAGTTGTGGCAGAAATTGGAAGAAAAGTATATGACCAAGAGCTTGGAGAATCGGATCTATTTGAAGAAGAAACTTTTCCGCTTCGAGTATCGTCAAGGTATTTCTATGACTGAACATCTCGATGATTTTAATAAGATTATTGCTGATTTGATGAACATTGATGTGAAAGTTGATGATGAGGATAAGGCATTACTTCTTCTGAATTCACTTCCCGATAGTTATGATCATTTTACTCACACTTTGATCAACGGGAAGACCGAGGTTAAATATGATGTTGTGTATGCTGCTTTGATGAATAATGAATATCGGAAGAAAGACAAACAGGCCCACAAGGATTCATCATCTGATGCATTGACAATAAGAGGCAGATCAGATGTTAGGACATCTGGTAGTAAATCTCGTTCTAAATCGAGAGGAAAATCAAAACCACCTGCAAAAGATGAATGTGCGTTTTGTCGCAAAAAGGGGCATTGGAAGAAAGATTGTCCAAAGTTGAATAACAAGGACAAAGATAAATCTGATGCAAACATTGGACACGATGGAGATGATGATTCTGATTTTAATTTGACTATTTCTTCATTGGTATGCCATTCTGACGAATGGATTTTTTACTCGGGTTGTACCTATCATATGTGTCCCAACAGGGAATGGTTTTCCAGCTTTCAAGAGTTGGATGGTGGAACAGTTTTGATGGGCAATGATAGTGCTTGCAAAACAAAAGGGATAGGAAAAATCCGTTTGAAGATGCATGATGGAGCAGTTAGAGTTTTGACAGAAGTTCGGTATGTACCGGATTTGAAGAATAATCTTATCTCATTGGGTGCTTTAGACTCCAAAGACTTCAAGATTACCATGGAAGGTGGAGTTCTAAAAGTTGTTTATGGTGCACTTGTGTTAATGAAGGGTGTCCGAAGAGGTAATCTGTATTTCTTGCAAGGGAGTACAGTTGTAGGTGGAGCAGCAACAGTATCTCATAGCTCAAATGAGACTGTTACAGACACTACCAGATTGTGGCACATGCATCTAGGGCATGCTGGGGAGAAAGCATTGCAGGGTTTGGTTAAGCAAGGCTTGTTGCAAGGTGCAAAGACCTGCAAGTTGGGATTTTGTGAACATTGTATTTTTGGCAAGCAGACAAAAATGAAGTTTGGCACCGCGATCCATCGCACTCAAGGCACACTAGATTATGTTCATTCGGATGTATGGGGTCCTACTAAAGTGGCATCTTTAGGAGGTATGCACTACTTTGTTACATTCGTTGATGACTTCTCCAGAAGAGTATGGGTGTACATCATGAAGCACAAGGATGAAGTCTTGAATGTGTTCTTGAAGTGGAAGAAAATGATTAAAACACAGACTGGCATAAAGATCAAAAGGCTTAGGTCAGATAACGGTGAAGAGTACAAGTCTGATCCGTTCTTGAAAGTATGTTAGGATGAGGGGATCGTGAGGCATTTCACAGTTAGTGGGACTCCGCAACAGAATGGGGTGGCAGAACGCATGAACCACACTATATTGGAGAAAGTTCGGTGTATGTTGTCTAATTCTGGATTAGGCAAAGCGTTTTGGGGTGAGGCAGTTGCTTATGCTTGTCATCTCATCAATAGGTTGCCTTCTGCTGCGATCGAGGGTAAAACACCCATTGAGGTATGGTCTGGAAAACCCGCTACTGATTATGATAAATTGCATATATTTGGTTGTCCTGCTTATTACCATGTCACAGAGAGTAAGTTGGATCCAAGGGCCAAGAAAGCTATATTCTTTGGTTTCAGCAGTGGTGTGAAAGGATACCGGCTATGGTGTCCAGATTCAAAGAAACTTGTTCTTAGCAGGGATGTGACTTTTGATGAAGCTGCTATGTGTAAACAGAACAAGCAAAACGACTCTCAGGAGGAAAGCAAGACCAATGGTAAATCGAAGCAGGTCGAGTTTGATATCGTCCCAGTTGAGTTAGAGGGTGATGATACAGATGAGGAGGAGACTCCAGCTCAAAAGCCTCTGCAAGAGCAAGAAGAAGAAGATTATATTGCAGCCAGTAGACCAAAAAGGAATATTCGAAAACCTCAACGGTTCACTGACATGGTGGCATATGCACTTCCAATGGTTGAAGAATGTGTTCCTACTACCTACAAAGAAGCAAATAGGCATTCAGAAAGTGTAGCAAATGGATGAGGAAATGAAATCTCTTCATAAGAATGACACTTGGGAGCTAGTACAGTTACCTAAGGGGAAGAAAGCAATTGGGTGCAAATGGGTCTACACCATGAAGGAAGGATCTCCAGGAAAGGACAGTGTCAGGTACAAGGCTAGATTGGTGGCTAAAGGCTACGCACAGAAGGAAGGCATTGACTACAATGAGGTATTCTCTCCCGTTGTGAAGCATTCTTCGATTCGTATTTTGTTAGCCTTGGTGGCACAATTTGATCTTGAGTTAGTGCAACTCGATGTTAAAACTGCATTTTTGCATGGTGATTTGAATGAGGAGATCTACATGACCCAACCAGATGGATATAAGGCTGCTGGTAAAGAACATTTGGCTTGTAAACTGAAAAAATCGTTGTATGGTTTGAAACAATCTCCGAGACAGTGGTACAAACGATTTGATAAGTTTATGATTGGACAGAAGTACACACGGAGTTCTTTTGATCATTGTGTCTACTATCGCAAACTACGAAATGGAACCTTCATTTATTTGCTCTTATATGTCGATGATATGCTTATAGCTTCTAAGAACAAGGTGGAGATTGAAAAATTGAAGACTCAGATGAGTAATGAATTTGAAATGAAGGATTTGGGCGAAGCCAAGAAGATACTTGGTATGGAAATTCAGAGAGACAGGGTGCAAGGCAAGGTTTGTCTATCACAGAAATAATATTTGAAGAAGGTACTACAGCGTTTTGGTATGGATGCAAAAACAAAACCTGTGAGCACACCACTTGCTTCTCACTTCATGCTTAGTGCTGCTATGTCTCCTAGCACAGATGATGAGCGTCAGTACATGGCTCAGGTTCCTTATTAGAGTGCTGTTGGTAGTTTGATGTATGCGATGGTGTGTACTAGGCCCGACATTTCACAAGCTATCAGTATAGTAAGCAGATATATGCATTATCCAGGAAAAGGGCACTGGCAAGCGGTGAAATGGATCCTATGGTATATTCTGGGTACCATGGATGTTGGTTTGTTGTTTCAGCGGGATGATAGTATTGGTCAGCATGTGGTTGGATATGTGGATTCCGATTACGCTGGTGATTTGGATAAGCGTCGGTCTACTATAGGTTATGTGTACACTCTTGCAAGGGGACCGGTGAGTTGGAGGTCAACATTACAGTCTACAGTTGCTTTGTCGACTACTGAGGCAGAATACATGGCGGTGACAGAAGCCATTAAGGAGGCTATTTGGCTTCAAGGTTTGCTTGATGACATGGGGATCTTTCAGGAGCACATTGATGTCCATTGTGATAGTCAGAGTGCAATTTGTTTGGCAAAGGATCAGGTTCATCATTCACATACGAAACACATCGACGTACGGTATCATTTTGTGCGGGAGATTGTTGATGAGGGAGATATACTCCTTAAGAAGATTGCGACTGCTGATAACCCCGCAGATATGCTGACTAAGGTTGTGACCGGGGTCAAGTTTAAGCATTGCTTAGACTTGATCAACATCTTGCGAGTTTGAGCACTTTTAGGTGCTGGCGCCTACGGGTGCATTTGGAGGCGTGTGATTGCATGCCAAGGTGGAAAATGTCGTGGCCTGCAAATCTCGCCAAGGTGGAGATTTGTTAGGTTTATGGGTTTTGGGTTTTGGCTCGTTTTGTAGGCCCAATGTAATTAGGGTTCAAGGGTAGTTTAGTATTTGATTTTCCTATATATTATCCTTATGGTTGTAACCCTAGTAGTAAGGGAGAAAACTCTGATTAGTGAAAACTAAGAAGAAGATGAGCTTTGTCCGTGGACGTAGGTGTGAAATCACCGAACCACGTAAAACTGTGTTCTCCTTCTTTGTGGCTTGTTTGATTGCTTGTTGATCGCACGCTTCCGCACACACGATCACAACAAATTTGATACCACTTGTTAGGACAGTGTTGTTCTCCATCTCAATTTAATAATCAAGAAAATATAAACAACTGTCACTAACCTCGATTTCTGCACCAATCTGTAGATCTCGTCACCACGAGCACGCTGGAAGAAACGGATTTGAAATCCGACTTTGGATGGCTCCAATATCGCAAAAATAATTTTTTGTGCTCCTATTAGTCAAACTTTCTTGTTGACCGTCAAACTGCCAATCTTCTTCCACAGTTACGTAGATCTGCTCGCAATGAGTCTGTAGGCGCAAACGGATCTCCGATCTGACTTCGGATGATCAAGATATTGACGAAACAATTTTTAGCCGTCAATCTGGTCAAACCTTGTTGACCGAACTGTGCGCTGACGTGGCGCTGATGTCATCAGAATCTGGAGTGGGCTTCCTGCTTCACGGGTCAGGCGACCCAGAACCTGACCTGACTTGGCCTGGTTCTGTGGGCTTGATGCGATGGGCTTTATGCAGACAGGTCAGGTCGACCCGACCCGAAACCAACCTGACCTGGCCTTCCTTCTCCCCAAACAGAAACAGAACCCAGTTCTGTTTCTGTAAACAGAAAAACGATGGGAGTTGCTGCTCCAGGCTTCTTCCTCTGTGACGATGGCGCAGCGGCACGGACGGCGGCGGAGTCCGGCGATGGGCGGGCGGCAGCAGCAGTGACGAGCGAACTCCGGCGATGGCGGGCGACGCACGGTGCACTGACGGCGTCGGTTCAACTGCTATGATTCCGGCGGCAGCAGCAGCAGGATGGCGTTCCAGAAAAACTCTGGTCTGATTCCGGTTGCGTAGGGGCTGGTTTGCAAACCCAATCTCGGCAATCCCGTTGTTTCTCCGTGGCCCAGCGATGATCAAAGAAAACCCAAGATGATCGTAGAACCTCTCTATTTCCAATTAGAAACTTCGATCCTTGTGATCCGTGTGGCCCAACAAAGATCGAAAACGATCTCTTTTTCCTGCGACGATGAACCACGCGCAGAAGATCCGGATACCCTTGATCCGATCCGTCGATCTCAACGCGGCACAATCCAACCCTAGTAAACCCTAGGCTCTGATACCACTTGTTTTGCGCGTGTATGCGGAAACGTGAATCAGCGATCGAGAGAACAAATAAACCACACAAGACAAACAATCAACACACAAGAGAATTACGTGGTTTGGCAATCTTGCCTACGTCCACGGGAAAGAAAACTCGACTCTCCTTTAGGTTCACTCTTCTCTCTGTCTGTCTGTCTCTCATGGGTTACACATTACATCATATATATAATGTTCTCTTTCTTATTCCCTAAGAAACCCTATCTTAGTCAATAAGAAAGTCCCGGTACAATTACCATAATACCCATGTCCATGAACCCAATTGGTCTGGACCTACTAAATACCACCTGTTGGGACTGTGGACCACCACAAACTCCACATTGATATGATATTGTCCACTTTGGGCCTAAGCCCTCATGGATTTGTTCTTGGGTTCTACCCAAAAGGCCTCATATCAATGGAGTACTTAGTCCAACTTATATGCCCATGATCTTTTCCAATTCTAACCGATGTGAGACTTTGGTTGCACATCCCCAACAATCCTCCCCTCAAACAAAGGACCATATCTCTTTGGATATTTTTACCGGGCCTCCCCTCAAACTATCATCCATCCGTCCGCTCCATCGAGAAGAGCCAACTCGAGAGCCTCACCACGGATCCACCAATCGTTAGTACTGCGCTTTTCCTGCACATCACTAGGCCCACCACCTTTTGTTTGGCAATCTGAGGATTCTCCGGGCTAAGTCTGGGCCTGGGCTCTGATACCACTTGTTACTACAGTGGACCACCAGAGCCCAGGCCCAGACTTAGCCCGGAGAATCCTCAGATTGCCAAACAAAAGGTGGTGGGCCTAGTGATGTGCAGGAAAAGCGCAGTACTAACGATTGGTGGATCCGTGGTGAGGCTCTCGAGTTGGCTCTTCTCGATGGAGCGGACGGATGGATGATAGTTTGAGGGGAGGCCCGGTAAAAATATCCAAAGAGATATGGTCCTTTGTTTGAGGGGAGGATTGTTGGGGATGTGCAACCAAAGTCTCACATCGGTTAGAATTGGAAAAGATCATGGGCATATAAGTTGGACTAAGTACTCCATTGATATGAGGCCTTTTAGGTAGAACCCAAGAACAAATCCATGAGGGCTTAGGCCCAAAGTGGACAATATCATATCAATGTGGAGTTTGTGGTGGTCCACAGTCCCAACAGGTTGTTGGGCTTAGTAGGTCCAGACCAATTGGGTTCATGGACATGGGTATTATGGTAATTGTACCGGGACTTTCTTATTAACTAAGATAGGGTTTACTAGGGTTGGATTGTGTCGCGTTGCGATCGACGGATCGGATCAAGGGTATTCGAATTTTCTGCGCGTGGTTCTTCGTCGCAGAAAAGTGAGATCGTTTTCGATCTCTACTGGGCCACACGGATCGAATTTTCTAATTCGAAATAGAGAAGGTTCGACGATCAGAGATTGGGTTTTGGTTGATTTTTTTTATCATCGCAATGCTAGAGATAATGCTAGAGATTGGGTTGTGATCGGAGTCCGCGCACATCAGCCGTTGCTGCCGCCCTTCATCAATCAGGAGATCAGCGGGCCACCTGCAATCTGGATTTGCAGGGCTTGGTGCCGCCGCTGCTGATCGCTGGTCCGCTCTTCGCCGGAGTCCGCCGCCGCCGTGCCGTTTCCGCCGCTGCACGATTGCCGGAGAGGAAGAGGGAAGAAGCAAAGCAGCCCTCCATCTGTTCTGGTTACAAAACCAGAATGAAGAACAGAACAGAGTTCTGTTTGTTTCTGTTTGGGGAGAAAAGGAAGAACAGGCCAGGCTGGGTTCAGGTCGGGTCAACCCGACCCGTTTGTAAAAGCCCAGTACAGACAAGACCAAGTCAGGTCAGGTTCTGGGTCAGTTCCGCCTGACCCGTGAACAGGAAGCCCACTCTAGCAGTCTGCTGACGTCATCGCCACGTCAGCGCAAGGTTCTGGTCAACAAGGGTTTGACCAGATTGACGGCTGAGAATTGTTTCGTCAATAACTTGATCATCCGGTGTCAGATCGGAGATCCATTTGCGCCTACAGAGTTGTTGCGAGTAGATCTACGTAACTGTGGAAGAAGATTGGCAGTTTGACGGTCAACAAAAAAGTTTGACCAATCGGAGCGCAGAAAACTATTTTTGCGATATCGGAGCCATCCAGAGTCGGATTTCAGATCCGTTTCTTCCAGCGTGCTCGTGGTGACGAGATCTACAGATTGGTGGAGAAATTGAGGTTAGTGACAGTTGTTTATATTTTCTTGATTATTTAATTGAGATGGAGAACAACACTGTAAACACTACCATGATCAAACTCAACCATACCAATTGGTTGATTTGGAAACCTAAGATGGAGGATATACTCTATTGCAAAGACCTCTATGATCCCATTGAGGGGGATAGTGCCCGACCAAAAGATATGTCTGATCCAGATTGGAAAAAGATGCATAGAAAGACCATTGGTCACATCAGACAGTGGGTGGATAACAGTATATTTCATCACGTGTCTAATGAAACCAATGCGAGAACCCTTTGGATGAAGTTAGAAGAAAGATATGAGAAGAAAACCGCCGTAAACAAAACTTTTCTGATTAGAAAGCTTGTGAATATGAAATTCAAGGAGGGTGGTAAAATTGAAGATCACATAAATGATTTTCAATGCATTGTGAATGAACTGGCTACAATGAAGATGGTCCTTGATGATGAGATGCAAGCTTTATTTCTTCTAAGTTCTTTACCAGATACATGGGAGACATTAGTTGTTTCCGTGAGCAACTCTACTCCAGATGGTGTGTTATCAATGAGTCAGGTTACTAGCAGCTTGTTAAATGAAGAAACAAGAAGGAAAACTGCAGGGACAGATAATGCACAGGCCTTTGTTACTGAGAATAGAGGGAGGAGTAAGAGTAGGGGACCAAAGGGGGGTCGTGGCAAGTCCAGAGGTGGTAAGGAATCACAGACTAAGAAAAAGTCTGGAAAATGCTTTCATTGTGGCAAGGAGGGTCACATTAGAAAGAATTGCTTTGCCTTGAAGGAAAAGAAAGAAACCAACAATGAGCAGAAGAATGACACGAACACTACTGCTACTTTGGATAATGAAGTAGTGATTCTTACCAGTGAAGTTGAAGAGTGTTTGAGTGTTGCAGATAATTAGGTTGAGTGGGTTGTTGACACAGCAGCATCCTACCATGCTACTCCTTGTAAGGAGATGTTCACGACGTACAAAGCAGGGGACTTTGGCACTGTGAAGATGGGCAACACAAGTCATTCAAATATTGTTGGGATCGGTGATGTCTGCATTCAAACCGATATTGGTTGCACAATGACGCTGAAAGATGTGCGACATATTCCTGATCTGCGGTTAAATCTGATTTCCGGGACTTCATTGGACCGTGCAGGTTATGAAAGTTACTTCGAAAATGGCAGGTGGAAACTCACTAAAGGGTCTCTTATTTTTGCGAGAGGGAAGGCGTGTAACACGCTATACAAAACACATGTGAAGCTATGCAAAGGTGTGTTGAATACTGTTGAAGACAGATCCTCTCCAAATCTGTGGCACAAGAGACTTGGACATATGAGTGAGAAAGGACTGCAGTTATTGGCAAAGAAAGATCTGATTAATTACTCCAAAAGTACATCCCTTGACCCTTGTGATTATTGCTTGTTTGGTAAACAACATAGGGTTTCTTTTTCTAAAACATCAACGATAAAATCTAATGTGTTAGATTTGGTATATTCTGATGTTTGTGGTCCCATGGAGGTGGAGTCATTGGGTGGCAATAAGCTTTTTGTCACATTTATTGATGATGCATCCAGGAAAGTCTGGGTTTATGCGTTGAAATCGAAGGATCAGGTGTTCCAAGTATTTCAGCAGTTTCATGTCATGGTTGAAAGAGAAACAAGAAAGCTCTTGAAGTGTCTCCGCACAGATAATGGTGGTGAGTACACATCCAACCAGTTTAAAGGCTGTTGCTCAAAGCATGGTATTCGACATGAAAGAACAGTTCCTGGTACTCCACAGCACAATGGTGTAGCCGAAAGAATGAACCGTACTATTCTTGAAAAGATGAGATGCATGATTAGAGTGGCACAGCTACCCAAGCCATTTTGGGGTGAAGCTATTCTGACTGCCGTTTACCTGATTAACAGGTCTCCCTCAGTTCCTTTGGATTTTGATCTTCCGGAGAGAGTATGGACAGGTAAAAATGTTTCTTATTCTCATTTGAAGGTATTTGGGTGCAAGGCTTTTGCACATGTACCAAAGGAGCAGCGTTGAAAGCTGGATGATAAGGCAGTATGTTGCATTTTTCTTGGCTATGGTGGAGCCGAGTTTGGCTACAGGTTATGGAACCCAGAGAAAAGAAAAATTATCAGAAGTAGGGATGTGGTGTTTCATGAAGACCAATTCTTTAGAGATATTGAAAAGACTGAAAAGTCTAAAGAAGTTGTTGATGGAGTGGTTGATCTCACACCGACTCCTTCTCCAGATTGTGATGAGGCACAGGAGTTGCCAGATGAACAGGGTGTTTAGCAGGGGGAGTAGTCTCCTCAGTCAGAAACCACGGAACCTCAGGTTAGGAGGTCTACTCGAGAGCGTCAACCATCAACAAGATATCCTGCATCAGATTATATTTTTCTTACTGATGAGGGGAGCCAGAGAGCTACCCAGAAGCAAAAACTCATGAAGATAAAGATGAGTGGATGAAGGCTATACAGGATGAGATGAGTTCTTTGAAAAAGAACAATACTTATGAGCTGGTGGAACTCCCAAAAGGCAAGAAGGTTCTGAAGAACAAATGGGTGTTCAAGGTGAAGAGAGATGACAGTGGAAAACTGATAAAGCACAAAGCACGGCTAGTGGTTAAAGGCTTTGCGCAGACGAAGGGTCTTGACTTCGATGAAATCTTCTCTCCAGTTGTGAAGATGACTTCTATCAGAGTTATCTTGGGTCTAGTTGCCAGCATGGACCTTGAACTTGAACAGATGGATTTGAAGACTGCTTTTCTTCACGATGATCTGAAAGAAGAGATCTACATGACTCAGCCGGAGGGGTTTGAGGTAGAAGGAAAAGAACAGCTGGTTTGCAGGTTGAAAAAGAGTCTCTACGGGCTGAAACAAGCGCCGAGACAGTGGTACAAGAAGTTTGATTCATTCACGGTGAGTCATGGGTACCGGAGGATAGCTGCAGATCACTGCGTTTATGTTAGTAAATTTGGTAATGGCAAATTTATCATCCTTCTTTTATATGTAGATGATATGTTGATAGTTGGACAAGATAGTGAAATGATTGACAGATTGAAAAGGGATATGTCAAAAACTTTTGACATGAAAGACTTGGGTCCCGCACGACAAATTCTGGGGATGCAAATACGTCGTGACAGGAATGCCAAGAAGCTGTGGTTGTCACAGGAAAAATATGTTGAACGGGTGCTAGCGAGATTCAACATGGTAGATGGTAAGCCAGTTAGCATGCCTTTAGCCAGTCACTTCAAGCTCAGTAAAAGATCATGTCCTACTACAGATGCAGAAAAGGAACGGATGATATCTATTCCATACTCCTCAGCAGTTGGGAGTCTTATGTATGCCATGGTGTGTACACGGCCAGACATTGCTCATGCAGTGGGTGTAGTGAGTAGATTTCTTTCTAACCCTGGGAAAGAGCATTGGGAAGCAGTGAAGTGGATCTTCAGATATTTGAGAGGTACATCAGATTTTTGCTTGTGTTTCGGAGGCTTAAAACCAGTACTTGAAGTCTTTACAGATGCTGATCTTGCAGGCGATCTTGATCGTCGGTTGTCTACTTCTGGGTACTTATTTACTTTTGCAGGGGGAGCTATTTCCTGGCAGTCTAAGTTGCAGAAGTGTACAGCATTGTCTACAACTGAAGCAAAATACATAGCTGCTAATGAAGTAGGGAAGGAGATGATTTGGTTGCGGAATTTCTTTAAAGAACTGGATTTGAAGCAAGGAGAGTATGTAGTCTACTGTGATAGTCAGAGTGCTATGGATCTTAGCAAGAACGCTACATACCATGCCCGCACAAAGCACGTTGATGTGAGATATCATTGGATTCGTGAGGTCATCGAGAATAATCTCATGAAGCTGGAAAAGATTCACACTGACAAGAATCCCTCTGACATGATGACTAAGGTCGTGTCTAAGGGAAAGCTGGAGCTGTGTTCAGAGTTGGCAGGACTGGACTCCTAGTAAGGGGTTCAGAGACGTCTTCCCCATGGTCTGGAAGGGGAGATTGTTAGGCTTAGTAGGTCCAGACCAATTGGGTTCATGGACATGGGTATTATGGTAATTGTATCGGGACTTTCTTATTGACTAAGATAGGGTTTCTTAGGGAATAAGAAAGAGAACATTATATATATGATGTAATGTGTAACCCATGAGAGACAGACAGACAGAAAGAAGAGTGAACCTAAAGGAGAGTCGAGTTTTCTTTCCCGTGGACGTAGGCAAGATTGCCGAACCACGTAATTCTCTTGTGTGTGATTGTTTGTCTTGTGTGGTTATTTGTTCGTTCGATCGCTGATTCACGTTTCCGCATACACGCGCACAACAATTGGGGATGTGCAACCAAAGTCCCACATCGGCTAGAATTGGGAAAGATTATGGGCATATAAGTTGGACTAAGTACTCCATTGATATGAGGCCTTTTGGGTAAAACCCAAGAACAAATCCATGAGGGCTTAGGCCCAAAGTGGACAATATCATATCAATGTGGAGTTTGTAGTGATCCACTGTACTAACAAGTGGTATCAGAGCCCAGGCCCAGACTTAGCCCGGAGAATCCTCAGATTGTCAAACAAAAGGTGGTGGGCCCAGTGATGCGCAGGAAAAGCGCAGTACTCACGATTGGTGGATCCGTGGTGAAGCTCTCGAGTTGGCTCTTCTCGATGGAGAGGACGGATGGATGATCGTTTGAGGGGAGGCCCGGTAAAAATATCCAAAGAGATATGGTCCTTTGTTTGAGGGGAGGATTGTTGGGGATATGCACCCAAAGTCCCACATCGGCTAGAATTGGGAAAGATCATGGGCATATAAGTTGGACTAAGTACTCCATTGATATGAGGCCTTTTGGGTAAAACCCAAGAACAAATCCATGAGGGCTTAGGCCCAAAGTAGACAATATCATATCAATGTGGAGTTTGTGGTGGTCCACGCACGGCGGCGGCGGACTCCGGCGAAGAGCGGACCGGCGATCAGCAGCGGCAGCACGGCAGTGACGGCACCAAGCCCTGCAAATCCAGATTGCAGGTGGCCCGCTGATCTCCTGATCGATGAAGGGCGGCAGCAACGGCTGATGTGCGCGGACTCCAATCACAGGCGATCATGTGGCCCAGCGATGATAAAAAAAAATCAACCAAAAACCCAATCTCTGATCGTCGAACCTTCTCTATTTCGAATTAGAAAATTCGATCCGTGTGGCCCAGCAGAGATCGAAAACGATCTCACTTTTCTGCGACGAAGAACCACGCGCAGAAAAATTTGGATACCCTTGATCCGATCCGTCGATCGCAACGTGGCACAATCCAACCCTAGTAAACCCTAGGCTCTGATACCACTTGTTGTGCGCGTGTATGCGGAAACGTGTGTTGGGATTTGAGATGACTTGAGTAGTTTTTGATGATTTGAAGAATCAGTATCTCAAGTATTGATTTGAGTTGGAATTCTTGTCAACACATTGTCACAAACATGATGTTAATAAGCTAGTATTGATAGAGCTGAAAAGAAGAAACAGAATTGAAACAGTCAGGAATTAAGAATTCCTGATGCAGAGCACGCGGTCGACAGGGCTCTTCATGCGGTCGACCGAGCAAGAAGAAACCTGCAAAAAGGCACCTCTCAGTTATTTTCGTGACACAGTGTGTCTTCGGTCGACCGAGCCCTCAGGATGTCGACCGAGCTCGATAAGTGACTATTTCCAGATAGTGTATGATGTCGACCGAGCACAGTATGATGTCGACCGAGCACGGGAACCAGAGTTGCGCAGAATTAGAAGTTGAGCACGAAAATTCAGCACAGTTATCTAATTTGTTTGGGACTCTTTCTAAACGAATTGTAGCCCGTTTTAAACACAATTAGGGGTTACTAAAACCTATATAAAGGCATGTATGGGTCGTTCTAAAGATACACCAGAGAGAGAAGAAGAGAAGAGAAAAGAGAGAGAGTTCTTGAGAGAAAGCTGGTGCTGTTGCTGTGTGCTGTTGTGCTGCATCTTTCTACAGCAATTATGGACGGGATTGTGCTCTAGAAGATGGTGTTTCGTCCATGAGTTAAGTGTCTCTCTATTTATGCTTTAGATTTCAATTTGTAAGGGATTGAGAGAGAGAGAATTGTAGAGGGGAAGGGCTGTAGACAGAATTAATCTTCTACTCTGTTCTTACATCAAGTTGGTGCTTGGTGTTTGGGGTTTGGTGATCCCATCTGTGGGTGCAGATAAATTGTAAAGGGAGTCGGTGCTTCCTAGATAGTTGGTGCTATCTGAAACTCAAGGGAGTAGGTGCTTCCTAGATAGTTGGTGCTATCTGAAAATAAGGGTTGGTGCTCTTTGTCGTTGTAGCGACTAAATAAGATTCAGATCTGTCCCGGATTGGTGTTCGGACAGTCTTTGAACCGTGGACGTAGCCTTTCGGTGAACCACGTTAAATCTGGTGTCATTGTGTGATTTGACTTGTTTTGTTGTTGAATTGGACCTGTTTTTAGAAATCACTGATTCACCCCCCCCTCTCAGTGATCGCGGTATCCAACAATTGGTATCAGAGCGAGGTTCCCTTGATCAGTTTAATACGCTAAGGGTGATCTCTTGTCAAATCACATGGCAGTCAATACAGGGAATATGAAAGCACCTCTGTTTGATGGTTCTAATTACTCTTTCTGGAAGATTAGGATGCAAGCCTTCATCAAATCTCTTGGCTATGATGTTTGGGAGGCTGTCAGAGCCGGTTACAATGCTGCCACTGTACCCAATGATACAGCATCGAAGAAGTTGGCAGACAACGACTCCAAGGCGCAGAATGCACTCTTTAGTGGCCTTGTGGACAGCGAGCTTGTCAAAGTAATTGCATGCAAAACAGCCAAGGAAATTTGGGACAAGTTGCAAAGCATACATGAAGGTGATGAGAAGATTAAAGAAGCCAAATTGCAAACCCATCGCTCTCAATTTGAATCTCTTCGCATGGAGGAAAGCGAGAATGTTGACTCGTATATGCAACGAGTGAATGAAGTCACGAATGACATTCGTGGACTAGGGGAGGAGATTAAAGAGCCGGTCATCGTCAAAAAGGTTCTAAGATCTCTTCTTCCCCGGTTTGATTCAAAAGTCTCAGCCATTGAAGAAGCCAAAGATCTGAATGCATTTTCCATGGATGAATTACATGGTTCTCTAACTGCCTATGAGATGCGCATAGGAAAGACGTCTTCATCTGATAAAGAAGCCGCCTTCAAAGTTCAGAAAAAGGCAAAAGAGACTGCTGGTCATGATATTGATTCTGATGATGATGAGCTTGAGGCTCAATTTGTTAGAAAGTTGAAGAAAGGAAGCATTGGCAAGTACAAAGGGAAGCTACCCTTTAAATGCTTCAATTGTGGAGGTATTGGTCACTTTGCTGCGAAGTGTCCGCTAAAAGAAGACAATGAAAGTGACTCTTATGCTGAAAAGAGTAAAGGAAAGAGAAATTTCAGAAAAAGGGGCAAAGCTAAAAACTTTCTATGTCAACAAGATGACAGCACGTCTGAAACTTCAGACGATGATGAATCAACCGAAGCTCTCTTCATGGTCACTGTTGAAGAAGAAGAAGAGCTAGATCCGGAAGAGGATGAGGAGGCCGAAGTCAATCTTGAAGAGGAACTCATAGCCGCACTTGAGGAGCTAAGCATGGAACGCAAATCAAGTAAGAAAAATCTGAAACTTCTCCATGAATCTGAAAGATCTATTATTTCTTTGAAAACTCAAGTAGAAGAATATAAAAGAATGGTAGAAGTCCTTGAAAACCAAATAAGTATCAAAAAGGAAGAGGCTATGAAACTTGAAACTGAGATCGCTAGAGCAAAGGCTGAAAATTTGGAAAATAGCAAAAAACTCAAAGCGCTCCAAGCGATTGAAGGGACTATGAAACTCAATGAACTACTGAAAGTTCAAAGACCAGCCCACTTCAGATTTGGTCTAGGATTTGAGAAAGGTGAATCCTCTAAGATTGCACCTCCTGAAAAGAAAAAGCTTGTGAAGCAAGTCACTGCACCTTCTAACTCTATGAAGCCCACTCAAGCTAGAAAGGAGTCCATTCCTGTTAGAAAGGTAATGAAGACTAACCAGCCACAAAGAAGATACAAATTCTATGGTTATTGCTTTCATTGTAATATGTTTGGACATAAAAGAGCTGATTGCAAATTCTATGTAAGAAACAGTCCATTTGTGACTAGGAATCCTTTTTCAATCCTAAGTAGCCACAAAATTGAGTGCTATATGTGTCATAATTATGGACACTTGGCTAGGGATTGTAGGTTGCATATTGCTAACAAATTTCAGGTTGAAAAGAAACCCAAGTTAGTCAAGGCTTGGAGAGCAAAGAAAAGGGAAGGTAATCCCAAAGAATCTCTCATTGTGCAAACGGCATTCAATGCACAAAAGAAGACAGCACCATGGGTCCTTGATAGTGGTTGTTCAAGCCATATGACTGGTGATAAAGAGAAATTCATCAAATTACAGCACTATGAAGGCGGTTCAGTGAAGTTTGGCAACAATGATGGTGCCAAAATCTGCGGAAAAGGTGTTATTCAGCTTATGGTAAACAAGATCAGATCTGAAGAAGTCTTATATGTGTCTGGATTGAGACACAACCTGCTTAGTGTGAGCCAGATCTGTGACAAGGGTCATGAAGTTATCTTCACAAAGAATGGGTTTGCCATCAAGAAGAGTAGCAACGGGAAAACAGTGGCAACTGGATCAAGAACTGCTGGAAATCTCTATACATTGTCAGATGGAGCTGAAAAGACCTGCTTGATGAGTCGGACAGAGGAAAGTTGGTTGTGGCACAAACGCCTTGGGCATCTAAGCTTTGACAACATGTCAAAGATTTGCAATTCAAAGGCTGTAAGAGGCATGTCTAAAGTTGAAAAGCCTTCCAATCCCATTTGCGACTCTTGCCAAAAGGGAAAGCAAACAAGGGTTATGTTCAAGTCAAAGGAGCATCATTCCAAGAAACCTCTTGAGCTAGTGCACACTGATCTCTGTGGACCGATGCGAACTCAAAGCACCAATGGAGATAAGTATTTCATGTTATGCATTGATGATTATACTCGTATGACATGGGTATTGTTTCTTAAGCATAAGCATCAAGCACTTGATCGTTTTAAAGTGTTTAAAGCACAGGTTGAAAATCAATTGGAAAAACGTATCAAGATCTTAAGGTCTGATCGTGGAGGCGAGTTCACATCTGAAGAGTTCACTAAATATTGTGAACATCATGGCATTCAAAGACAGTACTCAGCCCCTAGAACTCCACAGCAAAATGGAGTTGTGGAACGGAAGAATCGCACCGTACAAGAGATGGCTCGTACGATGCTAAGTGAAAGCAAGATGGCTGACAAGTATTGGAAAGAGGCAATTCATACGGCTGTATACATTCAAAATCGATGCTTGATCAGGCCACATGAAGACAAAACTCCCTATGAGCTATGGTTTGGAAGAAAAGCAACAATCAAGCACTTCAGAGTCTTCGGCAGCAAGTGTTACATCAAGCGGCTCGAACAAAATCCGGGCAAATTTGAAGAAAGAGCTGACGAAGGTATATTTCTGGGTTACTCCTCTACTAGCAAGGCATATAGATGTCTTAACAAAAGAACCAGAAAAATCATAGAAAGTGCTGATGTGAGAATAGATGAGAATATTGAACCAAAGAATGCAACTCATAATGACAGTCCAGTTTATGAGGACTCGAGTGAGATTGATGATGAGATGGCTGAATCTAATGATTCTGAGAAATCAAAGGATGACTCAGAAGATACTTCACCTAAGAAGCACAGCACTTGGGTAGAGCAACACCCTAAGGATCAAATCATTGGAGATCCTAAGGCAGGCGTTCAAACTAGACAAAGTGTAGTTAGTAATTACTCACTTGTGTCCACCATTGAACCCAAGACTGTGGCTGAAGCCAGTCTCGATGATAGTTGGTTAAAAGCTATGCATGAGGAGTTGGAGCAAATTGAGAAGAACTCCACATGGGAACTTGTTCCTAGACCTACTGATAAGAATGTTATTGGTACTAAATGGGTCTTTCGGAATAAGCTGAATGAAGATGGTCAAGTCATTAGAAACAAAGCAAGGCTGGTTTGTAAAGGCTATGCTCAAGTTGAAGGCATAGATTTTGAAGAGACCTTTGCACCGGTGGCTCGTCTGGAAGCTATTCGTATGTTCCTTGCATTGGCAGCATACAAAACCTTCAAGGTATTTCAGATGGACGTAAAGTCAGCTTTCTTGAATGGTTTACTTGAAGAAGAGGTCTACATTGAGCAACCTGATGGTTTTCTCATTAGCAAAAATTCAGATCTAGTATGCAAGTTGAAAAAGGCTCTTTATGGACTGAAACAAGCGCCAAGGGCGTGGTATGCAAGGCTGGACCTATATCTCCGCAAGATCGGTTTTGGAAAAGGACTTGTTGATAGCAATCTATATGTCAAAACTGAGTTAAGCAAACAGCTGGTTGTCATTGTTTATGTTGATGACATAATCTTTGGTGGCAATGATGAGGAGATGTGCAGGAATTTTGCAGAAGAGATGAAGAAAGAATTTGAGATGTCGATGCTTGGAGAATTAAAGTTCTTTCTTGGTTTACAAGTTCAGCAGCTGAAACATGGCATCTTCATATCACAATTGAAGTACATTAAGGAAATGCTGAAACGGTTCAATATGGAAGACAGCAAGCCAGTGAGCACACCAATGACAACGAACACGAAGCTTAGCAAAGATGATAAGGCCTCGTCCGTTGATCATACCACCTATCGCTCTATGATAGGAAGCTTGCTCTACTTGACTGCAACAATACCAGATCTTCTACAAGCAGTATGTATGGTTGCACGTTTTCAAGCCGCACCAACTGAAACGCACCTTACAGCAGTGAAAAGAATCTTTCGATATCTGAAAGGTACTATGGAGCTTGGTATCTGGTATCCCAAAGGAAAATCCTTCACTCTTGTTGCATATTCTGATGCCGATTGGGCTGGATGCGTAGATGATCGCAAGAGTACTAGCGGCGGCGCATTTTATCTTGGAGAAAGATTAGTTGCTTGGCATAGTAAGAAGCAAGACTCTGTATCCCTTTCGACAGCGGAAGCGGAATATATTGCAGCGGCAACTTGTTGTACGCAAGTGTTATGGATGCGGCAAATGCTCTCTGATCTAGGAGTTCCTACAACGGATCCTACGCCGATCCTATGTGACAACACGAGTGCAATTCATATATCTAAGAATCCTGTTCAGCACTCTCGAACAAAGCATGTAGCAATTCGTTATCATTTTCTTAAAGATAAAGTTGCTGATGGAGAGGTCAAGTTGGAGTATGTTCCAACAACTGAGCAAGTGGCTGATATTTTCATGAAACCTCTGCCAAAGGAAGTCTTCGAGTATCTCCGGAAAAAGTTAGGAGTTACTCACTCTCCTAAACCGTAGGAGTTGTGCTTGAAAGGGGGAGCAATGCATTCATTGAATATCCTATTCGCTCCTCGGTTTGGTCCCTTTGGACTTGTTGTCAAAGGGGGAGAGATGTTATGCTATGAAAGCTAGGGGGAGATTGTTGAGTTGAAAGTGTTGAAGTTCCAATAGTGTTGCCAACAATTCCAAAGGGGGAGATTGTTGGAATTTGAGATGACTTGAGTAGTTTTTGATGATTTGAAGAATCAGTATCTCAAGTATTGTTTTGAGTTGGAATTCTTGTCAACACATTGTCACAAACATGATGTTAATAAGCTAGTATTGATAGAGCTGAAAAGAAGAAACAGAATTGAAACAGTCAGGAATTAAGAATTCCTGATGCAGAGCACGCGGTCGACCGGGCTCTTCATGCGGTCGACCGAGCAAGAAGAAACCTGCAAAAAGGCACCTCTCAGTTATTTTCGTGACACAGTGTGTCTTCGGTCGACCGAGCCCTCAGGATGTCGACCGAGCTCGATAAGTGACTATTTCCAGATAGTGTATGATGTCGACCGAGCACAGTATGATGTCGACCGAGCACGGGAACCAGAGTTGCGCAGAATTAGAAGTTGAGCACGAAAATTCAGCACAGTTATCTAATTTGTTTGGGACTCTTTCTAAACGAATTGTAGCCCGTTTTAAACACAATTAGGGTTACTAAAACCTATATAAAGGCATGTATGGGTCGTTCTAAAGATACACCAGAGAGAGAAGAAGAGAAGAGAAAAGAGAGAGAGTTCTTGAGAGAAAGCTGGTGCTGTTGCTGTGTGCTGTTGTGCTGCATCTTTCTACAGCAATTATGGACGGGATTGTGCTCTAGAAGATGGTGTTTCGTCCATGAGTTAAGTGTCTCTCTATTTATGCTTTAGATTTCAATTTGTAAGGGATTGAGAGAGAGAGAATTGTAGAGGGGAAGGGCTGTAGACAGAATTAATCTTCTACTCTGTTCTTACATCAAGTTGGTGCTTGGTGTTTGGGGTTTGGTGATCCCATCTGTGGGTGCAGATAAATTGTAAAGGGAGTCGGTGCTTCCTAGATAGTTGGTGCTATCTGAAACTCAAGGGAGTAGGTGCTTCCTAGATAGTTGGTGCTATCTGAAAATAAGGGTTGGTGCTCTTTGTCGTTGTAGCGACTAAATAAGATTCAGATCTGTCCCGGATTGGTGTTCGGACAGTCTTTGAACCGTGGACGTAGCCTTTCGGTGAACCACGTTAAATCTGGTGTCATTGTGTGATTTGACTTGTTTTGTTGTTGAATTGGACCTGTTTTTAGAAATCACTGATTCACCCCCCCCTCTCAGTGATCGCGGTATCCAACAACGTGAATCAGCGATCGAACGAACAAATAACCACACAAGACAAACAATCACACACAAGAGAATTACGTGGTTCGGCAATCTTGCCTACGTCCACGGGAAAGAAAACTCGACTCTCCTTTAGGTTCACTCTTCTCTCTGTCTGTCTGTCTCTCATGGGTTACACATTACATCATATATATAATGTTCTCTTTCTTATTCCCTAAGAAACCCTATCTTAGTCAATAAGAAAGTCCCGGTACAATTACCATAATACCCATGTCCATGAACCCAATTGGTCTGGACCTACTAAGCCCAACACCAGGAATGCTAAGCTTGATGAGATGATGGGGTTATTGAAGGAGACCACTGAGATGCATGGAAAAATGCTTCATGAGTTGATGGAGAGGATTTTGGCAATGGATTCCAAGATTGAACAACTCTCTCAGGGTAAAAGTGTTGAGAAAGGGGAAGTTCAAATGAAAAATTAATTCTGATTATGGGCTCATCTGCCGCTGACTCGGATTGAACAATCCAAACCAGAACTACACGTCTGGACTTCCGGTGGTTTGATGGGTCTGATCCATCCGGGTGGTTGTATCGAGCTGAATAGTTCTTCGTGCATCAACAACAAACTCCTATTTCTCAGAAATTGCTCATGGCATCATTTCACATGGAAGGAAAAGCTCTTCAGTGGTTTAGATGAATGGAAAGATCGGGTGCCATTGCAAGGTAGGAAGACTTCTCTAAATCTCTTTTAGTGAGGTTTAGGCCATCGTAATATGAGGATCCCACAGCCTTGTTATCAAAATTACGTCAAACCTCTAACTATGGAGCACTACCAAACGCAGTTTGAAGAGCTTGCCAATCGAACAAATGGCCCTAACGAATCATTCATGGTGAGTTGCTTTGTGGGTGGTTTAAAAGAAGAAATTTGGTTGAGTGTCCAGATGCTAAAACCAATGTCACTCACAGATGCCATTGGCTTAGCATGTATGCAAGAAGAAAAGGTGGTGGTTCGATGGTGACAAACCAGACCAGAGAGTAGTCGGTTCATATCTGCAACATCGCCGGGGACCAGTAAATTCTCCACGCCGCCCATTAAGAGATTAATGCCAGTAGAAGCTAAGGAGAGGCGTGACAAGGGACTATGCTACAACTGTGATGAGAAATTCATGCCCGGACATAAATGCTAAGTGCAGAAGCTATTCCTAATTGGAAGGGAATTGGCCCGCAGATAATTCTAACGAAGATGAGGACGAAATTATCAAGGCAGAGGGTGACGAGGTAAGTGAAGATTATCACTTAGATTCACCAGAAATCTATATAATAACGGAGCTCAGTTTTTGAATTTCCCGTATTTTGGACCCTTGGATTTATGTACATAAATCCTAGGGATATTTTGGACCCTTGGATTTAAGAGGGGAATGAAAAAAGGGGCTAAAAGTTGGAGAAATTTAGAAGTTTTTGCCATCCCCATCAACAACATGTTCACATCTTGGTTTATACGGCGTAAAAAGGGGCAGCAAGTTTGAGTTATTTACAGGTATTGCCATCTCTTCCTCATTTAAAAGAAAAGCAAGAGTGTTTACTTTCTTATTGTTCTGCCATTGATAAAAAAATGTGTCAAAAGCAAAAAAAAAAAAAACTTATTTTGTAAGGGAGCTCAGTTTTTGAATTCCCCATATTTTGGACCCTTGGATTTATGTACATAAATCCTACAGCTGAGATTAAGAGGAAAAAGGTTGGGGAGTTTAAGGGGGTTTGAGAGTCTAGAGATCTGGGACATTACTTCCCCAAATCCCTGGACTCTTTCTCCCCTATCCGGGAGACGGGTTAAGGAGTTTGGGCCAGGTCTGGGGTTAGGTTCAGGTTAGATGGGTTTGGGTTGGATTTGGGTTCGGATTGATTTGGGCTAGATTTTGATGGGTTGGATTGGGTCAGGTTCAGGCCAGGTCTGACGGGTTTAGTTAGGGGCCAATCAGGGTCTGGATCAGAGGTTTGGGGCCCAAAAGGTGGGCTGCAGTGGGGTCCGGTCTGGGCAATGATCACTGGACCCAGGTTTCGCAGATTTTGATCCACCAGTCGGATTTCAAAGTTCTATATATGGATGGAAAGCCCTCGATGAGTAGATCGCGATGAGCCAACTTTCGGGGCGATCAAGGGTCTAGAAGTGATAGGTGATTTTTCAGGTGGGCACCTCGGCGGTGCGGGACCTGCTATTATGATTTTTTGATCCGCCCGTTGGATCTCGAAGTTCTATATATGGACGGAAAGCCCTCGATGAACAAATTGCAATGAGCCAATTCCTAGGACAATCAGAGGTCTAGGAATAATAGGTGATCTTTGACTCGGAACCTAATCAGGACATCGTTAAATAGGGTGGACCGAATTATCCTTCATAGGGTGCCAAAATTCAGGTTAGTTGTTAGGTGGTCAAAAGAAGAGTAATTAGATTTAGTTGTGCTCAGAACGTGGTGCGCCGTGCCTTCAGGTACGGGCAATCACTCGTTTCTTTACATGCTATAATTGGCACCAACACACCTCAAACAATGAAAATCATAGGTCGCCTGGGCAAGGCAGCCGTGGTGGTATTAGTGGATTCTGGTGTCAAAGTTGCTAGCCAGTAATACCAAAACCATTCGGTGATAGGAAACTGCACAAACAACTACTTAACACCCCCCCTCGGGCGGGATGCCGCCCGGATCCGAAGCACACGCCCGCACAAGACTATAACGCGGCATGGGGCCTTTTTGCCCTGCGCATTTTGCGCCCGCACAAACACACAACGCGGCATGGGGCATTTCTGCCCTGCGTGGTTTCGAACTCGAGACTTCAGGCTCTGATACCATGTCAAAGTTGCTAGACAGTAATCCCAAAACCAATTGGTGATAGGAAACTGCACAAACAACTACTTAACATCTGGGAGCACTCATAATTTTCTAGACCCTAGTCTTTCCTACAAGACGGGTCTATCGATAATGAGAGAAGATCACTTTGAAGTGGCAGTGGCAAATGGGGATAGAATTCCTTGCTTGGGACGTTGTGATAATGTGAAAAGTAATCTCCCAAAGGTTCCTATCTTGGCTGACTTTTATCTACTAAAACTAGGAGGGTATGATGCAGTCTTAGGGGCCCAATGGTTGCAAAAATTGGGTCCTATCACATGGGATTTTAAGAATCTCATAATGGAATTCACTGTTGATTCAAGTTTGTTGAAGAGTCTTTGGAGGAGATGAAATTCTTGGAAAGCAAGGATGTTTAGAAAACCAGTCTTGCAGGGAAGTGCAATCTTCTCCTACAGATTTGTAGTATTGATGGGAATGTTGAGGCCACATCTTCCCACCCGGTGATCAATCAAATTTTAAGGGAATTTGAAGATGTCTTTGAAGAGCCACATGGTCTTCCCCCTCCTAGACAACATGACCATGGCATTCCTTTACTGCCTGGTACCAAATCCATTAGTGTGCGACCTTATAGATACCCACACTACCAGAAAAATGTGAATGAAAAACTGGTTCATGATATGTTGAAGTCCGGGCCGCCCAAGCCAAAGCTCATATTTGTCACCTGTTTTGTTAGTTCAGAAAAAGGATGGAACATGGCGATTGTGTGTTGATTATAGAGCCTTAAATTGGGAAATCATCAAGGGCAAATTTCCGATACCCGTAATTGATGAGCTCTTGGATGAACTTTGTGGTGCGAAAATTTTCTCTAAACTGGACCTTAGGGCTGGTTATCACTAGATCAGAGTGTGCCCCGAAGACATACACAAAATAGCCTTCAGAACTCATGAAGGACACTATGAGTTTATGGTGACGCCATTTGGGTTAGCCAATGCACCCTCCACCTTTCAAAGCCTCATGAATGAAATCTTTCATCCTTTCCTAAGAAAGTTTGTCTTGGTTTTCTTTGACGATATTTTAGTTTACAGCAAGTCATGGAATGATCACATCCAACATCTCCATACTGTATTGGGTGTACTCCGTACAAACAAGTTATATGTCAAGGAATCCAAGTGCAGGTTTGGGTGTTCTCAGGCCGATTACCTCGGACATGTAATTTTTGAAAATGGAGTGTCTGCTGACCCGAACAAAATTTTAAGTATGCTTGAATGGCCTATTCCAAAGACCGTAAAATCCTTGTGGGGATTTTTGGGGCTTACAGGCTACTATCGCAAATTTGTGAAGAATTATGGGTTGATAGCAAGGCCTCTCACATCTATGTTAAAAAAATATTCTTTCCAGTGGACTGATGAATCTAAGGAAGCCTTTGACAGGTTGAAACAGGCCATGGCGAATCCACTTGTACTTTCCCTTCCAGATTTCACCAAGCAATTTATTATTGAATGTGACGCTTCCGGGTCAGGTATTGGTGCAGTTTTAACTCAAGGTGGAAAGCCCATTGTCTTTTTCAGCCAAGCATTGGAAGGAAAGGCACTCTTCTTTTCAACTTATGAGAAAGAACTGTTGGCATTGGTTATGGCAGTGAAGAAATGGCGGCCTTATCTCTTTGGACGGAGTTTCATTGTCAAAACTGATCAGCAAAGTTTGAAGTTTCTCCTTGAACAGCGAATTAGGACACCATCTCAACAACATTAGATGTCAAAACTTCTTGGATACGATTTCCAAGTTGAGTACAGAAGTGGTAAATCAAATACAGTGGCTGATGCACTCTCACGTAAGGATGAAGATGGCACACTATCAGCTATTTCTAGCCCGATTGCCACGTGGATCAATGAAGTTAAAGCCGAACATCATCAAGATCTGGATGTTCATGGGAAGCTCCAAAAACTCAAATCAGGGTCACTGGACCCCACTCGGTTTACGGAGCATGGTGGACTCTTATTTTATAAGGGACGACTTTATCGCAGTCCCAATTCTTCCCTTAAAGATAAGATAGTTCATCAATACCATGATAGCCCGATGGGTGGACATTCGGGATTCCACAAGACTTTGAGCAGATTAAAAGCTGATTTTTATTGGCAAGGCATGAAAAGTGATGTCCGAAAATATGTGCGGGAGTGTGACAATTGCCAACGTCATAAGGGGGAGAACACATCACCCGTGGGTTTACTTCAACTTCTCTCGATTCCTAACCGTATATGGACTAAAAAATCCATGGATTTCATTGATGGGCTCCCTTCCTCTCATGGGAGAACTGGAATAATGGTTGTTGTGGACAAGTTGTCCAAATATGCACACTTCATTCCCCTGTCACATCTGTATACCGCTGCTATGGTTGCAAGACTCTTCCTTGGTCACGTCTTCAAGCTACATGGCATGCTTGCATCTATAGTAAGTGATTGTGACCCTACTTTCACCAGTGCTTTTTGGGCGGAATTCTTCAAGTTGCAGGGTACTACTCTATGCCTTAGTTTAGCATACCATCCGCAAACGGATGGCCAAACAGAAATCGTCAACAAGTGTCTTAAACATTAATTGCGAAGCTTCTATAGTACTCGACCCAAAGAATGGACCAGATGGGTCTCATTGGCAGAATATTGGTATAATACCAATACCCACAGCTACAGGTCTTACTCCCTTTGATGTAGTATATGGGGTTCCTCCACTTTGTTTATTATCATATGTTAAAGGCACCACTAAGGTTCAAGCGGTGGACCAAGTTTTGAAAAGTAGAGAGCAGATCTTGCACCTACTCAAAGAGCATCTTCACCAGGCACAACATCGGATGAAGCAAATGGTTGATCGCCATCGTACGGAACGTTCCTTTGAAATTGGGGATTGGGTCTTCCTCTGACTACAATAGTACCGCCAACAATCAGTGACATTGCGAGGCAATCTCAAATTATCTCCAAGATATTACGGGCCTTTCCAAGTGCTTCAGAAAATAGGGTAAGTTGCTTATCGTTTGCAGCTCCCTGCTGGTGCAAAACTACACCCCATTTTTCATGTCTCATCTTTAAAAAGGAAATTGGGAGCAAAAGTTCAGCCACAATCTTCTCTGCCAAAAGTGGACGCTGATGGAATTATTCAGCCTGAACCTGAGATTATTCTAGACCATCGGCTCGTAAAGAAAGGACATCGAGCTGTTCCCGAAATCTTAGTCAAATGGCAAGGCTTGGAAGCTGATGATGCCACATGGGAATCCTACCATCAATTTGCAGGAATGGTTTCCAGATTTGAACCCTGAGGACAAGGTCTGTGCTAAGGGGGAGGGAATGATATGTACTCACAACCCAGGCAAGGGACGTGCATGATGCCACATTCTGTTTCTGCTTCAGTTATGCTAACCATTTTCTTTTTTCTTTTGCTCTGTTTGTTATGGAGGTTAGGTTATGGTATGGTATGTAGTTATGGTGTGTGTTGTAAGTGGTTGTGTTTGTGCATTTACTGGTAGTGGGAGGAGTTAGTGTGTTATTGTTAACCTGTAGGAAGTGATAGGGGTGTATTTAATGTTGGCATTTGAATGAATGAAACAACTGTTTTTCCCTTGTGTTAATTTCACTGTCTAAGGAGGTTTGGCTACCCTCGAAGTAGCCACTGTCTGCCAAAATTGCTAAGAAG
This sequence comes from Litsea cubeba, assembly GCA_012931725.1. NCBI lineage: Eukaryota > Viridiplantae > Streptophyta > Magnoliopsida > Laurales > Lauraceae > Litsea > Litsea cubeba. The sequence goes on from CM022947.1 coordinate 34,137,808, forward strand.
AAGCAGTCACGTAACTATTGCACCTGTTGAATAGATCTTTTGGAGAATAATCAACTGTCCTCATTTTATTGAAAACATTTGTTTAAATACAACTGATTCCACAGTAACCACAATCTCACTATCTAAGGAAAATGGAAAGTGCTAACAAACACTACCTAGCTACCCAGTCAACAAATACTATTATTTAGGAAACCCCCCAAAACAACCATGCCCCACATGAGATGTTGCATGCCAGCAACGTGGGTTGTGCATAAAGAAAATGACATGTATCAGTTTGTCGGTCTTGGACGATATCTCGGGAACAAGCAAGCACCGGGCCTCTGGAACACTAATTTTTTCAAAAGTCTCAACATATAAGGAACTAGAGTATTTCAGAAATTGTTTAGTTTTAATTATGTGGTTAGCTGTAATACAGAGAAAAAATGCTTAAAAATTGTATGATGTAAATTCTTAGGACTTGGAGAAACTTTCGTGAACATGCATTCTAGTTTTCTAGGTCTTGTTTCTTAATTGTCTTCACAGAGCTATAAGTTTACTACCCCTCTTTATCAGCATTTGGTTCTTAGAGTCAACTTTTGTTTTTCTATGTATTGCAGCGCATACCACCGGATTTTGTGAAGTATATTGTTATGGATGCATCCCAAACAGCCATACTGAAGGTTCCTAGTGGTTGCAGTTGGTGTGTTCAATTAAGTAAAATGGTCACTGGCACATATCTTCAGGATGGTTGGCCAGAATTCGTAAAAGATAACTCCTTGAAAGTTTCTGACTTTTTGCTTTTCGAATATGATGGTAATAGGCATTTTACTGTAAGGATTTTTGATAAAACTGCATGTGAAAGAGAGGAGGTAATTACTTACAAAACTCATCAAGACACCAGTGGCAGGACACATCGGTCATCAAAGAAGACATGTTCAGATTTTGGGCCTCACTCGCAGCATATTTTATTTTGGAAGTGGCACAAACAACCAACAGAGCAACCCCATAGATTCACCACACACTTTACGATGTAACAATACTAAACAAAAGTAAGTAGAAGCAACTAATTTTTTAGTTAGCTTATTGAGGTATAATCATACAATTGTAGTGATTTATGCAACTGTTTGCTGCGTTCATTACTTCCTCTCATTCTAACTTGTACACAAAGTTTTGTTGTTGTTAGTTTGATACTTATGCTACATACTAGAAGTCATAACTCTTCTTTGTTTGATAAGTGATTTTTTTTTAATTTATTCCAACTTACAGTTGTACACTTTAACTTAGTCCTATTGGTGTAACAATTGCTAATTTAATAACAATTATACAGATTATTCTCCTTTTTGGGATGAAAACGAGGTTTTATAGCATGATGATGTGTAACCAGCGGTTAGAAGGTTATTCACATGGACATCCGTTAAAAATTCTGTTCCAACTTATAGTGACATACATTGTAATTTTCTCACTTGTGTAAGGGTATTTTAGTCTTTTGATGTGAAATAAGTTTCGTAATATGGTAGAAGATCATAAAGAAGAGTAAAACCTCATTTTTGGAAGAAGATCCTGGTGAGAACTTTAAATATCATAAAATGAATTAGATTACATCCACATATGATCCAAGTAGGGTTAATTCATGAACTGACTGCCAATAATTGTCAGAGTAAATGAGTTTTCCTAGTTGACGTTGACACCACCCTATATCTTGATTGTGATTGATCTTAATAGGAGTTTCTTCCAAGTTGATCCTGTATCTGATATCAAATGATTGATATGAATATTTTTTCTTTCAATCATTCAACTTTGATTTCTAAGAATCCCAAACTGTCCTATCCTAGGTCTTTGATACAAAAGCCACTCTCCAAGTAATATCTTTCTCACAATTTCCAAAAGGACATTGTCATCAACATACACCACAGGAATTGTAGTATTACTTATTGTCCCTTTATTATACAGAGAGTGACAGGGGACACTTCTCTTGTATCTGACTCTATCATGGACTTGCTTATCCTTTTGAACCAGGTACAAGTTATTGCTTTGTCTCACAAATATCTTTTCTCCATGAACGTTATCTTCCTCCCCATTGGAAGAAATGCTGGAGGTGAAGTCATATATACCTTTGCTTCTTGAAGATCACCATGAAAAGCATTCTTCATGTTCAACTAATATAATGATCATGCTTTATTAACTGCTATTGAAAGCAGCGCATTGTACGAAATTCTATTTTGCAACTGTTGTGAACGTCTCATGTTTAGTCCACTCTCCACATTTAGTGAATCCCTTTGCTGCTAACCATGCTATCTGGATCATATTTGAGTCTGAATACTCATTTACAAATTACTATATGCATATGAAAGTAGAGTGATGCATTGAGAGAGAGTTAAGAAAGGAGAGGAAATAGCTTGGAGAAGAGGAGGTGATGAGCGGATTTGGCATAAAGGAAAGGGGGCATGGAAGAACAGGTTTGTTAAATAGGAGGATTTGATCTAGGTTTTTTGTGGATGGCAAGCCAATGTTTACGTCCATGGAATGGCTTAGAAATTCTTTTTCCACTTTTGGGAAGGTGTACAATGTTATCATCCCTAACTCTAGCAGGAGAAGAAAGGGAAGTCATTTTCATTTTGTTTCCTACGGAGATCGGAGGGTGGCCATGAAATCAATAGCTTACATATGAATGGTAGTAGATTTCAAGGAAGTAGATGGAAGGTGAAGCTGGCTACCTTTGAATAGTCTAAGAGCATCGAAGGTATTAGGATTAGGAATGAAGAAAAGCTAGTCATATAGTTTCAATAACTAATTATCTGAAGCTTCCTTCCCTTCCTAAGGAGGAAACACAGAATTGTTTGAGGTGGGGTCTTCCGCGACTGGGGGAAGGCACCTAAACTCCTATATAGAAGTAGTTAAGGGCTATAGTGTGTCAACCAACTGAAAAGTCAAAGTTGGGAAGGAAGTATTTGGAAGGAATACCAGATGGCTTTCTAACAGTCCAATGGGTAGGTGAAATGGTTGAGATACATACCATCAATCAGGGTCTCTATGAAGCTTCTGGCCTCCACAGTATGGGGGTGGCCAGACTTGGAGGCTCCATGGTGCTATCTTTCCTCTTCTTGGAGGAGGTGGTAAAGAAGATTGATGATTGGGAAAACTTCTCTCTACTTTGGACCGTTGGAAGCCAAGTCCAGGTATACGGTATGGTTGAGATGTTTTGGGATGCCCTTGGATGCCTGAGAGAGCTTTAATCGAGGAAATAGGAGGAAGGCTTGGAGAAGTGGTAAAGGTGGCAACAAAAACCATGGAGAAGTTTTTGTTGGAACTTGGGAGAGTCCGCTTGCAGCTAGGCTCCCTGAAATTTATTAATGAATAGATGAAGATGGAGATATTTGGGAATGAGTACAGATCATTAGGGTGTGTTTGTGTGATAAGAGGATTCTGTGATCGGGAATAATTTTTTCTTCTAGTTTTCTATGCAGCTCACTATTCTGCTATTTGGTGTGACACATTCTACTTGCGGAAAAGGAAAAGAAAAGGGAAAAAAAAATTTTCCTTGACACAGAGGATTTCAATTTTTTATGGGAGATGTAATATCCTGAGTACTTGGGCCTAGGATTGGTCTGGCCCAGGTAGTATTTTAATTATAGCTTGGCCCAAGTTGTAATGATAGTTGAGCCCAAGTTATAATGCAAGTAGAAGTCCTAGACTTTTAGTAAACTTGCAAGCATCCCACGTGAGAGAGAGAGAGGGAAAGAAGGGAGTTGTAAAACAACTCTAAGAAGGAAGTTTGAAAGGAATTAGGAGTTTCGAGTTTCCATCTTTCCCTTATATATAGTGAGGACCAACGACCATTCTATTCATATGCATTGGAGAAAAGCTTGAGAGCAAGTTTTGTGGATTTCAATCCAGGAGAAGAAGAGGAAGGCAGCTGATGTCAAAGATGACGATCGTCTATCAAAAGTGAGTGGATCTTCCTAAATACCTAGATGCTTTAATCAGAAGATTGATGTTGGTGCATGATCCTGTTGAATTGAAATTCTGCAGTTCCAGTAATGGTTCTTGTATCTATGGGTTACACTCAAACTCTTGGTCTTGGGTCTGATATCATCTCTACTGTGAAGAGTATAATCTTGTTTCTCTTTGAATTGTTGAGTTTTTGTGCAATATACAGAACCCAGAGGCCTGTCGACAATGACACAGATTGATATTAAGGAGTTGTGGGACCCATCTATTGATCTGATTAATGATCAAGACCCCACATCTGTGAGAGGAGTTGTGGTCGACCATTGTGTAGATGGACATCTAAGATTTGAATCAGTGGGACCCACTGATCAATGTGTTCAAAAGATTTCAGGCGTGAATTGAGGACAAATCAGTAGATTGTTGTTTTTTATTTATGGACCCCACGATGTGGTTTGATTTGGAATCAGAACCACACATCCTAAAGGTCGACCCTTGTGTAGTTGATCATCTGGAGTTTAGACCAATGGGACCCACTGTCCAGTAAATTCCAGAAATCCCAGGCGTGAGTTAATATGAAGTCTGGTTTGGATTTGTGGACCCCAGTGAAGGATCCAATAATGTATCAGATTCATTAGTAAGATACATCAGGCTTGGGCGACCAAGACCTAGATGTCTGATTATGGATTACAAACCGCGGGACCCACTGGATTTTGTCAAAAGGGGTTCAGACGTGAATTGCTACTCCTTGTGTTCTGTGCAGGAGGATAAGAGGAAGTCTATTATGGAAATAGACTTGGATTATGTGTAGAAATAATAATTAACTTCCCTACTGAAGTGAAATTAAGTTTTGTGATTAATATTTAATTAGCTATGATTAATTAAATATACTGTGATAGAGTATTATAATGCAAAGTTGTATCACATATAGTGTGGGCCCACTATATCACTATATACCAATTTTGATAAGAAGTGGGGCAACAATCAGTGAAGTGTGTATGGGTTGGTTCCACACTAATGTTGTGTAAATTATTAATAATGGAATTTAATTACTGTATGATTATGAGATATGATACATTGGGTTTCTTATGTTGGACTTGGGTCCGGATGATAGATGGCTTCGGGCCATGGTGGCCGTTATAGCGGCGGGTCCTTAATGGACGTGATGGGCCACTTTGATGGTTGGTCCTTAGTGGACGTGTCTGATAAGACAGGGTCATGGTGACCGGTATACATGTATACGATAAGGCCTTTGAGGCGTGGTGATGTGCATGGGCACGAAATTGTGTATGTAAGAATCTAAATAATATTTGATTATTGATTTAGACCTGTTAAATTATGTGATGTTATATTTTATGTGAATTGTGTAATTAGGAATATTCATTCACCAGTAGTACTGATGTTGTGTTACCCCCTTCAGGTAATCATGCTACGGGCGGGACAGAGCGGAACGATGATCAGCACGTGAATTTCAACATGCGTGGCTGATAAGAGTGAACGACAAAAGATAATTAGTGGATAAGGGGATTAGCCCTTGATTAGGGAAATTATATAATGTTTTAGTACATAATTGATGCAGACAGAACATAATAAAGTTTGAGTATTTACAACTATTTGATTAAATGAAATTATTATTTGATTTAAATGCCAAATGCTTATGTGAATTATTTGATGAATATTTGGTAAATATTACCAAGTTATCACGATCCAGAAATCTGACAGGGCCCCAGAATTCGGGTCGTGACAAGAGAGACAGTATTGCAGATTCATATCTCTTGGAAATAGAAATTCGTGGAGTGAGGAATCCTCTCGTGGCACAAAGAAGTCCTTAGGGCCTAGGGGAAACTTAAAGGACAAAAATCCTTCAGCGAGAGGGTGTTTGGTCCCCAAAGCCATTCGGAACCTGATGGGCATTGGAAGAAAGTCTTACAACTCCTAGCTACATTTCTTGAATGGAAAGTGAGTTTCTGTGTCTAGACTAACAAACAATGTGGCAGACTCGATTCTCTTGCATGGCTTACTAGAACCATTACGGTTGACTTATAATCTTGGTTACAATACTTAAGAAGAAATGAGGGCTAGGAATTGCTAGGAAGCCTGAACACCACCTTCTTAGAGTTGGCACATCGGAAATCATATTTTATTTGGAGATCAAACTCGACAGAGCTACTAGCTAGTAATCCCAAAACTAGTTGGTGATAGGAAATTGCACAAACAACTACTTAAACACCCCCCATCGATCCGAAGCACATGCCCACACAAGACTACAACGCGGCATGGGGCCTTCTTGCCCTGTGCACTTGTGCTCACACAAACACGCAACGCGGCATGAGGCATTTTCTTTTTTTCTTTTTTTTTTTTTGCTTGGAAAGGAGGATTTTTATTAAGAAGCTAAAGTTGGTAAGAGGAGCACCATTGTCCTCTTTACAGTGGTGGCTTAACAGCTGCATTTGATAGAAAGTTGAAAACAAAGAAAATACAAAACGACAACATATAACGAAAATTTAAACTCCAAAAATAGAAAACCCATAGTTTGCAACACGCCACAAAACTGCCAGTGACAGGCGACAGTCTTCGGATAGTGCTTTCAGCTTCATCTTCATAGATTCAGTCTAGCAGAGTAGTCCTAAGTTCCATCATTGTTGCTTTCCCCCACTTCAACAGGCTTGCATTGCTTGCCCTGTGTGGTTACGAACTCAAGACCTCTGTCTCTGATACCATGACAGAGTTGCTAGCCAGTAATCCCAAAACCAATTGGTGGTAGGAAATTGCACAAACAACTACTTAACAAAACTTTGAATCTTTTGTATGTTATAGGTTACTTTTCAATAGATGCAGTGCTAGTAGAGTAGATACTATGATTAAAGTACTTGAAAGTTTTGTGTAGCCGTAGTTGAGCTTATATTTTCTTTAATGGTAGTAGGTACTATTTTCAGAGGAAAAAAAAAAGTCCACGGCCAAAGACGTCGAGCTTGACCTGATATTTGCTTGGATTTGGTTGTTTGCCAGAAATTTGGCTTACCCTGCTTTAATTTGAGGGCCCCGATAGATGACAGAGAAAGACTTTCGCTCACATTTTCTCTCTTTTTTATGATTGTCATTGGTTGGATAGGTCTTGATTTCAATTCTTTTGAATGGGTTGAGAATTATGAAAGCATGGCTACTTTGTAATTTGGTTGGTTCCCAATGGTTTGTTTTAATTTAGATTTAGATATATGTAAGTAAGCTCTTGAATGTGGTACTTAAGGCATGTTTGGATAATGTCCTCCGAGAGGAATCCTCTCTTTCCACATTTGGATGAAGAGAGGAAAAGTGAGAGAAGATTTTTCAAATCCTCCAAACCCATAAAAAATCCTCTTTCCCACTGATTCCTCGGTCTCCACCTCCCGAACCACCCCCCCCCCCCCCCCAATCGGATTTTACAAATCCACAAAGGCAAAGAAGTGCCTGAGTTATAAGAGTGACACCTTGGTGTTTCCCAAACCCGGAATGCAATGATTCCTCTCATTAGGAATCCTTAGAGAGAATAGCATGGTTCCACGGGAATGGAGGAATCCTGTCTCTGTTTACCAAACGTGCCCTTAAAGTTGCCTATTTTTCTCTGCACCTTTGAAATGCTTCTCGTCTGATTTTACTTCTAAATTTGCCCCCGTGTTTAACTATTTAGAAAAAAAACATTGTTTCTACAATGCAGGAAAACATATGCCAACTTTTTTCAGTAGCTGTAAGAAAGTTAGAGTTGAGGCTGTTGATGTGCCAATGCTTAAAGCCAAATCTGCCATGAGAGTTTGCCAAAGGGAGCCATTGACAAAAGAGCAAGAAAAAGCATTTGAAAATGCTAGCTCTTTTTCAAAAGACTTGAGATCTCCAAATTGTGTACTAGTAATGAACAAATCCTCTGTGCACAGGGCATATATGATGGTGAACTTCTACCTCAATTCTTTATATTTCATTCTTTGAACTGTGGTCTTCTGGTTTTAATTATAATAATTTATGACATGGATTTATCAGTACCTGTGCACCCTTTGCTAGCCATGAAGGATCCCATTTGTAATGGGAGTTTATCTATGAATTAAATATTGTGAACCTGGCACCTAGTCGTAACTTTATCTTTAGAATCTTATACCTTCACTCTGATAGTTAGGGTTCAATATTTTTCATGCATCATGAAGTGTGTTACTGAGAAGTCAATCTTTATGTTGTTTTGACTAACTTCATGAGATCATTGCTCATTGATGTTGCGTTTTTTCCATAGATTGCACACCATATATGCATGGATGGGTCTTACAAGTTACAATTATTAGATTGCACACCATTTATGCATGGATGGGTCTTACAAGTTACAATTAACAACCATAAGAAAACCAGAAACTATTCCCTTAAAATTTATACAAATGGAAGTCAAATATATAATGTAGTTTCCAACAAAATACTAGCATCTCATCTTGTGAATACAAGTATGCCTTACAATTGCAAAAGGTGACATGTAGCTAGTTGAGAAATAGTGAGTTGTTATGTTAGCTAGAATGCTAGCTGAAAGTGGACAGATGGAATCGTAACAAACCAAGATCACATCCATTTGAGATGTCTATATGTAAGCTAAATATTTATTAACGTCGAACAAGTCCAAATGAAAAACATTTCTTGAAATATTGCAGGAAAAGTGAAGAAACAAACAAGAAATTTGGCCTGTCTTATATTGTTTTATTGACTGATACCAGTGACCACAACAAGTGATATTTGTTATTGGCTGATACGCCTATTGTTTAAATGAGCTTGGCCAATACTCGATGATATTAACCAATACAATACTCATCAACCTATGTCTTGAACCTTGTTTATCATGCATGAACAAAAGAACCAGGGATTTTTTTAGCTTATCTAATGTAAAGCACACCAAGATCTCCTAGTAGAACTTGACACTGGTAGGAGGGAGTTCTTGATGAATGATGACAATCATGTCTTAGAAGTTAGAACTGACAGAGACCCATAGGTTCGCACTTCTACATGATATTCATGTCAGTCAATATTGTTCAAAAAACAAAGCCAAAGAATGTTTGGGATCAAAACAATTCAGAATTGTAAGGACGAAAAACTCATTTTTCGTGACACTTGTCTCCACCATAATTGAAGCTCTAATACCACTTGTTTGTTTTTGCCACGGATTTTACTGCAGTAAGTAAATGGTTTTTTTTTCTTTTTTCTTTTTCTTTTTTTTTGGATGAATGGCAACTATTAATCAATGGCTAGATCATAGAATCTGACAGTGGCAGGAAAATCACAAAGTATGCACACCTGATGTAGAAAAAAGAGCAGCTAGGTCTGAATTGCAGATTAACCTCTGATCTTACTGGCAGTCTTCTATCTTCCATCCCTCAGGTACTGGAGTGATGGTCCTGTCCTGTGAAAATTCAAGAGAAGAGTGGGGGGCCAAATATCCTATATAAACATCTTAGTAGCTTTTTCTATCAAGGAGCTTTTTCCCAAGGGGGGCCTCTGCCATAAATACCTCCTTACACAGACAAGGAAATTGCCATGTAGTAGATGTAATGACTTGAAGGGCAAACTTATCGAAGCTAAAATGAAAACCCATCCTAGACCAAGTGGCATGCCCATAATGATTTGGGTGGGTGATCTCTGAGACCACATACACATGGTCCCCATGTATTAACAGTTAATTTTTTTTAGCCATATATCAAACCCATGACAGATTGACTTTAACTAAAAGTTTAAGCCATCGAGTCCAGGTAGAGATTGGCCGTGCATATTAACAGTTGCTTCATACAAATTTCAAGGGATACGGTTGATCTTGTTATTTTCCTTGGATAGCCTCTTCTTAGTGCACGACAATCTACTCGCAAAATGTAAATGAATAATAAATTGAAGGGAAACCAACTCTAGATATTTCTCATAATCTACAATCACTAGTAGAGGATGGCATTTTAATTTGATGACCTGAAAAGGGAAATGGACTCTAGATAGTTTTATGTTGCATACTGTCACTGGCAACAACTTAATGTGTGTGTGTGGTGGGAAGAATTTACTTCAATAATTTCTTTTTGCCTATGCACAATTAAAACAAAAAAGTTCTTTTCTAATATCATCTTACTTATGCAGTGTTTTCCGAGTTGCTTTGTGAGGGAACATTTGCCTAGAACAAAAACAACATTCTCCATTCAGGATCTCGATGGGAGAGCTTGGAAAGTGATATATATTCCTTACGTGACTGGAAAGGGTTGCCTATCTGGTGGATGGGGTACTTTTGCGCATGTTAAAAATCTTGAAATTGGTGATACCTGCATATTTGAGCTGGTGGGTAAACGTAAAATGCAGGTGCATGTTTTCCATCAAAGACATGACCTTTTAAAGCAGAATTAACTGAAGGCGCTGAATAAAGATGTTTTTTGTGTGATTCCTTGAATCAGCTACAACTCTGGTATCGGATTGGGTTGGAGATTTTGTTGAAAATATTTTTGGGTATTTTTAACAATTCTCATGTAGATATGGATTGAATTCTTTCATTTTGTGTGTAAGATTTCTCTGAAATAGATCCCATGCGCTGCACAGTGGGCATACCATTCCCCATGAATCTTCCTGATGTGTGTGAAGCCTAAAAATAGTTCTGAAGTAAATGCAACAACAGTCAACATCTTAATTTTAATGATTCAAGTACTGAATGACTTAAATCTTCATCTGGGTTAATCGATAGTTGGATCACATGATCTTGCCTCTAATATGTACAAACTCAATGCCTCGTGATATTCTGCATATTCTCAGGCTGAGGACAGATTTATCCATTAATCATGTTCCATTCAGTATGCACTTGGACAGCCTAATACTGCAATATGTCAATTTGGAAGTATGCTGCTACTGCACCGAAATGCAAAATTTTGAAGTACTGCAGGATAATTGATTACTTCTTAATCATTCACATTTGAGTTGAACTGGGTACAGTACAATGTTGGAAAGGAGCAGAAACCTTGCAGTATTCTTCCACCCAAATTTAGCCAAAACATATCCATAATTATATAATTATCCATTACTGGTTTTGTTTAGAGTATATGTTGAGGCATAGTTGCATTACTTTCCTTCTTTTTTATCCCTTCTTGATAACCGAAGCTTTCTTTTGGCCTCAGTTTCTTGGAACTCATATACCCTGTTGCACTGAAGTTTCCAGTTACTCTGATTACCCTTCACCCTAGTTACCTGTAATTGCTTGTTTCACATGTGGTATGAAAAGGTAGTCCTCCTTGGCATTCATCCTTATTTGTGCGTATATGTGGTCAAGTAGAAAGCCTGTAGCCCTGTGTATTTCTGCAAGATGATCCAGTTGAGCCCATGGTTGAGTTGACTCAAATCTTGTTTTACTAATGCTGGCAGGCCATGTTTTTCTTTTGAAAATCTCACATCTGTGAAGTACTTAATTTGCCTCATCTAATGCGTAGGCATTGTGGGTGGATTGGTCCGCAACCTGAGATGATATCAGAGCCAACGCGTTCCGGATTCGAATATGTGCACGGCAAACAAAAAGAAACAAAACATGCTGTGTCTTGTGTTCAGGCACATGCTCCAAGTCCGGGCAGGACAGGTGTTAAATTAGTTAATCTACTGCACCTCTAATGACTATGCATTTTGGGAGTATTGGTTAGCAACTTGATATTGGTGATATATGAATTGAGTGAAATTTTGTTTCATCGAGAATTTATAAATTTAGAATAAGATTCTGTCTTTCAAGTTGTAATATCTTGAGTACTTGGGCCTAGGATTGGTCTGGCCCAGGTAGTATTTTAGTATAGCTTGGCCCAAGTTGTAATGATAGTAGAGCCCAAGTTATAATGCAAGTAGAAGTCCTAGACTTTTAGTAAACTTGCAAGTATCCCATGTGAGAGAGAGAGAGAGAGGGAAAGAAGGGAGTTGTAAAACAACTCTAAGAAGGAAGTTTGAAAGGAATTAGGAGTTTCTATCTTTCCCTCTATATATGAGAACCAACGACCTTTTGTGATATATTCTATTCATTGGAGAAGAGTCTGAGAATCTTGTGGATTGCAAATTAGGAGAAGGAGAAAGCGGTTGATGTCAAAGACAACGATCGTGTATCAGAGGTGAGTGGATCTTTCTAATTAATTGGATGCTTAAATCAAAGGTCTAATGATAGAATATGATTCTGTTGAAATTGGAATAGTAATGGTTCCTGTATCTATGATTATACATAAATTCTTTTGAGAGTCGTATATCATCTTTATTGTGAAGAATATAATTCCTAGGGAGTTATAATTCTTGTTATCTTCTTGATTGTCAAGTTTTTGTGCAAACTGCAAAAACTAGAAGCCTGGCGTCAATGACATAAATTAACATTAAGGGGCTGTGGGATCCCATGGCCCACTGTATGATGAATCTGGTTCAGGGACATTGTAAAAGGATCATGGACGACTATGGGTATAGTGAATTTATGCTGAAAGGATTTCGTATGGTCATGGAAAATTCTATGTAATGCGTACGTGGATCAGAGCAATATGGTCGACAATAGTAGTGGGACCCACTACATGATCTGATCAAGGATCAAGACCACACATCTTTGAGAGGAGCCTTGGTCGACCATGGTGTAGATGGACATCTGATGTTTAAATCAATGGAATCCATTGATCAATTGATTCAAAAACAGTATGGCGTGATTTGGAGTTGAAAACTGTAGATGCTGATTTTGATTTGTGGACCCCACAATGTGGGTTGATGATGGATCAGAACCTCACATCTTGTTAAGGACTCCTGGTCGACCATGGTGGAGTTGGGCATCTGGAGGTTGGACCAGTGGGACCCACTATCCAGGGAATTCAAGAAATTTCAGGCGTCCTTTATTATGGAATTCGTTTTGGGTTTGTGGACCCCAGTGAATGATTCTATGATGAATTAGATTCGTTGGAATGATGTATCAGCCTTGGGCGACCCTTCCCTAGATGTCTGATCTTGATTACATCTAGTGGGACCCACTGGATTTTATGCCATTATGTTCAGGCGTGAGAGAGTATATTTTTCTATGTTCTGGGGTGAAACTTGTTAAGGGAAACAACCTTGAACTGTGTATATATTTACAAGTTTAACCTTACTACCTAGATGGATCAAGATTTATATGGGCTGGGATTAATTCTATGACTGTGATTAATTACATGATTGTGATTAATTATATAGATCATGATTAATTACATGATTGTGAGTAATTATGTAGATTGTAATTAATTATACGGACAGTGATTAATTAATGTTGAATATGGGACACCCCTATACCAATCAATACCAATTATGCTTAGATGGGGGCAATGATCAATCTGAATGGTGTTAGGGTTGGGTCCACGCTGCTATACATGTGTACTTATTTATATTAATTGCTGTTTATGTTTCGGTTGATATATAATTATGAGATATGATGTATTTGGGTTTCATATGTTGGACTTGTGTCCGGATGATGGATGGCTTCGGGCCATGGTGGCCGTTATAGCGGCAGGTCCTTAATGGACGTGATGGGCCATTATGTTGGCTGATCCTTAGTGGAGTGTCTAATGAGACAGGGTCATGGTGACCGGTATACATGTATACAATAAGGCCTTTGAGGCGTGGTGATGTGCATGGGCACGGATTTGTGTGTGAAAGAATCTAAATAATAATTGATTATTGATTTAGACCTGTTAAATTATGTGATGTTATATTTTATGTGATTTGTGTAATTAGGAATATTCATTCACCAGTAGTACTGATGTTGTGTTACCCCCTTCAGGTAATCATGCTGCGGGCGGGACAGAGCGGAACGATGATCAGCACGTAAATTTCAATATGCGTGGCTGACAAGAGAGCACGAGAAAAGACAATTTAGTAGATAAAGGGATTAGCCTTGCTTAGGGATATTATTTAATGTTTTAGTACATTATTGATGCAGACAGAACATAGTAAAGTTTGAGTAGTTACAACTATTTAATTAAATGAAATTATTATTTGATTTAAATGCCAAATGCTTATGTGAATTATTTGATGAATATTTGGTAAATACTACCAAGTTATCACGATCCAAAGATCTGACAGGGCCCCAGGATTTGGGTCGTGACACAAATTTTCATTTCTGCATTCTGAATCTTATGCAATTACCATTTCATTACAATGCTGCCCAGAGTCATGCACCAGCAATGTTCTCCCTTCTGTTGAAACCAAATATGTCCCATTGTTGCATCCTACTTTTCTTTTTTCTTTAGCTGATTAGGCAAGGACATTGTGAGTAGTTCTGCCTAACAAGTGCATCTAGTTGATTTTGGAGAGTAACTTTTTGAGTGTAGATTTACATCCATTAAATTGAATGGAAAAGGTGGAATTTTACTTTTGGGATTTTCAAGTATGTGCAGTTTAATATACTTAGATGAAAATTCATAAAACCAACTTTAGTGATTACTAAGGTCTTGATGATGATCGTGAACTAGCAAGAACACACATGGCTCACAGTTAGCTTGTGGGATCTATTTGTTTTGTCTAGATCCCTTGTTTCGTTGAAATAGAGAGATATTGTTTCATCTTATGAATGTTCGCCAATTTTATAAAATCTCATGCTAGCTAATGCCCCCTCTCAATTGCTTCCTTGGAATGAAAAAAAGAAAAGAAGATATTTTATATAGCTGGCTAGTGCTGATAGGAAGAAATAATATCTCTCTGTTTCAACGAAACAAGGGATCTGGACTCGTATTTGTGCCATGAAATTCAAGTGGAAGCTGTTTATTTTTCATACATATTAAAATAAGCTCCAAGGCTTTGAACTGAATGGTTGAAATGGAACACTTGCCCTTCCGGTTAACATCCATTCCATGGAAGGATGTGGCTATTGATGCTGTTTGATGAAACTGTTTTTTGATAGATGGAATATTAAAAGCCTCCTTTTTAGTAAACCGAACCCTTGACAGGAGAAGAAAAGGAAAAGGAAAGAAATTAACTGAACGAATAAAGAGTTGTTATTTGTGAATTGCAAAAAAACTAAATCGCATAAATTTTGTTGTGTGAGATTGCATGTTTGTTGTTTTCATCGCGATTGTGTATCGCTCGCAGTTGCAGCTCTGCGCAACAGAGTTTAGTAGGGCCAATGACTCCGACCACCTTATCACATATCCTGCATATACTTGCCAATTTGATTTTCTTGCTGAGCATTTGCTGGCAAGATCCTAACTTACAAGTTCATGGAATTTAATTTTGTAGGCTGACCATTCTTTCTTTGCAAAAGGATGTTTTGAGGGCCACTTTGAGGATATTTAACCATGATTCCTTCCTCTCAAATCCTTTAGATATAAACCCTTTCCCATTAACTCAGTAGAATTTATGCAGTTAGCCCATTAAATAAAACCTTTTGGATTTTTAAGCAACACTTTTCTTCAAAGGGCTAAAAGTTTGAAGGATTAAATGGGATGATCCACAAGTGGTTATCTAATAGCTTACTTTTCACTAGCACATCACTGAAGTATCAGTCGTACGTGTTGGTTATACGGTCTGAAACTAATATACATTACTATCAGTGTGTTAATGTTTAAAAAAAAATCAAAGAATTTAAATGCAGTAGAATTGGTTAGTCACATTGTGGCAATTGTTGCCACAATAATAATAATGGTCACCTCTATCGCGACCCCGGACCGGGTCAAAGGCCTAATCCGGGATCCGAAGTGCGATCTAATGATGCCATGCCACGTGCATTTGTTTAATTGGCTAATACACACATGGATTTAAGAAGAACATTTCATCTGTGCATGTGATTTCTCACAGGGTTATCGGTGAAGATTTCACATACAAGTCATTCACCATCGGGATGCGGAAGCATGTAGAAAACCAAGTATAACAATCCATTCCATGAAGTAAGACTCATTTCACAAGTATATATAAAACATGATGTCAGAGTGAGCAATGATCAATTGGCATAAAATAAAGTTAAAAGTTTATACAAATGTGAGTTAGTTTATCACTCCCCAAAAATAACAGCCAACAAAGGCCAGTACAACCAATAAAATCCCAAAATGTGTTAGTCCCAATCCCAATAGATGTTCGCAACTCCAAGCTTGATCCCATGTCTAAACGACATCGTCAGCCTGCCATTCGACTATGCGATGCGGCTCGCCGGCTGCCTCCTCAGGCTCCTCCTCAAAGGCAACGAGGTCTGGACCTGAGTACCAAAGAGTGGGTCAGACAGGACAGTCTGGCAGGTGGGTGAAAAGATATAACAACAATAAAGTAAAGTAATGATAACTTCAAAAATACTGAAACCTACTTAATAATGATTTTCATGGAAGAGAATGCGTCATTTATTAGAAAATACGTGTGCAATATAAAAACATGTAAAGGTACAAAAGAACAGGAAACTGACAAGATGGAAACCACACAAAGCTAAATCCTTTATCACTAAGGTGATGAGAGCACATCGGGGCGTTGATCTCAAACACACGAAGTGAGGAGAGTCAACGATCATATATGAATATATATATATAACTATACGGGACCGCGGTAACGACCGGGTATCGGGATGGGACGGGATCCAGGCTACAGCTGGAGGGACGAGATGGGAACCTCCAAGTCGGTGGATCAGACCGACAAGGTCGTCCAAGCTTAGTGGTACCGACTCATGGGTCACATGCAAGAAAACGGGATATGTACAATTATCTACATGGTGTAAAGTACATAAATGGGCTGAATGGGGTGCCCATAGGCATAATTATCACTTTTATATTGGGTCATGTATAAACGGGGCTAGCAAAATGCTAAAAATACAATTTCAGTGTTTTCGGGGCATGATGAGTCATGTATTATGTATATTGAAAAGTACATACAGAAATTCGGGTAACATGAACTATAAATGGATTTCCAAAACATCTTGGACCATACATTGAGGGTTCAAGGTTTAAATCAAGGTGTATAGCGGTCTCGTATGCCGGTATTGGCATTGACTTGGTACTCTATAGAATTTGGAGGCATTTCGAGTCCCTTATACAAATTGACAAATCCTAAAATCCTCAAATAATCCCCGGGATGTGGTAGCTTTCACGACTGAGCTCCATACATCACTCCCTTAGTCTTGCCATTGCATTGGGGCTCCAAACAAACCTCCCCAAACCTAAAAATCATAGTTTCAGACCTACCAACATAAACCCAAACCTTCAGTGCAGATGGCTCGAGCGGACCTGAAGTTCACTCGAGCCACCGGCTCTCTGGAAGGGGTTCGCTCGAGCGGACCTGCATAGGTTAGGTTGGCTTAAGAAGATGGGTGGGATCTTCAAGAGAAATCAACTAGAAGCTCTAATGGAAATTAGAAGAGGGAGGAGAAGAGGAGCCGTGCAACACATGCACAAATAGGTGTTGGGTGTGAATCCCAATGTGGAAAAACATGGTTTTCGAGGCCCCAGATGCGTTCGACAAAGGAAGGAAAAATGAACGTCGAGAATTCTAGTTTCCGAAAAGTATATATTTCGAGGGCTTTGGAGACATTGAGTTTTGTGTCCAGATTTGGTGTAAAAAAACTGCTTTGCCCTCCAAGTTGGAAAAGTAGGGTTTTGAGGTCTCGGACGGAAATGGAGTCAACACGAAAGTTGTAGAGATTAACGAGATGAGTCAAATAGAGTTAAAACATGAATTTTTGGAATCTCAAATAATTCCCCATGTTCACGCAAAGTCACTAAAAGAATCCCCAAAGGGTCCCACTAAATCAAGAAGGTTCTCAAAATTCCCCAAAGCTATATAAAAGCTATTCTAATCCCAAACTTAACCAAATTCACTAATCTCACTTAGAGCTAACTCACGGCTTAATTAGTGTTAATCGCGATCACTCGGGACGGGGTCTTACTATTAGGAGGCAGCTGCTAGGAACCCTAGATATTGCATATAGATTAATGCGGAAATAATGATGATCAAAGATCATACCTGCGAGATCTCTCTGATTTGATCTCGGTATTGCAGGAACTCAAAAATTTCAAGATCTTCTACTGTATTCCTCTATGCTCGAATCTGCACCAAGGTGTGGGCCTCCTCTGTGAATTCTATCTGCTCTAAAAAAATAAGATTTCTTAGGAAACCCTAATTCGACCCAAATTAGAATCCTAGTTCCATAAATTATAATTCAATCCACTAGAAAATTATAATTGTACTCCTGCCCTTTGTTCTCAAAATAATATTTCGAGCTTCTTGTTATTAAATGCTTATTAATCTCCCCACGTTAAGACTTCAGATATCCATCGATTAAATAATTACTAACATCTATATTTAATCGATATCTTTATAACTCCTTGAGACCTTATGCTTAACTTATTTGATATGTCGAACACAAAGTCCACTTGCAGGGTTTGACATTATCAAAACTTAAAAGCTTTATCAAGGGGATATCATCATCCCAATTACGGGACGTGGATTCCATCAATAAACTAATATGCACCATACACGGAGTGTAGTCATCCAATTTACTGAGATTATTGACCCATAAAAGATCTCACTCCTTTGTAAATCAAAATATGAAACACTAAATGTATGTGTCTATTATTTATATCGGGATTAAGAGCACAAGCACTCATAATAACCATTTGGATGTTAATCGTCTTATATAGTCAGTACAAAGACAATAAACCCAAAAGCGGTCATGTTCAATACACACAAAGCGTACTAGCATAATGAGTTGAAACTATTCCATTTCCCGCAGCCAAGACAAGCCTGCTGAAACATTATGTTACAATCGTACCGATGGTGTGTCCAAATCCATCTAGATTCTGAACAACAACTTATATTCTATAAGAACCGACAAACAAATCTTCTGTATATTATAAGCTGAACTCTACACACCAACTTGTCTACTTTATAGAATAAAAGATACACTCATGCATAATACTAAACAATGCAACCATTTGCCCATATAAATTCTCATAAAGAGGAAAGACCAAAATATACTAATAAATAAATCAGTCAAAGACAAATACATAAAAGTATGCTTTTAGTATAAATTTCCAACACTTACATCCTCCAATCCTAAGGGAATTTGGTCCTCCAAATGAAATTACAACTTACCTCAAGTAGTAGATGAGGATACTTGTTTTGAACTTGATCCCGTAGTTCCCATGTTGCTTCCTCGGGTCCATGATTTTCCCAAAGTACCTTGACCTACTGAATTGTCCGTGTCCTTAGCTCTGGTTCCTTATTATCAATGATCTAGATAGGCTTCTCAACATATGTACCCGGATTTCCAACGGCTTATGACGGAGTACATGCGTTCGATCGGGAACGTACTTCTTCAACATTAGCACATGGAAGACATTGTGTATGCCGGAAAGTTTGGGCGGTAAGGCTAACCGGTAAGCCACATCACCAATCTTGCTCACAATATCATATGGCCCAATGTATCTCCTGGATAGCTTGCCCTTCTGCCCAAATCTCAATGTTCCCCTAGTCGGTGATACCTTCAAGAAAACCTTATCTTCTTCCTTGAACTACAAGTCCCTTCTATGAGAGTCTGCATAGCTTTTCTATCTACTCCGGGCTACCTTCAGACGTTCTTGAATCAGTTTGACATTGTCACTTGTCTCACTCACTATAACCGGTCCATCGAAACTGCGAACGCCTACTTCTTCCCAACATACAGGTGTCCTACACCTCCTGCCATATAATGCCTAGAAAAGCGCCATACCAATGCTCGAGTGATGACTGTTGTTGTAAGCGAACTCACACAACGGTAAAGTCTCATCCCATTGAGTCTTGAAGTCTAACACACAAGCACGGAGCAAGTCCTCTAGAGTCTGAATTGTCCTCTCTGACTGGCCATCTGTTTGCGGGTGATAGGCCGTGCTGAACTGTAGCTTCGTACCCATAGACTCATGTAGTGTATTCCAAAACCTCAAGACGAATTTGCTGTCCCTGTTAGATGTGATGGAAAATGGGCGTTCAAAGAGCTAGAACAATTGTTCTTTTTTTTTTCTTTTTCTTTCTGTGCTTACTACAGTGATATGTCAACGTAAAGACCTAGGGAATGATCCTGGGAATGTGTGTGGAGGTGCCAACCTCAGTCAGCCATAAGTGGGTTAATAAATCGTTCATTTTGAATACTATGAAATGTATTTATTTGGCATGTAGTAAAATTAAAGGAGGTGCATTGGTACCTTCTGATGAGCTCCATTTTAGTTCTCAGCTATTCATCTCAATACTTATTAAATGATGGAGGTACATGTGACTTTTGTGTAAAATCTTATTTACATGTTTCTAGATGTGATTAATTTTATAATAGGCCTAGCTCTAATCACTCAAATTTCATATATGAGGCGATGATTCATTTTGAGAAAACGTTTGTGTACACACCCTTCCCGCGGAAAGGGGAAATTGCCACATCAGCAAATTCGATAGACATGGAAACCTTGAAAAAGGATTTCCATAGAATTTAGAAATTCATGTTTGGTGCAAATTTTCTTTCCTCATTGAATTGGTGCTAATGTTGTTTGGTGCGGCTATGGATTCCTTATAGAAAATCAAATTTTCTTGTTTGGTGAAATAACTTTTTGAAGAAAAATAACATAACAAGTATATTATTTATTCAACATCAAATAATTATTTATTTAAAGAAATAAAAAAATGAAAGAGTTGTAGGGTTTTGGTTTGAAATGTAAAAGAGTGAGGAAAAGAGGGAGAAGTTTCTGAGGAAATTCATTTCCCATACCCCCCATAGGAAACCTATTTCCAGCATTAGCAAGGAAAATGCTGATGAGGCAGGAAAGCGTTTTCGTTGAATTGTTCCACTCCAAAAAAAATCGGATTTTCCATGGAAAACCATTCACTTTTCTTTGGAAAAGTGTTACACAAAAGTTGACTGTACTATGGAACCTCCGGCAAATAGAAGCCTTAATGAACTTAGATGAGAGGTTATTTGACACCATGTTCCGTTACCAAAATTTCCATTAAAAGAGAAGTTATTTGATGGTCATTATTTTATTCACCTTAATTCTTCATTTTTTAACCACATGTAGAAATACAATCTTAAGTATTTAATTAATTGAAACAACTTAGGCCCTTAGGTTTATTACTGAATAAATATATTTTACATATATACAACTTATGCTACTAAGTTCAAAGGAATTGCAATATACTCTTTGTATACTCTCTTAGAGAAACTTTGGGTGAGTGAGCTTTAGTCCCTAACCCTTGTATTGCTTTGTTATATTACACCAGGCAAGGTGTGATCAATGGTAGATGCATGCCAAACCAAATTGATTTAATTATTTTATGAAGGTAGCACTTTAGCTTGCTCAGAGTTTGTAAGAACTAGCAATAAAGGCCATCATGAATAAATATTCTCATTTTAAAAAAAATTAATAGAATTTAAGATCAACCACAAAATAACAAGTTATAACTTATGTCTAGTTAAATTAAAATTTAGAATATATTTTATCAAAACAGATTTTATAATATAATATATATTATCAAAAATAGATTTTAATAATATATTTCTTTTACTCGCATGAAATCTTTTAAAAGTAATAAGATATCAATAAAAAGTAATCTCAATGAAAAAGTGAAGATTATTTATGAAATGTTAAATCAAATTATCTATTATGAACTCATTGAATGATTGTTATTGTAATATCTAAATAATAAGAGGAAAATAATATTATTTCCATTTGTCATTACTTTATCATCAGATTTTTATACGGTGCCCAATATTATAAAAACAAAATTACTTATAATGATAATGAAAAGCTTTTTTTTATACTTGTAAGATCTTATTATTAATAATATTATCATATATAGGCTCTTAACCGATAAGATCTTAAGATATTATAAATAAAGGAAACTACCAAAAAAATGACCCTAGATGGCCACTAACCGAAAAACACGCCACTAATCAAAATGGCACGGAAGTCGTCCCCTGGGACCACTTTCATTTATATATATTAAAGATTTAAATATGTGACGACGTCATCGTCACATTCAACCCTATACAAATCGCCCGAAACCCCATTTCACCCATTTCCCCTTTTTTCCTCCTATTGTTTTCCCCCTTTCTTTGGCGATTTTCTTTCCTCCTTCCTCAAGCGTTTGTAAGGTGGTCCCAAAGGTCGTTTTCCAACCTATTTTGGATTGAAGCATCAAGATTCGAGTGCTTTATCAGGCGGAGGTATTCTTCTTGTCGCTCTTCTTTGTTTTTATTCCAAAATGACAATTTATTGGGGTTTCCTCATCTTCTTTCCATTTCCTTTAACCTCATATCACATCCTAAAATGGTTAATATTCATGTACTATACATGATTTTTGCATTGAATCAACCCATCACCCAGTCCTTCCATTTTCCTCCTTCTTGACTGGGTAGTCAACCCTAGTGGACGGGCAGAGATTTCATGTAAAATGTGGACCATGTTGAAAATGCTTTTGTAACTTCTAGTCATGGTAATTCTCTGCCAAGGGAAAATAAGGAGTCTGTACCCATCAAAATATGCATGTACATGTCTCACAAGAACTCCAAATGTGAGTGGAGTGGGATCTCTGGCAAGTGTTAGTAACAAAAATGCTCCATGCAGTGCAAAAAGCCTGACCTTTTTTGACCCATATATTATTAGTTTGTTGTAATTTTGTAGTTCTCCGAACTATAATTTTTAGGAGTATAAAATTCTCTTACAACCTGGTAACCATATTTATGTAGATGGTTGGAAGTAAGGATGAGGGAGTAGGAAATAGGCTTTTATACGATCAAGCCAATCATATTTCAGAAGCCATAAACCAAGGAAATGTATATTCTTATCCACCCTTTTATCTACACATATATTGGGTTGACCTTTTCTTAACTATAATCACTTGAGAATTCGGCACTTTAGATGCATACCAATGAACCCGGACAAAGAATCATGGGTGTTAAATGAAACCCAAAAGGAATATGTTAGGCAATCGAGGTTGTATAATTTGGCAGAAAAAGAACATATTAGGATAGATCATGCCCTCATTACAGCTTTAATAGAAAGATGGCGTCCTGAAACTAACACCTTCCACTTCTCATCAGGTGAGGCGACTGTCACTCTTGAAAACGCTGCCTATATCTACGGGCTACCTATTGATGGCCCAATTGTTACTAGGAGAACTTTCCCGAATGCATTGGCGAGTGAAGTTTGTCTTGAACTGCTTGGGAAAGCTCCCAAACAAGGTTCCGATGTAAACGGATAAAAATATTAAATTCATAAGGTTGGAGGCTAATTTCACACTAGCTCCAACAAAGAAGAAGAATCTTTCTAAAGCCGATGAAATCTACAACACGAGGGCATACCTATTCTTCTTAGTTTCCAGCCAAATTATGTCTAATACATTGGGTGGAAGGGGGCCTGCATACCTTCTCGAGTTGTTCAAGGAATTTAATCCATATTATCGATTTTTATTGGATATTAGCAAAGGCGGTGAAATGGGTTAAGGATAAGGCAGAAGATGGACATGAGGAGGGAGATGAATGCAAATCGTCGAACAAGGGAGATGGTTCAAAGAAGTTCAGAACCTTGAGACCTCTGCAACTTCTCCAGGTAATGTATTTTATTTGAACATAATTATACTTTATATATAAGTCTTAACAAAGTTGTTAAGTAGTGATGATTGTGATTCGCAGTTATGTGCGTACACGAGAATGCAAATTGGACATTGTCCACCACCAAATGAAAGTTGGAAACGTGACATTCAGTTTCCATTGATGAAAACCTAGACAGTTAGGTTGAATTCATCGAAAGCTGTAACCACATTGAAAAAGACCCGGCAACAGCTGGAAAAAATGGCACAAGACGATGTAAGTTCAAACGGCCTTTGCTAAACATTTTATTTAATCCAGTTATTATTATGTGTTAAGCTATTGAATGCTTTTTTACATCTTTTATGTAGTCCAAGTGGCAATCGTACGTTAAGTGTTGAGTTCATGAATTTGCATATTTACGCATCATGTTAGGATGAATTAGGAGTTTAATTAGGTGAATTGCATCATTATTCATCTAATTCTATCATTTCATGTATTTTCACCCATAAACATGAATTTTCATATTTTTCATTTTTTTTCTGCATTAACTTAGAATGTTTTGTAATTTTTCTCCGAAGAGTCACGGTTGGAGTAGAACTCTATTCAGATGGGTCCCGCTTCAATATGGGCTTTTCAGTATTTGATGTGTTGAATTAGGATGTGCAAAAAATGAGAATTGAAGACCTCTGTCACGGGACCTACTTTCAAGCACACAGTCATCTTGGGCCCTACATTGCTGAATTGAAGCTCGAAAAGAAGTAGATTGAAGAATTCACCAAGTAGACCCCACACACACAAAATCAACCAAAGGGGGTCTACTCATCATTTCATTTGAAGAGTCCTAACTACAGTAGAAGACATCTCATAGGGCACACTTTTCAAGTAGATGAAATGTCCCACGTGGCAGGGTCCGCAATAGTTGCAGATTTGAAATTATTAATGGATAATTCAAAGAGTACAAGTTTGAATGGAACAAAAGAATAAGAGTTTGAATCATCCGCATCTGATCACCTTTCAAAAATGAAAGTTGTACAGAGATAGAGTCCATTGCAAATCAAATTTCAAAAGTTAAATCCCATTTTTCTTAAGCCAACTCATCTTTAAATGGCCATAACTTTCAATCCGACCGTTGGATCGATGAAATTAACCTACCGTTGGAAAGCTTATTCAAAGTAGATATTCGTCAAATTTAAGAATTGCAAATCGGAGCTAAATTGAGAAAGTTATGGGCCCATATATTTTCATGCTTTTTTAGGTGGGATTGCAATTAAATCCACACCGTTGATAATCTATTGTTGCACATCCCTTGTGGGACCTCATCTGAAGATTAGCCAAGCCATCCATAGGTTTCTAGAAGCTTCCACCTCATTCAAATTCAAAAGGGACAAGAGATGTACCTTATCAAAGAAGATAAACCAAATCTGCAAAGAAGGTGTCCAGGTTGAATGTATCTATAAGATAACCATAGTTATAAAAGGAACCAAAAGGACGCATACGAAGGAACGCTCCCTTGGATGTCCGCTCTCTTCATTCTCTCTCTTTTTTTTTTACCCTTTTCCATTATTTTTATTTTTATTTTGGCAGCCTTGGGCCATGTCCAAGGATTTATTTTTAAGGGGAATTTTTGTGAAGGAGGAGTTGTAAATATGCAATTTTTAATGACAAGTCAAGAATCATTGTTTGAAATGGCGGGTTAATTCTCTTGATTAGAGCAATGGATGAAGATAAGTAACTTCTTTATATTTGTTTAGTAATTCTAATTTATGTTCCATGATTTTGTGCTTAATTATTAACAGGCTTTTCTTCGTGCCCTAGGCAAATCTCCATTTTTTTTTAATTTTTAAAATAAAAATTAATTTTTGACTATTCATGCTTAGGGTTGATAGGCCATGCTTAGGACTTAGATCTTTTGATGGTTTATGCTCACTTTTGATGGGTACTGCTTAAATTATTTTTATTCTTTTATGAGATGAAGGAAGTCTTGAGTTTTGAATTTTTACAATTAAAAAGGGATTTTAAAAGTTAGATTTTCCAAATTAAAAACATTGATTTGTCTTTGATTTGAAGAAAATTTGGAATAATTAGAGTTACTTGATAAATAATTTGTGGATGCTCATTGGATTCCTATGTTATAATTACTTTCGTTAATTGGTAGATTTCATATTTCTAAATTAGTTGCTTATTTTTATTTCTAAATTCTCAAAACTTTCCTTAATTGTTAGTCAATTAGTTTTCTTAATATAAAAGTTTCTTTGATTAGCTCCCTATGGGATCGACCCGTTCTTGCCATTGTCTCATCTAGGTAGGCGTGCACTTGCAGTATTTTATGGTTGATAATGATCACATCAAGTTTTTGGCACTGTTGTCAGGGAGCCAATTCTATAAAAGAATCTTTTTGTCAGGAATTCTAGCATTAATTGTGAATATCATAGCATATTTTTGTAGTTGGTTGCATTCATATCATGCATTAGGTTTAGCCTTTTGTTTTCTCAATATTTATGGTTACTGATTTCTCAAGTTTTTGTTGCTGATTTTTAATTAATTTCCGGACTGATTACAAATGGGGTGCCTAAAAGACAAGTTTCAGCACCAATGTTTTGACAGATTTTGCCCAAAAGTTCATAATTTGAAAACCAGCCAAACAAACTCTTTTTGGCTTGAAATTTTTATGGGTTAGACTTTGATATATCTATTTTGAACCCCTAAAGATTTCAGGAAAAAATACATTTGGGAAGTCATACTTGTATTGCTATGAACATTGCCAGTCAATTAGGTAGGTTCCGCAATTAGCAAAAAAACTAGTTCGAGTAGCCAACTTCATAATAGCGTAACGTCTTCATTTTTTTTTTATCATTTTTAGTCTATATTTTTTTTTTTTGATTCCTGCATATTAGGAGATTACATCCTAGCCACTGTTTTTACGTTTTCTATGTTCTAAGTAGGTCGTACAGATTTGTCAAATCGGGCCTGTACAACAGGTCCAACACTTAGAAAATTTTCTGCACTAGACAGCAAGTGTCCATTTAACTTAGAACTGCATTAGGAGTTTAAAAATTACATCTTTCTTCCAAATTGCATTCTTTTAGGACTCTAAACTTTAGGTTAAGGTTAATTTTTTAATTTAGGAGTTTTAATTAGATTTTTTTGCTAATTTTTAGTATTTTATTTAGATACTCTTGTTTTTATCTTTAATACAATTCTAGGTTTGAAGGGCTCTAAGAATGAAGGAAATTGCGGGAATTGCTCTTAAGCATAAAAGTTTCTCTCATAATTGCTAAAAACAAGTTGCTCTTAGAATTGCAAAAATCGCCAAAAAAAAGGTTAAGCTTACATAGTTTAAGGATTAGCGTGGACCCGCTGTAAGAGTTTCTAAACTTTACCCCACGAATCTTTTACTTGCAAGTGGGGCTTGGGTGATTTAATTTTTGTAAAGTGTGAATGCTTGCTTGACACACCAATTAATTGGACCCACACACTTAGTTAAGGGCAATTGACCCCAATAATAAGTTAAGGACTGGATTTCATCACCAGATCCTTGCCCGTTTAGGTTTAACCACCTCTCACATAGGAACCTAACCATTAATTAAAATTAAGTAAAAATGAGACCACAGGACTCGAGTTCAGTAGGACGAAGACCACAAAAGATTGCACCAGTTGCACCCTTTGGTCAAGTTGATGTCTAGGTAAGTTCTGTCCCTACCAAAAAGGGTGGCGGTCTCAATTCTAGGAGTTTGGTTCTTAAGCGGGACCCTTGCCAAGTGCATTGTGACCCCACCACTCTTCCTGGGGACTTACCTGGTCGCTTTGGCTTCATAAGATTGGATTAGAGGCCTTAGTGCACTCTTCAAACCAGTTAGGAGCTGTCTAGTGAGTTAGGCTAACCCTAGGATAATTTATTGTGCTCCATTTTTGTGCTTGACTGCTTGTGCATCATCTAGTAAGACCATTAGGGCCCCGCATATAGATTAGGCTTGTATTTCTTTAAGTTTGAGCCCGATGCTTGCGATCTAGACCCGAGAGAGAAAAACTGTGGGTACGTTAGAGTAAAAGGTTAGTTAGGATAGAGCTTGAATTAGCCTTAATCGTTGTAGGAAAGTCTTCAATTTTTGAAGAGATTGTTAGGATGGCTAATCAAGCGGACCCACCCTTGACTTTGAAGGACTATATGTACCCCACCAGGACATCTCAACCGTCCTACATCACACTGCCTCAGACCAATGCCACATTTGAGTTGAAATCTGGCATGATCCAGATGCTCCCAGTATTCTGTTCTATGGGCTAGACCAGAAAAACCCATATCAACATGTTAGGGAATTTGAGGACATTTATGGGACCATGAGAATCAATCACATGACTGAGGAGGCCCTTAAACTTAGATTTTTTCCTTTTTCCTTAAAAGAAAAGGCTAAAGCTTGGCTTTATGCCTTACAGGCCGGGTCCATCACTACATGGGCCAAGCTAGTCAAAGAATTTTACAAAAAATTCTACTCCAAGCAGAAAACCGCTTCGATTAGGTAGGCCATCAAGGGATTCCATCAAATGGAAGGGGAGACACCTTACAGTTATTTGGAATGGTTCAAGGACCTCTTAATCTAGTGTCCCCACCATGGATCTGAAAAAATCCGATTAGTCCAAATTGTGTATGAAGGCATGGATTACCCAACCAAACAAATGGTGGGATCTTTCTGTAATGGGAAATTTACACAAAAAACAGTGAAAGAAGCATGGACAGTTTTGGAAGATACCGCTAAGAATACATTGTAGTGGGCCCCAATCAAGAGGGAGCCCACTAAAACCACCATTCTTGAAAAAGGGGGAATGTTCAAACTTGAACAAAAAATCGAGGCAGAGGCCAAGAAGGCCACATTGTTGAGGAGGTTAGAGGCCTTAGAAATGAACCAAAAGCCCAATCCAAACACTTTGGAGTCATTGAAGTATAGTCAGGTCGTGAATGGACGGATTGACCCAACAACTTTGGGGTCAGACCGAGTTTGTTGAGGAGTGAATGTGCTTTATCAAAATTCTCATTTTGATAATTGTCAGAGGTATGACCCATACTCCAACACATACAATCCAAGTTGGTGGGATAATCCGAACTTTTCTTAAACGAAGGGTCAAACTCAGGGTGGCCCATCGCAGGCCCATCAACTTCAGCCCATTCAATCTCAGTCCAATGCCCCACCCAATTTCCAAAAACCAAACTTCAACCCTAACCCACTAACTCAGAGGGTAGATTCCTCGAAAGAGGCCATGAAATTCATGTCTCAGAGTACTGCTCAATTCAATCAAACCACTACTCAAATTTTTGAATGGTCGCACCTAGACCCTTGCAAAACTGGAATATCAGATGGGCCAACTGTCTAACTCCACTAGTGCTAGAGACAAAGGAACATTCCCTAGTCAACCCGAACCTAATCCCAAGGGTCAAGTTGTTAATGATCCAAAAGGAAAAGGCCCGAAACAAGTCCAATCCATTATCACTCTTAGGTCGGGTACATAGGTTGATAACAAGGTGGAACTACCCAAGGACCCTATGAAAGAATCAAGTGAGATAGTGAAAACTGAGGAACCAAGTGTGAATGCTGAACCCATATTAGAACCAGAGCCAATCAAAGAGAACCTAGTCAATGCTGAACCATCACCTAGTGAGCCCACTCCTAGGACTGATGTTCCCAAGGCACCATACCCACAGAGGCTAGGCCCAGCAAAATCAACTATTCAGTTGGATAAAATGCTAGAAGTAATCAAACAAGTGAGGATCAATATCCCACTACTTGATGCTATCTAACAAGTGAGGTTCATGTGGTACCTAAGAAATCAGGGATAACAGTGGTTCAAAATGAGGCAATGAATTGGTACCCACTCGGATATAGACTGGATGGAGGGTATGCATTGATTATAGGAAGTAAAACTCAGTCATTTGGAAAGATCATTTTCCCCTCCCATTCATGGATTAGATGCTTGAAAGACTAGCCGGTCATGCATATTATTATTTTCTTGATGGTTGTTCTGGCTACAATCAAATTCCAATTGCACCTGAGGACCAAGAAAAGACCACCTTCACTTGTCCTTTTGGTACATTTGCTTACAGACTCATGCCCTTTGGGCTATGCAATGCATCAGCCACCTTTCAAAGGTCCATGTTGAGCATATTTTCTGACATAGTAAAAAGATTCATTGATGTTTTCATGGATGATTTTTCAGTCTTTGACAATTCTTTTGAGGAGTGATTACATCATTTGTCCCTTGTGCTTGAAAGATGCAAAGAAAAGAATCTAGTCTTAAATTGGGAGAAATGTCATTTTATGGTAAAAGGGGCATAGTTCTGGGACACAATATTTCTGATAATGGAGTTGAGGTGGAGAAAGAAAAAAAATGATTTGATCTCGAGATTGCCACCACCAAAATCTGTTAAGGAGATTCGATCATTCCTGGGCCATGCTGGTTTTTATCGTAGATTCATCAATGATTTTAGTATAATTGCTAAACCTTTGTGCCAATTACTGACAAAAGAGGCCCCGTTTGAATTTGATGAGAAGTGTCTAAAGTCTTTTGAGAGACTGAAAAATGAACTTACTTCCGCCCAATATGATTTAGCCACCTTACTGGACCATTCCATTTAAGCTCATGTGTGATGCATTCGATACTGCTATTGGAGCTATTTTGGGTCAAAGGGTTGGGAAGTTACCTCGTGCGATCTACTATGCAAGTAGGACCCTCAATGATGCACAACTAAATTACACAACCACTGAAAAATAATTGCTAGCTGTCATTTTTGCCATGGAGAAATTTCGGTCCTACTTGATAGCGTCCAAAGTCATCATCTACACGGACTATGCAGCCTTGAGCTACATTTTGTCCAAAAAGGATGCAAAAGCCCGTTTGATCTAGTGGATCCCTTTGCTACAAGAGTTTGATTTGAAAATAAGAGGTAAAAAAGGATGTGAGGATGTTGTAGCAAACTATCTTTTGAGGTTAGAGGTCCCACTGAATGAAAATTTTCCTGATAAACAATTGCTCAGTATTTCCCAAATCCCTTGGTTTGCAGATATAATCAATTACTTTGTTACATGGGAGATGCCCATCCATTAGTCAAAACAAGATCGATCAAAATTTTTAGCTGAGGTCAAGTACTTTTTCTGGGATGGCCCGTATCTTTTAAAGTACCGCCCAGACCAGATCATCAGAAGATGCATTCCTGATCATAGCCATTACTCGGTCATTTCATTCTGCCATGATCATGATTGTGGTGGCCACTTTAGTTTGAGAAAGATAACTGCAAAAGTTTTGTAGTGTGAATTTTACTGGCACACAACCTTTAAAGATTGCCACATTTTCTATTGCAAGAGATGTCAAAAGCTTGGCAAGATCAATCGAAGGAACATGATGCCCTTGAATCCCATACTTGTGGTGGAAATTTTTGATATATGGGGAATTGACTTCATGGGGCCATTTTCAAATTCCTTTGGAAATCTTTACATTTTGCTGGCAGTATACTAAGTTTCCAAGTGGGTAGAAGCCATTTGAAGCCATTCCGACAAAGAAGAATGACCACCATTTTCTTGCTTCGGTACCCCTAGGGCGATCATTAGTGACGAAGGACTCACTTTTGCAACCGCCTCTTTGAGCATTTGTTGAAAAAAAAATCCTGTCACCCATAAGGTTGCTACACCTTATCACCCACAAACAAGTGGCCAAGCGGAAATTTCGAATAGGCAAATTAAACAAATTCTGGAAAGGACGATCAGTCCCACTCGGAAAGACTGGTCTTAGCGATTGATCGACACACTGTGGGCCTATCGAACCGCTTACAAGACACCTATTGGGATGTCCCTATTGTTAGATATCGCGATCACTGAGAGGGGGGGGGGTGAATCAGTGATTCCTTAAAAACAGGTCCGGTTTAACAACAAAAGCAAATCAAATCACACAAGGACACCAGATTTAACGTGGTTCACCAAAAGGCTACGTCCACGGTTCAAAGACTGTCCGAACACCGATCCGGAACAGATCTGAATCTATTTAGTCGCACCAACGACAAAGAGCACCAACCCTTAAGTTTCAGATAGCACCAACTATCTAGGAAGCACCTACCCCCTTTACAATTTATCTGCACCAACAGATAGGATCACCAAACCCCTAACACCAAGCACCAACTTGATGTTCTACAGAATTAAAGTAGAGAACTTTTCTACAGCCTTTCCCCTCTACAATCTCTCTCTCTCAATCCCTTACAAATTGAAATTAAAGCATAAACAGAGAGACACTTATCTTATGGACGAATCACCATCTTCATGAGCACATTCTCGTCCACACTTGCTGTAGAAACGTGCAACACAACTGCACACAGCAACAGCACCTTCTTCTCTCCAAAACCCTCTTTTTTCTTCTCTCTTCTCTTCTCTTCTCTTCTGTATACTTGAAAACGAACCAATCAAGCCTTTATATAGGTTATGGTAACCCTAAAGAGTGTTTAAATTAGGCTAGAATTCGTTTAGAAAGAGTCCCAAACGAAATACTTAAGTTTCCTGAATTTTCGTGCAAAACTTCTATTTCTGCGCAACTCAGGTTTCCCGTGTGTTCTACCGGTAGTACTACCGGTTTAACAGATGAGATTCTCATGTCCAAACATTCTGCTGGAATATCAGCCTTTTCTACCGGTAGTACTTGCGGTTGAACTTTCTACCGGTAGTACTTGCGGTTGACAGATGGAAATCTCAGGGTCAGCCTTTTCTACCCCTTTTCTACCCCTGTTCTACCCCTGTTCTACCGGTAGAACTACCGGTTGACAGATGAAATTCTGATTTCCTGTACTGTTCTATTTCAGCTCTGTTTTCTCTTTGAAGCTCTATCAACACCACACTTGTGACATTGTGTTGACAATAATTCCAACACAAGATGATACTTGAGATACTAAACACTTCAATGCTTCATAAGACTTCTCAAGGCATCTCAAATTCCAACAATCTCCCCCTTTGGAATTGTTGGCAACACTTGGAACTTCAACACTTGGAACACTTTGAACCAGTTGACCTTCATGAAGCTTCTCCAGAACCATAAACCAACAGAATCAAGATCTTCACATTCACATTCTTGATACCAATCTCCCCCAAGCCATCATAGCATAACTTCTTCTAGCATAGCTTTCTTCTAGCATAACTTTCTCCCCCTTTGACAACAAGTCCAAAGGGACCAACCAAGGAGCGAATAGGATTTTCAAGGAATACATTGCTCCCCCTTTCAAGCACAACTCCTAAGGCTTAGGAGAGTGAGTAACTCCTAATTTTTTTCGGAGATACTCGAAGACTTCCTTTGGCAGAGGTTTTGTGAAGATATCAGTAACTTGCTCAGTAGTTGGAACATATTCCAACTATACCTCATCGTCTGCAACCTTTTCCTTGAGAAAGTGATAGCGGATTGCAACATGCTTCGTTCTAGAATGCTGAACAGGATTCTTAGAGATGTGAATTGCACTTGTGTTGTCACAGAGGATCGGCGTAGGATCCGTTGTCGGAACTCCTAGATCAGAGAGCATTTGCCGCATCCATAACACTTGCGTACAACAAGTTGCCGCTGCAATATATTCCGCTTCCGCTGTAGAAAGGGATACTGAATCTTGTTTCTTACTGTGCCATGCCACCAACCTTTCACCGAGATAGAATGCACCACCGCTTGTACTCTTGCGATCATCTATACATCCAGCCCAATCGGCGTCAGAGTATGCAACAAGAGTGAAGGATTTGCCTTTAGGATACCAAATGCCAAGCTCCATGGTACCTTTCAGATATCAAAATATCCTTTTTACTGCTGTAAGGTGCGTCTCAGTTGGTGATGCTTGAAATCGAGCCACCATACATACTGCTTGCAGAAGATCCAGTCTTATAGCAGTCAAATAAAGCAAGCTTCCTATCATAGAACGATAAGTGGTGTGATCAACGGACGAACCCTTATCATCTTTGCTTAGCTTTGTGTTCGTTGTCATTGGTGTGCTCACTGGCTTGCTGTCTTCCATGTTAAAATGCTTCAGCATTTCCTTGATGTATTTCATCTGTGATATGAAGATACCATGTTTCAGCTGCTGAACTTGTAAACCAAGGAAGAACTTTAGTTCTCCAAGCATTGACATCTCAAATTCTTTCTTCATCTCTTCAGCAAAATTCCTGCATATTTCCTCATCATTGCCACCAAAGATTATGTCATCGACATAAACAATAACAACCAGCTGTTTGCTCAACTCTGTTTTGACATAAAGATTGCTATCAACTAGTCCTTTTCCAAAGCCGATCTTGCGGAGATAGAGGTCCAGCCTTGCATACCACGCCCTTGGCGCTTCTTTCAGCCCATAAAGAGCCTTTTTCAACTTGCACACTAGGTCTGAATTTTTGCTAATGAGAAAACCATCAGGTTGCTCAATGTAGACCTCTTCTTCAAGTAACCCATTCAAGAAGGCTGACTTTACATCCATCTGAAATACCTTGAAGGTTTTGTATGCAGCCAATGCAAGAAACATACGAATGGCTTCCAGACGAGCCACCGGTGCAAAGGTCTCTTTAAAATCTATGCCTTCAACTTGAGCATAGCCTTTACAAACCAACCTTGCTTTGTTTCGTATGACCTGACCATCTTCATTCAGCTTATTCCGAAAGACCCATTTAGTACCAATAACTAGGGGTGTTCACGGGTCGAAACCCGCAGGTTTCGGGTCAAACCCGACCCGACCCGTCGAACTTTTTATGGGTGAAAACCCACCCGAACCCGACCCGTTTGTGTCACGGGTCAAACGGGTCACGGGTTCAACGGGTCACGGGTCAACGGGTCACGGGTCGGGTTCGGGTCAGTTTTTTTTTTTTTTTTTTTTTTTCTTTCTTCATGTAGAAGACCAAATTGTTTATGTAAACAACTTTCAGATAATTGTTAGAGAACTAAAAGTGATTAGATGTAATTATGTAAAAATAAAAAGTTGTTGCAGTTGTTTGCTGGCCTTCTTTTGTACCATGGGTAGGGGTGTACAAAAAAAAGTAGTTGCGGTTTGACTCGAAAACCACGTCCAATTTCAACTACGTAATCACTCTCATCTTGACCATTAATTCAGTGGTCACCAATTAAATGATTAAATACAATCAACAAAATATTCAAGATTAACAAATCTAAACAAACTGATGTCAAATAGATGTAATAACTAATAAGGCTTCAAAACGTACCGTGTTTTTCATGTGAGATCACCTTAATCTGTTGATAGGAATAAAATAAAATGTTCCTCGCACTAAATATATTATAGTATACATGGACCTTGAGTTCATAGACATGAGACCAATATAATAACTCAAATATTTAGAAATTGGTCGGTGAACTACATCTAAGAGAAATTAAAAACACATCTTGACAAGTGGGCATATCTCTTGGATTTTTATCCTTGGTCTTCTACAAAAAAAAAAAAAACGGGTTCACGGGTCACCCGGTAACCCGACCCGTGAGACCCGTTACCCGTACCAATGGTCACGGGTCGGGTCGGGTCGGGTCGAGCATAAGAATTGTGGGTGGAGTGACCCACCCATTGACCCACGGGTCGGGTCGGGTTACCGGGTCGGGTCGGGTTACGGGTCATTTTGTACACCTCTACCAATAACATTCTTATCGGTAGGTCTAGAAACTAGTTCCCATGTGGAGTTCTTCTCAATTTGCTCCAACTCCTCATGCATAGCTTTCAACCAACTTTCATCGAGACTGGCTTCAGCCACAGTCTTGGGTTCAATGGTGGACACAAGTGAGTAATTGCTAACTACACTTTGTCTTGTTTTAACACCGGCCTCAGGATCTCCAATGATTTGATCCTTAGGGTGTTGCTCTACCCAAGTGCTTTTCTTTCTAGGTGTAGCATCCTCTGAGTCATCCTTTGATTTCTCAGAATCATTAGGTTTAGCCACTTCATCATCAATCTCACTTGAGTCCTCATAAACTGGACTGTCATGATGAGTTACATTCTTTGATTCACAGTTTTCATCAATTCTAACATCGGCACTTTCTATGATTTTTCTGTTCCTTTTGTTAAGACATCTGTAAGCCTTACTAGAGGAGGAGTAACCCAGAAATATACCTTCATCAGCTCTTTCATCAAATTTGCCCGAATTTTGTTCAAGACGCTTGATGTAACACTTGCTACCGAAGACTTTGAAGTGCTTGACTGTTGCTTTTCTCCCAAACCATAGCTCATAAGGAGTTTTTTCTTCATGTGGCCTGATCAAGCATCGATTCTGAATGTATACAGCCGTATGGATTGCCTCCTTCCAGTATTTGTCAGCAAGCTTGCTCTCAGTTAGCATTGTGCGAGCCATCTCTTGCACGGTGCGATTTTTCTGTTCCACAACTCCATTTTGCTGTGGAGTTCTAGGGGCTGAATATTGTCTTTGAATGCCATGGTGCTCACAATAGTTAGTGAACTCTTCAGATGTGAATTCACCGCCTCGATCAAACCTTAAAATCTTGATATGTTTTCCAAGCATATTTTCAACATGTGCTTTAAACACTTTAAAACGATCAAGTGCTTGATGTTTATGCTTAAGAAACAATACCCATGTCATACGAGTATAATCATCAATGCATAACATAAAATACTTATCTCCATTGGTGCTTTGAGTTCGCATCGGTCCACAGAGATCAGTGTGCACTAGCTCAAGAGGTTTCTTTGAATGATGCTCCTTTGACTTGAACATTACCCTCATTTGCTTTCCCTTTTGGCAAGAATCGCAAATGTGGTTGGAAGGCTTTTCAACTGTAGACATACCTCTGACAGCCTTTGAATTGCAAATCTTTGACATGTTATCAAAGTTTAGATGCCCAAGGCGTTTGTGCCACAACCAACTTTCCTCTGTCCGACTCATCAAGCAAGTCTTTTCAGCTCCATCTGACAATGTATAGAGATTTCCAGCAGTCCTAGATCCAGTAGCCACTGTTTTGCCGTTGCTACACTTTTTGATAGCAAACCCATTCTTAGTGAAGACAACTTCGTGGCCTTTGTCACAGATCTGGCTCACACTA
Source organism: Litsea cubeba (assembly GCA_012931725.1). Taxonomy (NCBI): domain Eukaryota; kingdom Viridiplantae; phylum Streptophyta; class Magnoliopsida; order Laurales; family Lauraceae; genus Litsea; species Litsea cubeba. The sequence continues at coordinate 34,174,277 of CM022947.1, forward strand.
AGCAAGTTGTGTCTCAGTCCAGACACATATAAGACCTCGTCTGATCTGATCTTGTTTGCCTTTAGCTGAACAATACCTTTTCCCCAGATTTTGGCACCATCATTGTTACCAAACTTCACTGATCCGCCTTCATAGTGCTGTAATTTGATAAATTTTTCCTTATCACCTGTCATATGGCTTGAACAGCCACTATCAAGGACCCATGGTGCTGCCTTCTTTTGTGCATTGAATGCCATTTGGACAATGAGAGATTCCTTGGAATTATCTTCCCTTTTCTTTGCCCTCCATGCCTTAACTAACTTGGGTCTCGTTTCAACCTGAAATTGGTTAGCAATAGGCAACCTACAATCCCTAGCCAAGTGTCCATAATTATAACAATTATGGCACTCAATTTTGTGGCCGTTTAGGATTGAGAAAGGGTTCCTAGTCACTAATGGATTGTTTTTAACAAAGAATCTACAATCAGCTCTTTTATGTCCATATCTATTACAATGATAGCAATAACCATAGAATCTGAACATTCTTCCTTTCTTAGGTGGCTGGTTAAACTCCACAAACCTTTTCTTATTGACCATCTCAATACTAGGCTGAATTTTAAGCTTTGTAGCCTTGAGAGGTATGGCACTTTGTTTCATAAACAAAGAAGGTGCAGCTTTAGAGGACTCTCCGGTCTCAAATCCAATACCAAATTTATTGTGGAAGGGCTTTTGAACTTTCAGAATTTCATTGAGTTTCATTGTCCCTTCAATTGCTTGGAGCGCTTTGAGTTTTCGGCTACTTTCCAAGTTTTCAGCCTTTGCTCTAGCGATTTCAGTTTCAAGTTTCATAGCCTCTTCCTTTTTGATACTTATTTGATTTTCAAGGACTTCCACCATTCTTTTATATTCTTCAACTTGAGTTTTCAAAGCAATAACTGAACTTTCAGATTCATGAAGAAGTTTCAGATTTTTCTTACTTGTTTTTCATTCCATGCTAAGCTCCTCAAGTGCGGCAATGAGTTCTTCTTCAAGATTGACCTCAGCCTCCTCTTCCTCTTCCGGCTCTTGCTCCTCTTCTTCTTCAATAGTAACCATGAAGAGAGCTTCAGTTGCCTCGGCTGATTCATCATCGTCTGAAGTTTCAGACGTGCTGTCATTATATTGACTGATGAAGCTTTTTGCTTTGTCCCTCTTTCTGAAATTTTTCTTCCATTTACTCTTATCAACATAAGAGTCATCATCATTGTTTTCTTTCAGCGGACACTTCGCAGCAAAGTGACCAACACCGCCACAATTGAAGCATTTAAAGGGTAGCTTCCCTTTGTACTTTCCATTGCTTCCTTTCTTCAGCTTTCTAACTAATTGAGCCTCAAGCTCATCATCATCAGTATCAGCATCATGACCAGCAGTCTCTTTTCCCTTTTTCTGAACTTTGAAGGCCGCTTCTCTATCAGATGAAGACGTCTTACCTATGCGCATCTCATAGGCAGTGAGTGAACCATGCAACTCATCCATGGTAAATTCATTCAGATCCTTGGCTTCTTCTATGGCTGAGACTTTTGAATCAAATCGGGGAAGAAGAGATCTTAGAACCTTTTTGACGATGACTGGTTCTTTAATCTCCTCCCCTAGTCCACGAATGTCATTCGTGACTTCATTCACTCGTTGCATATACGATTCAACATTCTCGCTTTCCTCCATGCGAAGAGACTCGAATTGAGAGCGATGAGTTTGCAATTTCGCTTCTTTGATCTTCTCATCTCCTTCATGAATGCTTTTCAACTTGTCCCATATTTCCTTGGCTGTTTTGCATGCAATTACTTTGACCAGCTCGCTGTCCACAAGGCCACTAAAGAGTGCATTCTGCGCCTTGGAGTCGTTGTCTGCTAACTTCTTCGTTGCAGCATCAGTGGGTGCGATGGCAGTATTGTAACCGAATCTGACAGTCTCCCAGACATCATAGCCAAGTAATTTGATGAAAGCCTGCATTCTGATCTTCCAGAAGGAGTAATTAGAACCATCAAACAAAGGTGCTTTCTTATTCCCTGTATTGGATGCCATGTGATTTGACAAGAGATCACCCTTAGCGTGTTAAGCTTATCAAGGGAAACTTTTGCTCTGATACCAATTGTTAGATATCGCGATCACTGAGAGGGGGGGGGGGGTGAATCAGTGATTCCTTAAAAACAGGTCCGGTTTAACAACAAAAGCAAATCAAATCACACAAGGACACCAGATTTAACGTGGTTCACCAAAAGGCTACGTCCACGGTTCAAAGACTGTCCGAACACCGATCCGGAATAGATCTGAATCTATTTAGTCGCACCAACGACAAAGAGCACCAACCCTTAAGTTTCAGATAGCACCAACTATCTAGGAAGCACCTACCCCCTTTACAATTTATCTGCACCAACAGATAGGATCACCAAACCCCTAACACCAAGCACCAACTTGATGTTCTACAGAATTAAAGTAGAGAACTTTTCTACAGCCTTTCCCCTCTACAATCTCTCTCTCTCAATCCCTTACAAATTGAAATTAAAGCATAAACAGAGAGACACTTATCTTATGGACGAATCACCATCTTCATGAGCACATTCTCGTCCACACTTGCTGTAGAAACGTGCAACACAACTGCACACAGCAACAGCACCTTCTTCTCTCCAAAACCCTCTTTTTTCTTCTCTCTTCTCTTCTCTTTTCTTCTCTTCTGTATACTTGAAAACGAACCAATCAAGCCTTTATATAGGTTATGGTAACCCTAAAGAGTGTTTAAATTAGGCTAGAATTCGTTTAGAAAGAGTCCCAAACGAAATACTTAAGTTTCCTGAATTTTCGTGCAAAACTTCTATTTCTGCGCAACTCAGGTTTCCCGTGTGTTCTACCGGTAGTACTACCGGTTTAACAGATGAGATTCTCATGTCCAAACATTCTACTGGAATATCAGCCTTTTCTACCGGTAGTACTTGCGGTTGAACTTTCTACCGGTAGTACTTCCGGTTGACAGATGGAAATCTCAGGGTCAGCCTTTTCTACCCCTTTTCTACCCCTGTTCTACCCCTGTTCTACCGGTAGAACTACCGGTTGACAGATGAAATTCTGATTTCCTGTACTGTTCTATTTCAGCTCTATTTTCTCTTTGAAGCTCTATCAACACCACACTTGTGACATTGTGTTGACAATAATTCCAACACAAGATGATACTTGAGATACTAAACACTTCAATGCTTCATAAGACTTCTCAAGGCATCTCAAATTCCAACACCTATATAGGTTGGTCTATGGGAAGGCATCCCACTTGCCTTTTGAATTGGAACATAGAGCTTATTGGGCCATTAAGAAGTTCAATTTTGACTTACCCACTGCGGGAACTGAATGAGTTGGAAGAACTTAGAAATGATGCCTATGAGAATATAAAGATCTACAAGGAAAGAATGAAGTTGAACCATGATAAGTCAATTTTAAGAAAATCTTTTGAACCGGGTATGAAAGTCCTTTTGTATAACTCCCGATTACACCTGTTTCCAGGGAAGTTACAAACCCGGTGGACTGGTCCATCCATTGTCAGGACTGTTTACTTTCAAGGTGCTGTGGAAATTGAAAACCCCAAGAATGGGGATGTTTTCAAAGTGAATGGTCAACGGCTGAAACCGTTTCTTGAACTAAAAGACAAACACACCGAGGAAATCCTGCTTCAGGATCCCATTTACTCTGAGTAGTCAAAATCACATAGCATTCACCCCATTGCAGTTTTTTCTTCATTCATAACATTGAGGACAATGTCAAGTTTAGGTTGGGGGGGTGCGTGTAACTTAGTCGCTTGTTGTTCAACATCTTTTGGAAAAAAAATGCCATAGGGAAAAGGAAGTTTTCAAAGGAATTGAGATGAATTGAAGATATTTAAGAAATTTTGAAATTTCGGAACGAAGTAAAAAGAAGGTCCATTTTTTTAAGAAACCTATCAAGGGAGTATCTAAGCTTGTCCTCACATACACACACGTATACATTTCTCAAAGTTTTGGATAGGAAGCTAAGATGTTACTCTCGGACTTTTCTGGAAAATACATGTGAACCCACGGTTTAGTTCAAGAAAATTTTTATCTCCTAGTTTGGTAAAGAGAATTAATTTGGGCAAATTTAAAATGGCTACATTTTGATCGGGGTCTAATGAGCTTCTCCCTACTCTCTAAAAAAAAGTGTTTAGTTAGAAGTCTTGAAAAGAATAAAAAGTTTTGTGACTAGCTTGGGTTCGTAGCCATTTTTAACCCGAGCCAGTAAGCCTGTAGGGTTATTTACATACCTAGTGCCCTAAAGACATCTAGTTTGGGAGTCATTGGCCTAACGCTCATTACATGGGTTAATTAGAAAGCTTAAGTGACTTAGGCATTGCAAAATCACATGTGTGTGTTTAAAAAAATATTTATATATATAGAAAACAAAACAAAAATAGAAAGAGGAATGGAGAAACTTTTCAGCCCTAAGAGCAGTGTGCAGCCGTCATAATAACTTTGACTGGAGGAAATCTATTTTGGCTAGATTTTGGGGAACCGAACAATTTGAAGGAATTTTTTGTATTGTGGCATTGGCGTGGAAAGTTCAGGACCTGTTAGTGATGTGTACTTAATCTCACTGTGCACACAAGTCTTGGTATGAATTTGATAAAAAATTTAAAAATCGAATAGTGGACCAGATTTTGAGAAGTCTGGACTTTTGATTATTCTAGATTTCGAAAATATCCGACAAGAGTGGAGTTTCTTTTGAGAAATTTCTCTTGCCTTGAATATATATATGACAAAAAAAGGAAATTTTATGGGTAGATTCACTGCAAACCCTCACAAGGCACAACTCGTCCACTAGGGGGAACCTAGGGGTTTAAGGGCTTGTTACATATGCTAAATGCAACCGAGAATACCAGTGAATGTGGTTTTGTATTCATATTTACTTGTTTTTCTTAGATTAGGTCAAAGAACTTCAAACCTTTTCACTCAAAACTTTAGCTAAGGGACTAGCAAAATGCTAGTAGGGGGGGTGTGTTGAGTTCATGAATTTGCATATTTACACATCATTTTAGGAAGAATTAGGGGTTTAATTAGGTGAATTGCATCATTATTCATCTAATTTTATCATTTCAAGCATTTTCACCTAGAAACCTGAATTTCCATATTTTTCATACTTGTTCTGATTAACTTAGAATGTTTTGTAATTTTTCTCCGAAGAGTCCCACTTGGAGTAGAACTCTGTTCGTATGGGTCCTGCTTCAATATGGGCTTTTCAGTATTTGATGTGTTGAATTAGAATGTGCAGAAAATGAGAATTGAAGACCTCTGTCATGGGACCTACTTTCAAGCACACAGGCATCTTGGGCCCTACATTGCTGAATTGAAGCTCGAAAAGGAGTAGATTGAAGAATTCATGAAGTAGACCCCACACAAATGAAAATCAATCAAAGGGGGTCCACTCATCATATCAGTTAAAGAGTCCTAACTACAATAGAAGACTTCTCATAGGGCCCACTGTTCAAGCAGATGAAATGCCCCACATGGCAGGGTCTGCAGTAGTTGTAGATTTGAAATTATTAATGGATAATTCAAAGAGTACAAGTTTGATTGGAACAAAAGTAGAAGAGTTTGAATCATCCACATATGATCTCCTTTCAAAAATGAAAGTTGTGTAGAGATAGAGTCCATTGCAAATCAAATTTCAAAAGTAATTCCATTTTTCTCAGGACAACTCATCTTCAAATGGCCATAACTTTCAATCTGACTGTTGGATCAATGAGATTTACCTACCGTTGGAAAGCTTATTCAGCGTAGATATTTGTGGAATCTAAAAATGTGCAAATCGGAGCTAAATTGGCAAAGTTATGGGCCCGGATATTTTCATGCTCTTTTTTAGGCGGGATTGCAATTAAATCCACACCGTTGATAATCTATTGCTGCACATCCCTTGTGGGAGCTCTTCTGAAAATTAGCCAAGCCATCCAGAGGTTTCTAGAAGTTTCTACCTTATTCAAATTCAGAGTGGATAAGAGATATACCTTATCAAAGAAGATAAACCAAATCTGTAGAGAAGGTGTCTAGGTTTATTGTATCTGTAAGATAGCCGGAGTTATAAAAGGAACCAAAAGGAAGCATATGAAGGAACCCTCCCTTGGACGTCCTCTCTCCTCATTCTCTCTCTCCTTTTTTTTCTCTTTTCCATTAGATTTATTTTGGTAGCCTTGTGCCATGTCCAAGGATTTATTTTGAAGGATAATTTTTGTGAAGGAGGAGTGGTAAAGATATATTTTTTAATGACAAATCAAGAATCATTCTTTGCAATGGCGGGCTAATTCTCTTAATTAGAGCGATGGATGAAGATAAGTAACTTCTTTTTATTTGTTTAGTAATTTTAATTTATGTTTCATGATTTTGTGCTTAATTATTAATAGGCTCGTCTTCGCGCCCTAGGCAAATCTCCATTTTTTTATTTCTAAAAATAAAAATTAATTTTTGATTATTCATGCTTAGGTTTGATAGGCCATGCTTAGGCTTTAGATCTTTTGATGGTTTATGCTTAATTTTGATGGGTAGTGCTTAAATTATTTTTATTCTTTTATGAGATGAAGGAAGTCTTGAGTTTTGAGTTTTTACGATTAAAAAGGGATTTTAAAAGTCAGATTTTCCAAAGTAAAAACTGAAATAAATTAGGGTTACTTGATAAATAGTTTGTGGATGCTTATTGGATTCCTATGCTCTAATCACTTTCGTTAATTGGTAGATTTCATATTTCTAAATTAGTTGCTTTTTTTATTTCTAAATACTCAAAACTTTCCTTAATTGTTAGTTAATTAGTTTTCTTAATCTAAAAGTTTCTTTGATTAGCTCCCTGTGGGATCGACTCGTTTTTGCCATTGTCTCATCTAGCCATCCGTACATTTGCGGTATTTTATGATTGATAAAGATCACATCATTAACCTTGGAAAGGAATTTCAGCATAATGTTTCTAAAGCCGACTGTATTCTATACTCATCCTCAACAATCCTAGTTTTTTATTGGGTAGTGGAACGACATAATGCGGGTCGTATTATGAAATAGTTTGGTCTTAATTAGGAAGTTCCTCCACTGTTTAGCATGGCCTTTGCAAGAGTGGAGCGAGTAGAAATGATAGTGTACGATTACAGTGCAAGTGGAAGGGGACCTAGTTATTCACTTTGGGACAGTAGATGCAAATGGGTTCTGAAAGGAAAAAAATCATCTTCATTAGTGCATACTGATGAGTATATGCATTGGTATCTGGCCAACACCATTATGCATATCGACCTGGGCCAAGCTCATGAGGAGATTGATACAACAAAGACCCAACGTGATGAACATGAGGGTTGCTATCCACAGAAACACGTAAGAGGTGGATAAATTGCTGAAGGATTTTATTTAGACATGCCACATGCCTAATGGCTGATTTTCTTTACATGTCCGCAGGTAATGGAACTCCTACTTCATATGGAGAGGTCAGTTGACCAAGCCGTACGGAAGAAAACTTTAATTGAGGATTTTCAGAATTCCTAGATCAGGAATATCTTCAATTTCATATCTGGGTTGACTATAAAATTCATCAAAGTTAAGGACGGTTTGTTATGTAGCTCAGCATTAGAAAATGTAAACCACAATACCATTGGTTTATTGTTATTCACTTTTAGTTTCACTGACACATTTGTCATTCTAAGCAAGTTTGGAATACTTTGACAAAAATATATATATATACAAAAAAAAATTAGGATAAAGAGTCCGGTGACAAAAGGAGGGCTAAAAAGGCTGCAGTCAAAAGTCCAGGGCAAATGACAGGAAAGAAACAAAATTGTCTGAAGTGCAACAGTGATATGTTCTAGTGGAACCTTACATGCACCCCACTGAAGAGACCCCTGAGGTGGCCAAAGGGAATTTTCCAATGGAACCAGACTTTATAGATAGACACACCTCTACACCGGTCGAGAATCTCAATGAACCTATAGTGGTTGATATCTTCTCCACCCCTCGACGGCCAACAACCTCGCAGGCAATTATAGTTTCACCAGTGAGGGCGTCCATTGATTATCAGGTTTGGAGGTTAAAACGATTGCCCCGTACAAGGAAGATTCCAGAAATGTTTGATGACTACTTACACTCAATGGGTGGATCGGAGTATTCTCTCTCCAAAAGGGACATGTTTCTACTGAAGAGTTTCTGTAAGGTCTGTGACCTTACTGGGTCAGTTGGGCCCAATAACCGACCCGTTGACCCGTTGAATTTGTTATTATTTTATTTAATTGTATTTTAGATATTTAAGTGGGTTTAGATCATGAGCGAGTTTCTTTTAGCATTAGAATAGTATCTGCGAAGTCTCGTTTGATTCCGAGTTCGTTTGATCATAGTAGGGGGTAGTTTGAAATTTAGGAAAAATTGAGTGTTTTTCCGAAATATTCCAAACGCCGTGACTTTGGGTTCGTTGGAAAGGTCTCGTTGTTCTGATGAGTTTTGTCTCTTGACTCGTCACGATCCGACGATCAAAAGACCTTCAAGTGGTCCATCCTTCACCGGACCCACTAAATGGGCAAATTAATATTTTTCTCTCTTTCTCTTCTTCTTAATCAGGGATTAGCCCTAATCCTATTCTTCTCTGCAACTAAAGCAACCGTAGCCTCCCATCTTCTTCTTCTTCCTTTCTCAAGCCGGAACTCTAGCCCGGAGAGATCAACTCCACGATCCGAACCGCTCATCTTCATCCTTGCGATCCCCTCTTGCTTCCGGTACCAATTTGGTAAGACTTCTCACAATCTCATATTTTTACCTTATCACTTCTTTGGTTAGATTAGGTCCGATTTTGATTCTTTTTCTTTCTTTCTTCTCCTTTACGTTCTAGGTGGTATTTGTTCGGGTTAGATTGTTGATTTTGGGGTAGAAAAGCTTATCCTCAAATTTCACCCAATTCCAATCTTCTTCTTGGTTGAGGCAAGTAGATCTGCATTTCATTTATAAGCATGTATGTTTGTTTCTATTTGATTGGCTAAGTATCTTGTAGATTTCCCTTAATTCCAAGCATGTTTCATTTTGATTTTTGGGAAAAATATATGTTAGGTTAGATTTTTGGAAAAATGGATAAATTGATGATAATAGGTTGCTAGAATTGTTTATGTAATGGAATGGATGGAATGAATTGTTGGGAGAGTAGGAGGCTCTATTTTATGCAGGTTATAGCCTCTGAAAAGGCTTAGAAATGGAGGAGAATGATTGGGGACGAAATGGTTTTAGAAATGGCCCGAAACTGTGCAAATTCCGCGATTTCGGTCAACCGAAATTAGGTTTTCGGTCAGCCGAAAACCCATTTCGGTCAGAAAACCCGAGAGCATGTTTTAGACTTATTTTGTACAGAATTTCAGTCAGAATTTCGGTTAGCCGAAATATGAAATTCGGTTAGCCGAAACCAGCATGAGGGTCAGCCGAATTATCATTTTGGAATGCGCATAACTTTTAATCCGCCTGTTGGAATTCTACGTCTAATATACCGTTGGAAAGCCCTTGAAATGTAGAATCCAATGGTTCTGGTTTCATCACAATCAGAGGTCAGGAAGTGATGTAAATACTTGGATTATTAATCCAGCTCATATTTTATTGGAAATGAGACCTGTAACCTAGGATTTAGGACTTAGATGCTGGAAACCACTAACTTACTATTACATGACCATAAATGAGATTGAAATCGAATCACATGGCTTGGTGTGAATTCGATGGGTTGTCTAGGTATTCGTGTATTACGAATGCTCTAACCGAATATGTTTGGAACTGAATCGTTCGGTACTTCACATGATTATACACCAAGGGATGTTTCCCTAATAGTATCGTCGATCCAAATTCCACACGTACTTTGTTAGGATTATGGAATACAGGGATGACACCACTTGCCTAGGATTGGATTGTAATTTCTCCTTGACTTGTGACTTGTATCCGTTGTTAATGTTCCTTGTACACTCTCTTGGCATAAAACACTTAACAAATTATGAAACATAAATTCTTATAGAACTTAGGACTTGGACCTGACTTAGAGTATACTTAGGAACCTGTGTCTTGTATTGATAAACATGACTGGCTACTAATGAAAGGGATTATCACGTGGATCACTTGTCTTGTATTGTCTTGAATAAGAAAATCCCTATGATCTTGTCTTGTACTTGGAACTAGCCAGGCTTGCTTGTCTTGTTATTCTTGTGTCAGAACCACTTTGTTATTGTTTGCATATCATGGCCATCTGCAGTTTGGGGTTTAATGACGAACCGGTTACTCGGTTGTCGGGGTGGGCAATCGGCGTAGGACGGCATCCATGGCGTTGAATAGCTGGGAGCGGGCTAGGACCGTGCTGCTATTCACAGGACAGGGAGCTAGGATCCCACTGGAGCCGGACTTTGGTATCAGTAGTCCAAGGGGATTGTTACTGGTACCCCGGGAGGTGGCTTTGGACATCCTCGGAGTCTCCCTTTTGTTATTGTTTTGCATTTGCATGGATAGTGGTTATTGTTAGATGTTTGCTAGGATCCCTATTATTGTTTCTATGGCTTATTAATCTTGCTTTATGCCTAGTCTCACATCCTTGTGTTCAGTTAATCATATACTTGTCATTATTCTACACTTGATGCATGTTGTGTTTATTATGCTTTGTATATCTATTGTTCAACATGTCGTTGACTCTGTTCCTTGGTGTGCAGACACATCAGGTGACTTCTACTTTGAGGAGCAAGCCGGTGAGGAGATCCCAGAGGATCTCCAACCAGCAGAGGAGGCACGAGAGTGGCGTGCCGATGACGTAGAGTAGCGTCATCATATCCTGGCACAAGAGAGATACATTTGGGATCCATTAGATTATATTCTTTTATTTATTCTCTCGTTGGACCTTTACATTATTGACTTCTGTTCTTTATCGACCTTGTTTATTGGGATGGTCAATGTAATAAATTAACTTATCTCTTTAGTTTTATTCATTTACTCTTGCAACTTTAATGTTTAATGAGAAGAATTATTCACTGATGATATTCATGAATGTCTTGAGGCTTGAAATATTAAATCCTCACCACGGACTTACGATCCGTGGGCCCAAAGGATAATTTTTTAATTAGTCCTAAATTCACTCGACGTGACAGGTTCAAACAATATTTCAATGAGAGGTTAACCTTTTTTTACTGCACCTTCCTATTGGTTTCATTCCATACATGATCTTATGTATAATGCATATTGCAGGAAGGAAAGGCTCGACATTGTATGCACATTGGTAGCCAACAAAGTGATGCAATCTATTTTGGAGGAGGAAATTTGGTTCGACACCAATATTTTGTATTATTGGTTTGATGTGTTGAGGGAGAAGTGTCAAACGGCCTTTTTGGCAGACCCGAACATTTGTGTAAGTATATAGTTTCCATAAGCAATAGTGTCAGACCTTGACCCAGGTTTGCAATGATTAGCATCGTTTAAGCCGAGATTAGATCTTAAGTGCTATTAGATGGCGTTTAGCCTAGATTGTGAGCTCGATAGATTTTCCATAGCTTTGGGAATTTTCGAGAGTCCTTGAATTTAGCTTGACATAGGCCGGGGGTGGCATGTGTAACCCATGTGCATGTGGGGAGAAATTATTCTTGATTTTTGGAAAATTATGATTTTTAATTCTTTTGAAAATGACACTTACAACTTTTAAGTTCTCTCCGTCCATATTCGAAACTCAAAAATCGATTTTTTTTAACAAAAAGGGCAAATCAGACTTTTCACCTTGAAATCTGGGCATGAATTTCAATTTTGTAAAATCATGTGAAATTTATATTTTTGGAAACTAGATTTTTCGACGATCATTTTACTCTCTTTCGTCGATCTCATCCGGGATCCGTATGATGGGTTCTAAGCCCTTGAAGGTTAGTGGCCTGGTGGGGCCCACACCCCACCCAACTCAAATGCAAACCCACGTATATCTTCTCCCTCACTTCTACACTTGCATGTTTTCAAACCAGTCAAGAGCCAAGAGAGAACCCAGCCCTTCTTCTTGCTTTCTCTCCTTTGCATGCTGATTGTTCTTTGACCAAAATGAAGATTTGAGTGCATTTTCCTCTTTCCCATCTCTCAAGCTTTCTCTTGGTACCGTTTTCAAAGGATTTCAGTTGGGTTCTTTTCCTCCTTGAGGTTCTTCTCCATTGTTAGAGCTTCTAGAGGTAAGTGATGGTTTTCATCTTCCAACAATGGTTTTGTGGAGTCCATTAGAGATCCAATATCATGTATGCAAGGCTTCCTAAGGAGGGGCCCTTTCTTTTTCAAAAACTTTGATTTTGAGCTCTTTTCTTGGGGCTTCTTGTAAAATTGGAGGTTCAGCTGAGAGAGGTGTGTTTGGGAGATCTCTTTGAGTGCATTTTGAGCCAAGGCAAGTGAATGAGTGAAATATGAAAGTGCATGCAATGATTTATGGATTTTTATTCTTGATTTTTTGTTTATGAACTTAAAGTGGTTAATCTTTTGAAATTGTGATTTATAAACCAAATTCTCGTTTTGCGATTGTATCGTCCTGAAAAGAATGTTTCCAAGGTTTTGATTTATAACCTAGTTTGGGAATCATTGCTTGAATCGTGTTTTCATACACATCATGTCGAGACTACTATTTCGTGAAATCTTGTGAACGAGCGTGCGTGTACTTGATATAGAGTGAGTAGTACCCGAATTTGAAAGTATGTATATTTTCATGTCGGCTCCACTCAACTTGGACGACCATTGCCGGTCTGATCAACCGCCCTGGGTCCTTAAATCTTGTGCCAACATTAGTTTGGAAATACGTACGTGCTTGCTTGTTTAGCCCGTTCCACGGCGGGACTCGTGTGTGGTTCTCAGTTATAATGGGCTACTACAATTATGATAGTGTCTCCCTTCACCATGCGTGACGGAGAATCGTGAGTGCTCTCGTTACTTAGTGTGACGAAGAATATAGCTCCATGTGGTTGCCAAGGTATTGTTTTCAAATGGTCATCTTGATTTATAATCTGATCTTATAAATGATACTTTTATTCGGCTTCTCTCTTTCGTACATGTTGTTTCATTATTTCAAAACTATTGATTTATAGCATGATTATACTTCATTCTTTTGCCTGCCAGACTGTCGTGTCTGCCCATTCATTTTGGTGCTTGTCACGGCCCCAAACCCAATTAGAGAATAAATTGGATCCGGGGTGTGAAATTTAGGGCAAATTAAAAATTTTTACCCTTAATGCCCAAGGATCGAAGTCCGCTATGAGGATTGTGTAGTTGAGCCTCATTAACAAATTAATCATGGGACTTGTCCGGTAAACCCAACATTAAACCTGTAGAAATATCAAAGCAAATATGGATTCCATCCCATGTTTTGCTGGATTTCGGAACCCATTCCTTCCAAACCATTTCCCACCAATTTCAAGCCTTTTCAAAGGTTGTAACCTGCACAAAATTAAGCCACCATGCTCTCCTCCAAACCACAATCCATTCATTTTCCAACCCATCCATTTCAAGTCCATAAACCAAATTACCTAATTAATATGTGAAATCCAACATAAACATAAACAAGCTTGGAATTTAAGATTTTCTAGACAATTGGATCATCAAGAATGAAAGTAAACACATGCATGGACAACACATATAGCTGATCTACTTGCCTTCACTGTCACACCCCAAAATCGGGCCGTGTAGTGATCGGACCTTGGGATGGGAAATTTTGGGATTAATTAAAATTTTTGTTGCATTTCCCAAGATCCGCGTGAATGAGGATAATAAAATTCCATCATGATCAGAACATATTTTCGCAGAAGCTAATCATGGTGTTGCGACCCGGAGTCCGTGGCCATCGGGTTCCGTGTCGCACTCAACCAATATCATAAAGCCATCACATAAGCAGACTGGCACAAATCATAATTCAAAGAATACTGAGCTGGTAGTAAAATTCCATCTCCTTCCAAATTGATTCGAAGAAAACATACGAATTTCCATGGTAAACCACTCAAATACACATCAAAGTAATTTGTATGTAAATCATATGATCAATCCTTTCGAACATGGAAAACCACATGATTCTATGTCAAATCCCCGATGCTGTTCAAATTAGTTTACCGAAGAGTACAAATACATTCTTTGACTTGAAATGGAATGGAATAGTGTAGAATGACTTAATGACTTACCAAGGAACCATCTCAATACACACTTAACCTTTAAACATTGATTAATAAAAGAATATGTTTGATGCCAATGAAAATCCACAACATTTAAAATGATAAAGTGCGCATTGAGACTTGAAAGATTCCCGGGTAATTTCACATATGCTCATTCTCTCATTGTTCTCATTCCCATTTCACAATTTCTCAAGTATCACAATTTACCCAAATCTTTCATGGGCTTTTAGGCATAAAAAGAAGATTAATGGGCCTTAAGATGAAGAGGAAAGATGGGGTGAAATGGGCCTAAAACAGGTTGGGAATTGGCCTAAAAACAAGCTGAAACAAGGCATTAAACAGGCCTCAAAACAGGGCCTTAAACAGCCCAGAAATTGGGCCAAAAACAGCCCATTCCAGAAGGTTCGAAAACTGCCAGCCGGGGGTCCGGAATGTGAAATTGCAGCTGAAAAAATCAGAAACTGGCACGAGCACTTCGCTAGAGTGTAGGGTAAGTGGTAGGAACTGACGGGTCGCAAATAAGACTCTCGGTTAGAGAATTACGAGCTAAACATGGGATTTTCCAACATTAAGGATCGAAAACGGCGCGCTAGGGGTTCGGAATGGGAACTGGCCGCTGGAAAAATCAAAAACCGGTACAAGCACTTCGCTCGAGGGTAGAGTAACTTGTAGGAAATGAGGGTTCGCAAATAGGACTCCCGGTTAGAGAATTACGAGCCAAACATAGGATTTCCTAACACATAAGGCTCGAAAACGGCCTGTCGGGGCTTCGGAATGGGAAACGTCTGTCGAAAAATTCAGAAACTAGCACGAGCACTTCGATCAAGGGTGGAGTAACTTGTAGGAACTGACGGTTCGCAAATAGGACTCCCGGTTAGAGAATTATGAGTGAAACATGGTATTTTCCAACACTTAGGATTGAAAACAGCCTGCCGGGGGTCTGGAATGGGAAACGGCTGTAGGAAAATTCGAAACCTGCACAAGCACTTCACTCGAGGGTAGAGTAACTTGTAAGAACTGACGGTTAGCAAATAGGACTCTCGGTTAGAGAATTAGGTACGAACATAGGATTTTCCTACACTTAAGGCTAGAAAATGGCCCGCCGGGGGTCCAAATGGGAAACGACAGTTGGAGAAATCGAAAACCAGCATGAACACTTCGCTCGATGGCAGAGTAACTAGTAGGAACTGACGGTTCGCAAATAAGACTCCCGATTGGAAAATTACGAGCGAAACATGGGATTTTCCAACACTTGGGCTCGAAAACATCCCGCCGGGGGTTTGGAACGGGAAATGGCCTCTGGAAAAATTGGAAACCGGCAAGAGCAATTCCCTCGAGTATACAGTAACTTGAAGGAACTGATGGTTCGCAAATAGGACTCCCAGCTAGATAATTACGAGCGAACATAGGATTTTCCAACACTTAAGGCTTGAAAACGGCCAGTCGGGGGTGCGGAACGGGAACTGGCCTCCAAAAAAATTAGAAACTGGCACGAGCACTTCGCTCGTGGGTAGAGTAACTTGTAGGAACTAACGGGTCGCAAATAGGACTCCCGGTTAGAGAATTACGAGCGAAACATGGGATTTTCCAACACTTTGGCTTGAAAATGGCTCGCCGGGGGTCCAGAATGGGAAACAGCCCAAGGAAAAATCAACAACCAGCACCAGCACTTCCCTTGAGGGTATAGTAACTTGTAGGAACTGACGGTTCGCAAATAGGACTCTCGGTTAGAGAATTACGAACGAACATAGGATTTTCCAACACTTAAGGCTCGAACACCGCTTGCCGGGGATCCGGAACGAGAAACGGCTGAGGGAAAAATCAAAAATTGGAACGAGCACTTCCCTTGAGGGTAGAGTAACTTGTAGGAACTAACAGTTTGCAGATAGGACTCCCGGTTGGAGAATTACGACCGAACTTTGGATTTTGCAACACTTAAGGCTCGAAAACGGTCGGGGGTCTGGAACTGGAAATGGCCGCCAGAAATAGGACTCTTGGTTAGAGAATTACGAGCGAAACAAGGGATTTCCCAAAACTTAGGCTCGAAAACGGCCCGCTGGGGGTCCAGAATGGGAAACGACCCAATGAAAAATCGAAAATCGGCATGAGCACTTCCCTTGAGGGTAGAATAACTTGTAGGAACTGAAGGTTCTTAAATAGGACTCCCGGTTAGAGAATTACGAACGAACATAGGATTTTCCTACACATAAGGCTCGAAAGCGGCCCGCCGGGGGTCCGGAACCGGGAACGACCGTTGGAAAAATTGAAAACCGCTACATGCACTTCGCTCGAGGGTAGAGTAACTTGTAGGAACTGTGGGTTCGTAAATGGGACTCCCGGTTAGAAAATTACGAGCGAAACATAGGATTTCCCAACAAGTAAGGCTCGAAAATGCCTGGGATCTGGAAAGGGAAACGTTTGCCGGAAAAATCAGAAACCGGCACGAGCACTTCACTCGAGGGTGGAGTAACTTGATGGAACTGACGGGTCACAAATAGGACTCTCGATTAGAGAATAATGACCGAACATAGGATTTTCCAACATTGAAGGTTGTAAAACGGCCCGCCGGGGGTCCGGAATGGAAAACGGCCGTAGGAAAATTCGATACAGGCACGAGCACTTTACTCAAGGGTATAGTAACTTGTGGGAACTGTCAGTTCGCAAATAGGACTCTTGGTTAGAGAATTACGAACGAACATAGGATTTTCCTACACTTAAGGCTCGAAAATGGCCCGACGGGGCTCCAAAATGGGAAACGACCACTGGAGAAATAAAAAACCAGCATGAACACTTCGCTCGAGGGTAGAGCAACTTGTAGGAACTGACGGTTCAAAAATAGGACTCCCGATTGGAGAATTAGGAGCGAAACATTGGATTTTCCAACACTTAAGCTCGAAAACGGCTGGTCGGGGGTTCGGAACGGGAAACGGTGACTGGAAAAATTGGAAACCGGAACGAGCACTTCCCTCAAGGGTAGAGTAACTTGAAGGAACTTACAGTTCGTAAATAAGACTCCCAGTTAGAGAGTTACGAACGAACATATGATTTTCCAACACATATGGCTCGAAAACGGCCCGCCGGGGGTCTGGAACGGGAACTCGCCGATGGAGAAATCGAAAACCGGCACGAGCACTTCGCTCGAGGGAAGAGTAAGTTGTAGGAACCGATGGTTCACAAATAGGACTCCCGGTAAGAGAATTACAAGTAAAAAATGGGATTTTTCAAGACTTCAGGTTCGAAAACGACTTGCTGGGGGTCCGGAACGGGAAATGGCCACTGAAAAAATTGGAAACTGGTACGAGCACTTCACTTGAGGGTAGGGTAAGTTGTAGGAACTGACGGGTCGCAATTAAGACTCCCGGTTAGAGAATTACGAGTTAAAGATGGGATTTTCGGACATTAAGGCTCGTAAACGGACCATCAGGGGTCCGGAATGGGAAATGGCCGTTGGAAAAATCAAAAACCAGTACAAGCACTTCGCTCGAGGGTAAAGTAACTTGTAGGAACTGAGGGTTCGCAAATAGGACTCCCGGTTAAAGAATTGCGAGCCAAACATAGGATTTCCCAACACATAAGACTTGAAAACGGCTTGCCGAGAGTCCGGAACGGGAAACGTCTGTCGGAAAATTTAGAAACCTGCATGAGCACTTCGCTCGAGGGTGGAGTAACTTGTAGGAACTGACGGTTCGCAAATAGGACTCTCGGTTTGAGAATTACGAGTGAAACATGGGATTTTCCAACACTTAGGCTTGAAAACGGCCTGCCGGGGCTCTGGAACGGGAAACGACCGAAGGAAAAATTGAAAACTGGTACGAGCATTCCTTTGTGGGTAAAGTAACTTGTAGGAACTGACGGTTCGCAAATAGGACTCCCGGTTAGAGAATTACGACCGAACAAAGGATTTTCCAACACTTAAGGTTCGAAAACGGCACGCCGGGGGTCCGGAATGGGAAACGGCCGCATGAAAATTCAAAACCGGCACGAGCACTTCACTCGAGGGTAGAGTAACTTGTAAGAACTGATGGTTCGCAAATAGCACTCCCAGTTAGAGAATTACAAATGAACATAGGATTTTCCTACACTTAAGGCTAGAAAATTGCCCGCCGAAGGTCCCAAATGGGAAACGGCCACTGGAGAAATCGAAAACTGGGATGACCACTTCGTTCGAGGTTAGAGTAACCTGTAGGAACAGACGGTTCGCAAATAGGACTCCCGATTGGAAAATTATGAGCGAAACATAGGATTTTCCAACACTTAGGCTCGAAAAAGGCCCGCCGGGGGTTCGGAACGGGAAACGGCCGCTGGAAAAATTAGAAACCGGCACGAGCACTTCCCTTGAGTGTAAAGTAACTTGAAAGAACTGAAGGTTCTCAAATAGTACTCCCGGTTAGATAATTACGAGCGAACATAGGATTATCCAACACTTAAGGCTTGAGAATGGCTAGCCGGGGGTCCGAAACGGGAACTGGCCTCCGGAAAAATCAGAAACTGGCATGAGCACTTCGCTCGAGGGTAGAGCAACTTGTAGGAACTAACGGGTCGCAAATAGGACTCCCGGTTAGAGAATTACGAGCGAAACATGGGATTTTACAACACTTTGGCTTGAAAACGGCCCGTCGGGGGTCCAGAATGGGAAACGGCCCAAGGAAAAAACGACAACCAGCACGAGCACTTCCCTTGAGCGTATAGTAACTTGTAGGAACTGACGGTTCGCAAATAGGACTCTCGGTTAGAAAATTCCGAACTAACATATGATTTTCAAACACTTAATGCTCGAAAACGGCTTGCCGGGGATCCGAAATGGGAAACAGCACAAGGAAAAATCGAACATGGGCACGAGCACTTCCCTTGAGGGTATAGTAACTTGTAGGAACTGACGGTTGATGGACCGCGCTCCTGCTCGGTTCTACCGAGGTCAGCGGACGTGGGAGTCCGTTGGGTCTGACCCTTTCGTAACCGGGGGCAGAGGCGCGCATCAACATTTTTGTTATGTGGGTGTGCCAGATTTTCTATTTTACTTGGAATTGCAAGTGGTGATCCGGAGATCAACCTTCGCAAGTAAAATGGAAATCAACTTCTTTCAAGTTTTCCATTGCACATATATTTAAGAAAAGAGACATTTTTCTTGGTTTGCTGTGAAAGGCGATTTTTTGGCATTTATAGCCGATTTTGGCGTTTATAGCCGGTTTCTGGCATTTATAGCCGATTTTGGCGTTTATAGCCGATTTACAATCCTTATCAATAATGAAAGACAAGAGTTGTGATTTTTGTCTCTTTTGAAAAAATACAAACTACAATGAAAAGCAAGAAAAGGAGGATCTAACTTCTCAGGAGATTGTGGGGGACCCGTTTAGATTGACGGTTGCAAGCCATTGTGGGCTTCGCCATCATCCATGCAGATGAGAACAGAAGATGCTATTGATTCGCTTGGCTTGGCTATAACCTCAGGTTTTTAGAGGACAAAGACCAAAAGGAGGTCCTATGTCCAATAAAAAGCCGAGTAGACGGGCTGAAAAACCACGTCTAAGCCATTTGGAGGCAGAAGGAGAAGGCAAGGACCTTGGGAGGGGTACCCCCAAGGGACTTTTGTCACCTTGTAGCGGTGGTCGGTGTAGGATTTCCGCAGAGTTTTCTCTCTTTTCCTTCTCTGAATTTCTGTGCTTTGTCTGTGTCTCTGTCTGTGATTTTTCTTCGATCTCTTTCTTCTTGGAGAGCTCTCCTATTTATAGGCTTTTTAGGTAGCCATTTAGGAGGGTTTGTGGGCTTTTATTGTCATTAAGCCGCATAATGGGAGGAGTTACAGGATTTAAATCTTTATTTTGTAACTCCTTTTTCTTGGCTTCTAATTGGCCGGAGGAGATTGAGGGCATTTAATCGCCTTTAATCGCCATGATGGGAGGAGTTTCATGGGTTAAATGCCATGAATCTCTTGACTTGTAACTCTCGGATGCTTGCTTCTGATTGGTCCATCCAAAGAAATGGATTAATGACTGTAATAAAGCTAGTCAATTAATCGCATTAAGTGGTCGCCGAGCAGTTGAAGAGTCGCGGGCCGTGCCGCGTCTTTTGGGATTCTTCTGGTAATGATCATCGATGGATCTTCATGTAGATCGACATCGGATGACCATGTGACTTCAGGTGTTGGTTGCCAACAGCGGGTCAGTGCCATCTGTCCTGTCGATTTCTCGATCGGTCGGGTAGAAAGCACACTTTTTTTGGTTGACCGGGTGGCGATCAATGTTGTGTTCGATACTTTTGATGATTGACCCGTGTTTTTGACGGATGTCAGAGGATTTGGTGTCTCAAAAGTATGAGTTTTGGAAACTACCAGAGGCCGGACGCTTCGAATCGCGAAAAAATGGTGAAAACCGGGGTTTTCAGGGCCTTCCCGGCGATCCCGGGCTCCAGGGTCGCCGGCGACCCTGGGCCAGGGTTTTTCCCCTTTTTGTCCCGTTTTGTGTCTGTTTTTGCTGTTTTTTTATTCTTTTTTTCTTCTATATTTTTCCTTGACATTTTTGACCATTTATTGGCTTGATTTCCCTGTAGGAAACCTGATGAGAATCCTTGCATTTTATTTTGCAAAGTTTCCAATTTCTTGAGAAAGCCGAAGACTTTGTCGCGCAGAGCTGCCGATTTTCCGTCAGAAGCTGAAACTGGGTCAAACGATGTCGGAATGACCTGAAATTTGGTGTGAAGCCTCCTGAGCAATAAATAAGACCAACATAGGCTTTTGTTTGAGTTTTGAAGCCGTTTGGGGTCCTATCACCAGTAGACTCGCTTTTGTCGCGATGAAGATGTCGCGGTTTGATGTGCGGTCACCCGATGTCCGATTAACTTGAAATTTGACAGGGAGCCCATTGGAGTCATTTTAAGATGATCCATAGGCTCTGTCTTGGAAACCTCCCGAGCTTCAAACTATGGTCAAATGTTGTCGAAATGACCTGAAATTTGACGTGCAGCCCCTTGTAAGCATTTTGAAGCCGTCCATGTGCTCTATCTGATGAGTGATGGCCTCGGCGGTTCTTGCTGCCGAGAGGCTTGATTTAGTTGTTCGAGGGTTGATGTAGGGTCAAACATTGTTAGTTTGACTCGGAACTTGACGTGGAGCCTTTCGGATGTATTTTGAGACCATCCATCGGCTCTGATCGAAGATTTGGTGTCTCCGATGCTTTCACTGCCGAGAGCTCCTTTTCGGCTGTCGGAGAAGCGAAGTTAGGCCAAATGATTTTGAAATGGCCCGAAACTTCTTGTGTACTCCTCTTTTGGCTGTCTTGAAGGATTTTGCAGTTTTTGTTTGATTCTGACAAGATTTGATTTTTTGGAAGTAGCATTGCCTATTTATGGCAGGTTGCGACTTCATGTAGCTCTTTAGATCTTGAAGAGGCAAAGTGACATTTTTGGTGTCAACAAATGCCCCCTCGAGGTATAGCAACGAGTTACTTAACTTTTGTAGTCGATGTGCCTCGAAGAGATTTTTGAAGGAGAGCCTGTGACTTGACCAAGAGTCTTTGAGCAGTCTTTCTTTTTAGTATTTGTAACCTTTTGAGCTTCCAGGGGAATTTTATGGTAGTGAAAGGGATCACGTACCATCTCGAGACAAAGTTTTGAAGATGACATCAGGGATGTGGATTTCGGTTTTGACCTTGTGACCTAACAGGCTGTATGTGGCAGGTTAGGGGGTCGGGTTTGGTTTTGATCGTGTGACCCAACAAGCTGTATGTGGAATGTTGGGGGACCAATTTTGGTTTTGATCTTGTGACCTAACAGGCTATATGTGGCAAGTTAGGGGATCAGGTTTTGGTTTTTGGTTTTGGTCTTGTGACCCAACAAGCTGTATGTGGCAAGTTAGGGGACCAGGATTTGGTTTGATTTTTATGGAATGTCAATTTCAAGATTTTGGCTCAATTTGGTATATGAGGCTGGATGGTTTGATTTTTGGAAGCTCATGGGGCTTGGAATTCTCTTTGTATGGTTGAATCAACTCAAAAGAGGCATGGAACCATTTTTGTATGCTCTTGGTAAGAGGGATTTCTCTTTGACTAAAAGCCCAAATTTTTTTTTTTTTTTGTGCCTAGGTGGTCAAACCTGGCTCATATGGGCTAACCCATGGGACCTTAAGCTTTTGAAATGGCTTAGATCTCATATGGTGTCATTTTTGTAAAGAATATCCAAAAATATCTCATTTGGATAGAGAATATCTAAGAATATCTTTACTTGGAGAGAATCTCTCATGTTCCCTTTATTTTGGGATGGGATATCTCAAGATATCTTTCTTTTGGGAAAGAATCCTTCATTGATCCTATCTTTTAGGAGAAAATCTCTCATTGATTTCTTTTTGGGAGAGAATCCCTCAAGATATCTTTCTTTTGGGAAAGAATCTTTCTAATCTCTTTCTTTTGGTAAGGTTACTAATTAGTAACACTTACCTCTTTCTTCTTTCCTTCTTTGGTTTGCTCTCTTCTATAAAAGCAAGGAGGAGGTTGGATCTCTTGCTCTTATTACTTTCTTTTGCAATAATCTCAAGAGGGCTTCAAGACCAAGAGTTCTTCTTCTTCAAGATCTTCAAGACTTTTCTTCTTCTTCTCCATCAATGGCTTCAAGTAAGTTCCCTTTTTCAAGAAAACTCCATTGTAGGAAAAAATAAAAAGTTCTTTCTCTCTTTTTTTGTTTCTTTCTTTTTCTTTTCTTTTCTTTTTTTTTCTCCACGTGTTTTCCCCTTTTTTTTTACACGTGTTTTCTTTTTGCTTTCTTTTTCTTTTTTTTTTTTTGCATTTTTTTTTGTTTCTTTTGTGGGCCGTACGGACAGATCCGTACGGATCTGGCCGTACGGCCACGTGGCCTGTGGGCCATCCCCCTTTTTTTTTCTTTTCTCTTTTTTTTTATTTTGTTTTCTTTCCCCCCTTTTTTTTTGAGAAAGTTTCTTTTTTTTTTTTGTTTTTCTTTCTCCCTCTTCTTTTTTTTTGAGAAAGTTTTCTTTTTTTTTTCTTTTGCTCATCATGATAATGCATTTTTTTTTTACCAAGATGTTCATGCATGTATATTTTTGTAAATTGAATTGTAGCATGATGTGATAGCATACCTGAAAGTTTTCGCAAATTTGGGAATTTGGAGCTTGTAGTGATGTTGAGCCCTTCCTGATTTTGCGGAGACTTTGAGGTTTCGAAAGTTTGGAGTTTCGGAGCTCGCAGCAATGTTGAGCCCATCTTCAAGCTTTCTATTTCTTTCGGGATAATTCCTTTTCTTCGGAATTGCCCCGTCATCATGTCAAAATTTCGCCAGATTTTTTTTAGCGAGATTCTATCATTTTGATGTTTGATCTTTGTCTTTTCCATCCTTTGCAGGTGGTTCCTCCAGAACGAACAAGGGTAAAGAGCCTGCTATAAGCGTACCTCGTCGATCTTCTAGAACTTCTAATCCGGCCGTTCAGCAGGCCTTTGAGAAGGTCCAGTATGTTGAGAGAAATCTGGAAGAGTGCGACTCCCTCAACAGAGATGAGATGAGGCAGCGACTGATCACTCTCAAGGGAGAGGAATTCTATAAGATCATGGTAAGCAGTCGTCCATGGGTGATGGAAGATCAGAG
The DNA here is from genome assembly GCA_012931725.1 of Litsea cubeba. Lineage (NCBI taxonomy): Eukaryota > Viridiplantae > Streptophyta > Magnoliopsida > Laurales > Lauraceae > Litsea > Litsea cubeba. Next base: position 34,198,007 of record CM022947.1, read on the forward strand.
TGTTTTACCCAAGCCTACCTTCTTCTTTGGTGATGCCGTCCCTGATGACATGATATACCAGAGGAGGTGTTTTCAGTTTTCTTTCACAGCAGATGGTGAGAAGAAGACTGTTGTTACCCGGTCGACATTTGATCACACCGTCTCGATCATGAGCCTTGCCCCCACGTGCTCTAAGAGGGAAAATCCTCCAAGCTGGGTGAGAAGGACAAATGTAATCAAGACCGGGGTTTTTGTTGGCGGTTCTCCTGGATATACGGAGAGGTCGCCTGTTGACATGGACCTGTTGATGCCATCCAGCGGCTACCAGGGTTCTGATTATCCGTCGGTCGATTTGAGACCGGTGGGCCTTGGTATTTTTAGCGGTGACGGCAGCAATTGGATCAAGCCTTTTCGACTCCGTGGCCGTTTCAATGCTGACTCCGAGTGGAAGTCGTGGACTGATCGCGTCCTGCTGATTGGTGGCGCCATTTTGAAGGAAGCCGGGATTTTTGATGCGGTCCGTGCCTTTAGGGAGACCGTGATCTTTTCCGACGAGGCCTTCATGGCTATGCTGGAATCATTCCTCCCACAAACCAATACCTTCGTTGTGATGAATGGCGAGATTGGTTTTTCTTTGAAGGAGCTGAGCGCCATTACTGGATTGCCCATCCTCGGCAAACTCTATGAGGAGTTTATGCCGATTGACAGCGTCCTTGAGGGGCAGTCTGAGGAGTTCAGGCTTCTGTACTTTCAGCTCGTCGCCTTCTATGATTTTTTGAAGGAGAAAGAAGGTTTGAAAGTTAGATCCAGCAGTTGGAAGAGTTCTAGCTCTTCATTCCCCAACTTTTTTTATAGCAGAGAGTCTTCTGATAGCGTGACCTAAGAAGCCGGAGCTCAGGATCCAAGTTCAAAGAAGATCTTGGCCATGCAAGAAGAGTTGAGAGATTTATGTGCCAGTACAAACGCCATATGTGCTGACATTGCACTGCGGAGAGATCTCGCTGTTTACCTCACTTATTGGCTTGGTGAGGCTCTTTTTGCTGGAGGAGATGGAACGCACATCAGGCTGCATTATATTTTTCCGGCTTGTTAGATGGCGTTTAGAGAGCAGCTTGCTTTGGTGCCAGCTCTTTACTCCTACCTGTGTACCGAACTGCAGGCTGCTGCTTTTTTGGTTCGGCTTGGGCTTCACATGAATAGGGTATTTTCAGCCCATATCTTTTATTCGTGGTACGTGTACCACTGTCCTGGCTTCCACCGGCTGGGTGCTGCACAGGATGATGATCCTTTGATGATTCGACTGGCTAAGGGCAAAGCCAGTGTCCGAATCACTTTTGTTTGCCCGCATGAGGATCCGACGGTTCAGGGACGTCGAGATGGGGCAGTCTTCAGTGAAGCTTTCTCCGGAGTTGCGGAAGAAGGCTTTTGATTTTAGTGCCTCCCGAGACTCTACCAGGGCGGGGTCAGGAAGGCATTATTCCTTGACGAATGCAGAGAGAGTGGCTTTTCAGCATACGTGTCGGCACGATGGTGTACCGTAGACATCTTTTCGTCGACATCCAGCCGCATGTACCCTCTCGCTTTGCTTTGCAGCTAGGCTTTTCTCAAGGCGTTGTTGGAGCGCCTTCAAGCATGGTGAAGCGCTTTGGAGGTTTACAGGACGGGAGAAATGCATGGGCTTTCTATAGTGCTGAAGATACTACAGCCATGATTTCTTATCCTGTGTTGCTGACTTCCCGGACTGCGGCTTTGCGAAGTGGTTCGCGGAGAGCTTTTCGGCATATCGGGGGCTTTCCAAGAAGGAGCTTGATGTGAACCTGGCATCTGGAAAGGGCCTTGGAAAGTCGGATGGCGTCCGGCGAGAGGAAGTTTGGGCCTTCCTTTCTGGAGAGAAGCACAAGATAGGCTTTCTCAGTGACCAGGGCATCATTGGTTCTGAAGCTTGTTCGAGAAATACCTGATGAGGCTTTAGAGCAGCTAGAACAGGAGGAAGCCGAACTTGGTGCTTGGATGCAAGCGGCACAAAGGCAAGCTTCCGTGGAGTCTACTGGCAAGAGTAGACCATCCAGTGAGAGTCAAGTGGGAAACCTGACTCTGACAGCGGGGCAGGTTCCTCCAAGAAGCGAGCCCGCAGGAGTAAGAGGAGGAGGAGTCATCATCGCAGCAAGGGGCAGCATGAGGACTCTCCTGACTTGGAAGTTCCTCTTTCTATCAATGAGGATGTGCCAGTGGATGCTGACGAGCCTCCAGAGAAGAGAAGCCGAGAAGAAGAGACCGTCGGTGAAGGTATGATTCTTCCTTTTTCTCTTTCCATTTGTTTTCATGGGATTTTTCCATGTTCTGATTTGCTTCTTGTTTCTGCTTTTCTTTTTTTTTTAGCAGAGGAAGACTTGGTGATGCCTGAGGTTCCAGTCGATGAGGTGGTGACGGATCCTGTCGAGGCACCTGAAGAAGAACCGAGGGACTCTGGAGTGAATCCAGAATCTCCAATTGGTACGACTTCTTTTTTTTTTCTTTCTTTTTTTTTGTCTGTGACTTGGTTTGCTAACACATTTCTTGCCAGCTGACTTGCCACAGGATTCCGATGACTTTGAACCATCGATGGACGCAAATGTTGATGATGCTTCTGATGAGTTCATGGAGGAAGAAAGTGTTCCGCCAGTCGTCGAAGAAGGTATTTTGTAGTTATAACCCTGATAATGATTTTCAAACAGGATCATATTCATACCTTTTTGTGTTTCTTTGGCAGGTTTTGAAGTGACAGAGGAGGGTCCGTCGCTTCCTTCAGAACCAGAGCAAGGGATGCCAGAGGTTGATCCAGAGGTAGAGACTCCTGGGACCAGTTCTGACAATGTTGAGGAGATATCCTCGTGCTGAGATTCCTTCCCGAGCAGGAGCAGCTTCAACTGGAAAGAGTTCTTTTATTACTCTTCCAACAGATGATGATATGAGCAGCCGACCAACGAAGTTGGGCGAATCTTCAGCTGGGCCATCTCTTCTTTTTGTGAAGAAGGTGGTGGTGCGAGTTCTGAGCTCTTGGATTGAGACTCTGTTTTCTGGTCACTTAGATGCCGGATTTGGGATGATCCAGCATGTGCGTGAGATTCTCAGGTGATGCTGAAGAGGCTGGTCTAGATGTCACAAGTGCCAGGGCGATCGTTGATAGGATCATTGAGCTGGGTGACAGGTGGTTTGAGACCATTGGTTTTCCTGATGACCAGTTCTTCAAGGAGATGTTCCTGGACCCTGCGAATAAGGCTCAGTCTAACCTGGATGAGGCTACAGAAAGCAGGAAGCAGGTAGTCCGAGAGAAGAACTTAGAAGAGCTAAACATCATTGGGCTGACACATGACCTGAACATCCTTGATAGGGAGGTCGATGAGGCCAGGAGACGTCTTGAGCATCTGCAGGCACAAGTCGCTGCCAAGTGGACTGCAATAACAGAGGCTCGTGAAAGGGAGACTGCTCTGATTCACCGGGTTGCAGATGCCAATCAAGTTCTTAAAAGGAAGTCTAATGAGAACAAACAATGGCGAACTGCTCGAGATAAGCTTCCTGGTGCGAAAGAAGGGGTACAGCCCACTCCAGCATCTCATGGCAAATTCCTGAAGAAGCGTGCCTTGGAATCCTTGACGGCTGAGGCCAAAAGTTTGCTTAAGGAGCTAAACTCTTGGCTGGAGACCATTTTTGATTGAGCTCCTGATTTTGTAGCAGAAACTATCCTTCTCTCTCTTCTTTTTAGTACCACTTGTATTTTTTTGGTACTTTTTTTTTAGTGCTTGTGAACACTTTCCTTTTTTTTGGTACCACATGTATTTTTTTTTTGGTACTCTTTTTTTTGTAGTGCTTGTGAACACTTTCTTTTTTTTGGTACCACATGTATTCTTTTTGGTACTCTCTTTTTTTTGTTATCCCTACGCTTACTTGAATCTTTTTGTGATAAAGGTAATTGCTAAATGGGATTTGATCAAAAGCTTGTCATTTTGTGAAAATCTTTTGTCAAATGATTGTTTTGGCATGGAAGCCAGATTTTTGCTTGTGGCATGGAAGCCAATTTTGGCATGAGAGCCAGCTCTTTTTTTTTTGTTTGTGGCATTGATAGCCGAGTTTTTTTTTGTGGCATCTATAGCCAGTTTTGGTGGCATTGATCGCCGAATTTGTGGCATTGATAGCCGGGGTTTTTGAAAGCCAATTTTTTTGTTTGTGGCATTGATAGCCGGTTTTGTTTTGGTGGCATTGATAGCCAGTTTGTGGCATTTATAGCCTGTTTTGGTGGCATTGATAGCCGGTTTTGGTTTGGTGGCATCTATAGCCTGTTTGGTTTTCAAAAATGCAAGTATCGACTAAAAGTCGCCTCCCTGCTGAATGTTCTTGCAAGTATCGATGGAATGTCACCTCCTTGCTCATTCGGTTGCGAGTATCGATGGAATGTCGCATCCTCGCGGATTTGGGTGCAAGTATCGATGGAATGTCGCATCCTTGCTTTTCAAAAATTTTGGTTTTACGGGTACTGACTTGATGTCGTTTCCCATGATTTTTGAAATTTGTGGTTTTCTCGAACCTTTGGGTTATGGATATCAACTGAAATGTTACGTCTCCATGGTTTTGGATTTTGTAAGTATTGACGAAATGTCGCTTCCCTGTGATTTTGGAAGTGTCGAACATGGTTCATATGCTTCGATTTGTGCGAGTATCGACTAAGCGTCGCTTCCTCGCGATTTTTTGAAAAACCATTTTTTTTGTTTAAAGACACGAGGGTCATAAGCTTTGACCTAAAACCATTTTGGCGGTAAAAGGCAGGGTGGACTAGGGTAGAAATCCCTGAATCCGGATTTTGTTTCAAACCATGAATTTTGGGTTCAAGGGTTGAAAAACTTGGTCAAGTTAGGGAAAGGTTCCTAAACTTGGTTTTTTTTTTTTTGAACAATGAAACGATGGAAGTAAGCATTCTTTAAATTTCTAGAAATTTCAACAGTTGACATGAAAATTCTAAAAAAGGGTGGGTTTAGCGAGCGTGTACCTGGAAACCGGTTTTGGCCGTACAGGCATTGCTCTTACCCAGTTGGGTAAGTCTTCAAGGGTAGTACCGCTTTAAGAACTTGCCGTTGATGGGCAACATACATCTGTCACCTTCCATGTTTAGGAGTGCATATGCGCCGTTGGAGAAAACCTTGTCGATGACGTAGGGTCCCTCCCATTTTGGCTCAAATTTGCCTTTGGACTTGTGAGCGAAGGCCATTGGTCTTTTTACCGCAAGAACCAAGTCACCCTTTTTGTAGGCGCGTTGCCTGACCTTTTTATCGAAAGATCCTACCATGCGTGCTTGGTAAAGTTCAATGCTTTGTTGAGCTTCGAGCCGTCTCTCATTGAGATTGTCCAGCTCATGGAGTCGCAATTTGACATTGCTTTCTTAAGTCATGTCATTTTGCAAGGATACCCTCAAGGAAGGAATTTGTACTTCCAAGGGTACGACAGCTTCGCATCCATAGACCAAGGACAATGATGTGCTATGGGTTGGTCCTCGAACGGTGGTTCGATAGGCCCACAAAGCTTCAGACATTTTGTCGCTCCAGTCTCTTTTATGACTAGAGACCATTTTTTTGAGGATTTTGCAGAGTGTCTTGTTGAAAGCTTCTGCTAACCCGTTTGCTGCCAGATTGTATGGAGTCGAAGGATAGCTTTGGATTTTGTATTTGTCGCAGAACCTGTAGAATCGATGATCCCGAAATTGTGGTCCGTTAGCATGGACGAATCTTTTGGGTATGCCGAAACGACAAATGATGTTGGTGCGCAGGAACTGAAGGACTGATGAGGTCTTCATTTCGTTGAACGCAAATGCTTCTGACCACTTGGAGAAATAATCCGTAGCGGCGAAGATGAAGCGATGACCTTTGCTCGAAGGGAGAGAAATAGGACCTATGATGTCCATACCCCAGGCTTCGAAAGGCCATGAGATCGCTGTAGGATGCAGCCATTCTGGAGGCATGTGAATGTAATCTCCATGAATTTGACATTGTTGGCAGCGCTTAGCAAATTGCATTGCGTCAGCTACCATGGTAGGCCAGTAATATCCTAACCTTTTTATCTGATCATAGAGTTTGGGACCAGCCTGATGAGCTCCGCAAAGACCAGCATGAACTTCTTTGAGTGTTTCTTCAGCCTCTTGTTGTGACAAGCAGCGTAGAAGTACTCCTTTGAAGGATTTCCTATAAAGGATTTTTGAAGGAATATCCAAATGAAAGCTTGGGGTTCGCCTTTGGGTGCTTACCCGTTCTTTTGGATCTTCAGGTAGGATTCCGAACATAATGTAATCAATGAACGGATCCCTCCAGTCGCCGATTGAAGTTTGAAGGATTGAAATCCTACTTCCAACCACTTGGTGGCATTCAGCAACAGCTTGGTGTGTGTTAAGAGGAGGAAGGATTCTTCTTTCGCACACTGTGATTTGCATGTTTTCCCCTTCCTGAATTGCCATGGATGCGGCAAGTCCGGCTAGGGCATCTGCACGTATGTTTTCACCTCTACGAATGTTGGTGATGTGACAGATGTCAAACTTTTGCAGAAGCGATTGTGCTTTGTTGTAGTAAGGCAGCAAATCTGGCTTCCTGACTTCAAATTTCTGATTCATCTGGTTGACGATCAGTTGAGAGTCTCCAAAGACTTCCAGCATAGGTGATACCGGATTCGATGGCGAGTTCCAATCCTAAGATCAGAGCTTGATATTCAGCTGCATTGTTTGTGCATGGTTCCAGTAGCGAGAAAGCGTGTGGAATCATGTATTTGTCGGGGCTAACAAAGAGGATGCCAACTCCCGAGATCAGCTGTCTTTTTTCATTCGTCCTGGTTGCACCGTCAAAGTACATGTCCCTAGGAGGCACTTTGTGAGAAAGTCTCTACATTGTAGACTGGTTCGTCTGGGAGATCATTTCTGAGTGGAGAATCTTTAGGCAATGGATGCTTTACGAGGAAGTCCGCTAGAGCTTGCCCTTTGATTGCCTTTTGTGGTACATACCTAATATCAAATTGTGACAGAAGGATGGACCATTTTGCCAGTCGAGCGTTGAGAGAACCTGCCTTTGTGACAAGGACCTTCAAGAGGTTGACCCTCGAGACTAGGTATACTGTGTTGGAAAGCAAGTAGTGACGCAGCTTTTGTACGGCGAACATTACTGTAAGGCATTCTTTCTCGAATGGAGAGTAGCGATGCTCTGCACCTACTAGCATGCGGCTGAGGTAATATAGAGCAACTTCTTTTCTTTTATCATTTTCTTGTGCAAGCAGAGCTCCCAAAGAGTGATCAAGGGTTTTTGTGTACAAGATGAATGGTTTTCCAGTGGTAGGAGCAGCTAACACTGGAGGTTTTGTCAGGTATGACTTGATGTCTTGGAAAGCAGCTTCACAGTCAGCATCCCAGACAAAGTTTACACCCTTTTTCATCAACCGGGAGAACGGACGGCATTTCCCCTGAAAGATTGGAGATGAACCGTCTGATGTAGGCCAATCTCCCTTGAAGCCCTTTGAGTTCTCTCAAGGTTCTTGGAGAGGGCATTTCTAGAATGGCTTTGACTTTTATGGGGTCAAGCTCTATTCCAGCTTTCCGAACTAAGAATCCGAGGAACTAACCCGAGGAGACGCCGAAGAAGCATTTCAAAGGATTCATTCGCAGTTTGTGTTTGCGAAGCCGGAGGAAGACTTCTCGAAGGTTTTCGAGATGATCTTCTTTTCTTTTGCTTTTGACGGCGAGGTCATCAACGTAACATTCAACCGTCTTGTGCTGCATATCTTGGAATATTTTCATCATAGCCCTCTGATATGTGGCACCAGCATTTTTCAGACCAAATGGCATGACAGTGTAGCAATACACGCCAAATGGGGTCCAAAAAGATGTATGTTTTTCATCTTCAGGATGCATCTTTATCTGATTGTAGCTAGAGAAACCATCCATGAATGTCATTCGCTCGAATCCATAAGTATTATCGATCATTACCTCTGGTATGGGGAGCGGAAATTCATCTTTAGGGCATGCGCCGTTCAGGTCTCTATAGTCAATACAGACCCTGATCTGCCCGTTTTTCTTTGTCACGGGGACAATGTTGGCCAACCATTCAGGATGTTGTTCCTCACGGATGAAGCCGACGCTTTTGAGTTTTTGAACTTCTTGTTCAATTTTATCCATCACATCTGGACGGAATCTTCTTTGGCCTTGCTTGACAGGCTTGATGTCTTCTTGAAGATTGAGTTTGTGAACCGCTATTTTGGGGTCTAAGCCTGGCATTTCAGCGTAAGACCATGCGAAAGCAATCAACGAACTCATGAAGAAAGGCGATATACTCGGGTAACTCATCATCCTTTATATTCTTGCTTATGAATACAGGACGTGGGTTATCTGGTGTTCCCAAGTCTATCTTTTGAACAGGATCTTCTGTTGGAAGGTTCGAAGGTGGTTCCTCCACAATATTTTCGGAGGCTTCCAGCTCAACGAAACCTTCTGGGTTTTAAAGGCATTTCCAGACCAAGGTTTTGTTCCTTTCCACGGGTCTTCTTGATTGGTAATTTTCCCCAGGCTTGCTATGAGATGATCCCTAATTGCCTGTTGAAACCAGGGTTGAAGTAGGCTACTTCTTTTGGAGATGAGGGTTCTTCTGGGTCAGAAGTCCACACGTCTGTGCCATCGGACAACTCCTCTTCATTTTCGGAGAAATCGTGCCAATTGGATGAGCTTCCTGGATCTTTGTCAGGTGACTCATCAAAGAGATATCCAGGGAGATTGATGTCTTCATGGACTTGGGATGTTGAGGCTTGGTCAGTGTATTGACTTTTAAGCCTTTGTGTCAACTATCTCAAGGGAGTGTCGGGATCATACCCTAACCCGTGTGAAGACTTTTCTACATAGCCTATAGAGTCTCCAATCTTCCAGCTGGCTTTTGGTCAAGACGGGCCCCAATGGCGTGAGAATACCGCGTCTTTATCCCAAACCGACTGGGTTTTGAGCGTCATAGCCCATTTTCTTCATAATAGCTTGTGCCACAGAACTGTATAAGGATAGTTGAGGCATACCTTTATTTTGGAAAGGTTCAAGCATGGAGTTTGATGAAGAAGCATCCGATCTATGGAAGAAGATCGGCTTTTCCTTTGCTGAAGTTGCTGGAACAACGAAGGAAGCTGACGTAGGATCTTCTATGTCAGAAGTTGTCTCCATTGGAGTGAGAGCAGGCTGAACTTGCTGAGTGTCAGCTTGGCTTGACGATGCGTCGTCTTCTGGCTCTGAATCGAGTCTGTGTCTTGCATGATAGACACGAAATAGACAACAAATTTGCCCCCAGGCTTTTGCTTTGCCTTCTTCACTTTAGTTGTGACGACCAAAGGCTTTGAAGGTTTGAGGGAGATGATGAAGGGAGTTTGAATGCTCTCTTCAGGATTTACCGGATGATTTGTTTTCTTCCGGTGATTGTTGAGGAGCTTTACCTTTATCTTTCTGGAGATTTTCGGCAAAGGATGCTGTGTGCTTATCCTCTTCTTCTTTTTCACCTTCATACATCTGTGAGTCTGCGAAGTGGACTTCTTTACCTTTGAAGGGTTTTCTGTCCGTAAAGACTCGATGTATCATGCCGTCGTCGCCAACAAACTTGATGCATTGATGTAGAGTTAAAGGGACAACACCATTCTCGTGGATCCAAGGACGTCCGAGAAGGATGTTGTAGCATGAAGGGGTTTTTATTGCATACACAGTGACCTCAGAGATAAGATCACCGATCTGCAACTTGAACCTGATTTTGCCAATAGGCCTTTGAGTACTCCCATCGTATCCAAAGATAGATACAGATGTGTGGCTCAGCTTGCTGGGTGGGATGCCCAATTCTTCGAGAGCCGATGTGGAGATGAGGTTGAGTGCAGAACCTGGGTCGATCTGAACTCTGTGCATAGGCATTTCTTTGATATACCCTGTGAAGTACAGGGGTCGGTTATGCCTGGTTTCGCGAAGTAGGAGGTCGTCCTTTGTGAAGGCGATGGTTGCACTGGCTGCTTTTTTAACCGAGCGGCATTCAATGCATGATCCCTCAGTTTTCTTCTTTTCTCCCATTTGAGGAGGCTTCTGAGTTTTTGACCCGGTAATCCATTTCAATTTGGAGGACTTGCGGGGCATGTTTGTCGACATCCTCATTCAGCTTTTGTAATTCCGAGATGAGATTATCACGAGTGTGCGGAGACATTCGCAACAAATCTAGGATGTGCAGACGTGCAGGTATGTGCTTGAAGTGTTCAATCAAGTCATACTTGAAAGCCTCCTTAGGGCCTGCATGTTCATCATTGTTGCCACTAGGGGCACTTACAACATCTTTTCCGAAGGATTTACATATGTAAAGGAAGATTGGTTGTAATTTTGTGGTAGTCCCGGCCAGAGCGGGTGCCTCTACCAACTTCGAAAGCTTCTTGAGAAGGGTCTTCGTTTGGAAGATTATCTTCAGGATCAAGAGGCTGTCGTTTTTCATTTGCTGAGGATGAATCAGCAGCAGAGTTGCCATCCTCAGTGATTGTGTTGCACGGAGCATTTTCTGGGAACAAGTCTTGAACAGCATCCAGCAACCTTTCTTCTTCGTTGACTAATTCATCGTCCCAAGCATTAATAGCTGGGAATTCTTCAGTCAGGAAGGGTGTGAACTTTGAAGTAACAGTCTCAGGAGAAGAAACCTGAGAGGGTGTCATCTCAGTGAAAGTCACGTGAGACGAGGTGGCTTCAGAAGATACATTGCTAGGCGTCGCCGGAGTGTAAGTGCTCTCATCAGACGATGCTTTGAAGAGCTATAATCCCGAATTATCACATTACAGGAAGCTCTGACGGGAGACGTTGCCTGATCGGAGTCAGACTCATCCTCGGATGTAAGAGGATCATCTATCCAGCAATTTTCTCCATTTTCAGGAGTTAAGGGAGGATGTACCTGGTGGTCTTCAGGGACTTCAGGCTCTGGGTTGCGAGGAGGCTCGTTGACGCGGTCTTGCTCTTGTTCTAGAGCGAGTCGCTGCAAGATCCTTGCATATTCTTCAAGATCAGGCATGGGAGCCGGATCTTCTTCTTCATCAACTCTTTGTGGCTCAACGTGGTTGATTTCCACTGGAGTAATGAGAGGTGCTGAGTCAGCAGCATTTTCTTGTACAGCCTCTTGGTCTTCTTCATCATCAGACCAGGATCCTTGTGGCTGTAGGGGGTTATACCAGATTACTGGCATAAGATGAGACTCAGGAACCCATTCTTCATCGGAGAGATATTCTCCTGTTTCAAGGGACTCCTCCCACTCATCTGTGTAGTTGGATTCGAATTCATCATCGGTGTCGCTGGACTCGTATCCATCAATGGAGAATCCAACTACCGAATTGCAAGAGTATGATGCCTCCTGCATGGCTTCTTTGAATTGAGGTGGCATGAAATCACTGAGAGTGAATTTTCTTACCCCCTTTGAAGTTTCTGGAAGGGATATTTTTGTTGCCTCCAGTGAAACGGTAGAGGAAGCCTCTGCCTTTTCTTTGACCTCTAGTTTTGGCTGGGTCTTCTCTTGCCGTTTGAGCTTGAGGAGATGCTTCCTAGCCTGCCTTCGTTGTTGAGCTGTAGGCTTTGTTTTCACGACCTCCCAATTTTCATCTTCCAGGAGATCGGGATGTACCCATATCGGTTGTCCGTCTGGTGTCAGGTAAGGAACCAGTTCCTCGGACGCTTGGATTGAGTTTATCACCTTGAAGGAAGTAGTGGTCTTTTTCTTCGGTGATTTTGATGTTTGTCCACATGTCACTATGTTGACGGAGGCAGGCCCATAGTTTTTGTCAAAGGTGATGACTCCGTTTTTCCACATCTCGTTTATTTTCTCCCTCACAACGAAGCATTGATTGAGAGGATGTGAGATCATCTGGTGGTATGGACAGTACCGAGGATCGTTGGTTTTGCCAACATCACCCGGTCTTTTTGGTTCAGGCAAGGTGAGCTTGTTGTTTGCCACAAGAGCCCCGAAGATTTCATCAACATCTTCATCAAACGGGTATTTCTTCTTTACTTTTTCTTTAAAGGCATCTGAGAGTTCAGGTCTCTTACCAGCAACTTTATTTTCAGCTTTCTTTGGTGGCTGAGGAGCTGACTTGGTCTGCACATTGAGGACCTCTTTTTTCTTTGGTTTAGAGGTTGCAATGGCGGTTGGCTCTTTTCTTGATGATTTCTGACTGTTGAGGTCTTTAATCACCATTTCAGCTTCCATGGAAGCTTCTAGGAGTTCTCCCAGGTTTTTTGATTTGTTGCCGATGATCATGGAGCGGATTCTGGCTCTCATGTTGTTTCGGCAAATGTCGACTAGCGACGCTTGTGGTAATACATCAGAGCATTTGTATGCCATTGCTTTCCACTTGTCAATGAAGTCATATATTAATTCATTCTCCCCCTGTTTTAGGCTGCACAGCTGAGCCATAGTAGCGGGGTGATCCTCACCTTTCAAGTGAGTCAGGAAGCATGTCTCTAGCATGGCCCAGTTTTGGATTGAGTCTTCCGGCAGAGTGGAGTACCAATCGAAGGCCGTACCTTTTAGGGTACTTGCAAAGAGGCGGATCTTGAGTGCATCTTGATCCGCGATAGCTGCCGTCAGGATCTTGAAGTGGATGACGTGCTGTCTGGCTGATCCTTTCCCCGTATATGTTTGGAGAGTAGGATGCTTAAATTTTGTGGGGAACGGGACCGAGTCCATCGATAAGGGATATGGTGGCTTGATCCCATGCTCCTTGAGTATATCCTCTTCTTTTGCTTTGGCAAGGATACTGTCTACGTTCTTTTTGGTAAGGGCGCGTGACTCATTTTCTTCTCCATTTACCCCATCATCTTGATGATTCGGAGGAGGTTCATTGTTCGCCTGATTTTGGAAGGCGAGGAGAAGGTTTTCCATTAAAGTTTCAATCCTCTGCTGGCCCTGTTCCAACTGCTGGATGCGGGTGATCGCATCTTCTGGAGGTGGATTGCGGGGTGGTGGCTCAGAATTTGTAGCCAAGACATTAATCCTTCGTGATTCAAACGAAGAAACTGTCCTGGTGACTGAGCTGGGTCTCATTCTTTTTGAAGAAGAGCTTGAGGAAGGATCACTCTGCTGTCCTTTGCTTGAAGGAGCAGGGGATTCTTCTAAATGTCTTCTTGTCCTGGAGACGCTGAGGGTCATTGGATGTCGGACATGGATTTTTGTTGCTAATTTTTGGCGCCTTCTGGTTTTTCCAACCATATGGACGGCAGCAACTTGGTTGGGTCTTTCTTTTTCGACCCATTTGGGAGAGACTTGAAGTGTAGGAGGCTGGGTCCTTTGCTTCTCTAGTCTCTTTTGCCGGTATGACGCGCGGCGGCGTATACGACGAGCAATTTGAGCTTCGGTCAGTTCTGGCTGGGCTTTGACGATGAAGGATGTGCTCCCTCTGGCGCAGCAGTCGAGCCTGTCTTCGTTGCAGCTGGGCAAGGACAGGATGCGAACCCTGTCCTTCGCCTGTTGCATCGAAGCTTTGAATTTTTGGAGTTCGGCCCCTGTAGAGATGAAGGGTCGAACTGCAGGTTTGTAGGCCTTAGTAGGTGCTTGCAGAGGCCTTGTGATGCATGATTTGATTTTGGGCTTGTAGGAACAAGCCGGCTCATGCTGGGATGACTTGGAAGTCAGGTTGGAGATAGGTCTCTCCTCTTTTATGTAAGCAAGAGGGTAGAACTGGTTCTCCTTGAGTGGGGCCAGGAATGCTGGCTTAGTGGATGTTTGGGACCTTCTCTGTTTTGGTGAAGGTCTTGGGGACCGAGTCTTGGGATAGACCTGGTTGCTTGCAGGTCGATGCTTCGTGGGGGTGCCACGGGCTTCAGGCCTGCTGGTGCTCGCCTTTGGTGTCACGGTAGTGACACGTTAAGAGGCGAGTTTCTGCTTCTTGGAGGGAGCAGTTTGTTCCTCGGGAAGTGGGAATGGTCCCAGCATCCCAAAGACGATAGTCCGGGGAGTCGAGGTCGACCCGGAGTTCAGAGAGTTGCCGAGGGAGTTGATGCTTCGGCAGCTGATGGGGCGCTTGTAGGTGCGCGCAGTTTGCTTCTGTTGAAGCATGATTTGGTGCTTGTTCTCATCGAAGGTAATGGTAAGCGATGCTGCCATTGTTAGTTTTTTTTCGAAAATTTCTGAAACAAGACTACATTCATTAGTAATCACAAGAATATAATGATCATAAATGGGAAGTTCTATGGTTTCATCTTTTCAAATAGCTCGAGGGAGATGACCCAAGCAATATGAGGAAGGCAAAATGCCATAGAGGGTACAATTGTTCTGATCGCAGGTATGGTAAGCCCAGAATGAGCGTCCCAGTGACTGCTAGAAGCAATTGTGAACTTAAATTCGACTTTCGAGAAGCAAAGCTTGCTCGAGATAAGAAGAATATAAAGTTTGGGGTTACAGATGTGCCGGTCGCAATACAGTAGACCCTGAAAGGGCGTACTAGTACCGCTAGACACAAATGTTTTGAGACCGCATCCATGAGATGAGATTCTCTGTTTTGAAAGGTCAAAATTGGATTCATCAAAGAGAGCAGATGGTATTCCAATCTGAACATGGGCTCAGCGATTTCCGCGAGCGCCAGTGCTCAGAAAGAAATGAACCATAATTTCTCGAATCTGAATCTAAAAATGACGAGTTTTTTTTTTTTTTGAAAGGCCAATATCGGGTTCATCAAAGAGAGCAAAAGGCACTCCAATCTGAACACCGGCTCAGCGATTTCCGCGAGTGAAGTGCACTCCAATACCAGTTGGTTTAACCTTAGTGGTCTATGTCTTTTTTTTTATTTATATATATATATGTATATATATTTTTTTAATGAACTCATCGAAAAGAAACGATGGCCCAAAACCTTAGTCCAACAGGCTCAACATTTCTGCAAGCGCGATGAACGATAGGAACGGATCAAGGTTTCTCAAATTTGAATCCAAAATGAAAAATCTAATTATATATATATTTTTTTTTTTTAATGAACTCATCGAAGAGAACGATGGCCCAAAACCTTAGTCGAACAGGCTCAACATTTCTGCAAGCGCGATGAACAATAGGAACGGATCAAGGTTTCTCAATTTTGAATCCAAAATGAGAAATCTAATTTTTTTTTATATTTTTTTTAGATCTTTAATGAACTCATCCAAGAGAAACGATGGCCCAAAACCTTACTCGAACAGGCTCAACATTTCTGCAAGCGCGATGAACGATAGGAACGGATCAAGGTTTCTCAATTTTGAATCCAAAATGAGAAATCTAATTTTTTGTTTTTTTTTTGAAAAGAGAAAGAGCGGAAATAAATTCAAAGAATTAGAAATTTCCAAAAAATCTCATCTCATTTTTTTTAGATGCGGAATCCAACATAGGCCATCAATTATAAAGTAGCGAAGGAATCGAGAAAAGAAATATAAGCATCGAGCAAAATATATGATATGCAAATATTTAATTTCTAGCATCGTGTTCTCAAATAAACGAGTCCCACCGGGTGTGCCAGCTTGATGGACCGCGTTCCTGCTCGGTTCTATCGAGGTCGGCGGACGTGGGAGTCCGTTGCGTCCGACCCTTTCGTAACCGGGGCCAGAGGCGCGCATCAACATTTTTGTTGTGTGGGTGTACCAGATTTTCTATTTTACTTGGAATTGCAAGTGGTGATCCGGAGATCAACCTTCGCAAGTAAAAAGGAAATCAACTTCTTTCAAGTTTTCCATTGCACATATATTTAAGAAAAGAGACATTTTTCTTGGTTTGCCGTGAAAGGTGATTTTTTGGCATTTATAGCCGATTTTGGCGTTTATAGCCGGTTTCTGGCGTTTATAGCCAATTTTGGCGTTTATAGCCGATTTACAATCCTTATCAATAATGAAAGACAAGAGTTGTGATTTTTGTCTCTTTTGAAAAAATACAAACTACAATGAAAAGCAAGAAAAGGAGGATCTAACTTCTCAGGAGATTGTGGGGGACCCGTTTAGATTGACGGTCGCAAGCCATATGTGGGCTACGCCATCATCCATGCAGATGAGAACAGAGGATGCTATTGATTCGCTTGGCTTGGCTATAACCTCAGGTTTTTAGAGGACAAAGACCAAAAGGAGGTCCTATGTCCAATAAAAAGCCAAGTAGACGGGCTGAAAAACCACGTCTAAGCCATTTGGAGGCAGAAGGAGAAGGCAAGGAGCCTGGGGGGGTACCCCCAAGGGACTTTTGTCACCTTGTAGTGGTGGTCGGTGTAGGATTTCTGCAGAGTTTTCTCTCTTTTCCTTCTCTGAATTTCTGTGCTTTGTCTGTGTCTCTGTCTGTGATTTTTCTTCGATCTATTTCTTCTTGGAGAGCTCTCCTATTTATAGGCTTTTTAGGTAGCCATTTAGGAGGGTTTATGGGCCTTGATTGTCATAAAGCTACATAAAGGGAGGAGTTACAAAATTGAATTCTTTATTTTGTAACTCCTTTTTCTTGGCTTCTGATTGGTCGGAGGAGATTGAGGGCATTTAATCGCCTTTAATCGCCATGATGGGAGGAGTTTCATGGGTTAAATGCCATGAATCTCTTGACTTGTAACCCTCGGATGCTTGCTTCTGATTGGGCCATCCAAAGAAATGGATTAATGACGTAATAAAGCTAGTCAATTAATCGCATTAAGTGGTCGCCGAGCAGTTGAAGAGTCGCGGGCCGTGCCGCGTCTTTTGGGATTCTTCTGGTAAGGATCATTGATGGATCTTCATGTAGATCGACATCGGATGACCATGTGACTTCAGGTGTTGGTTGCCAACAGCGGGTCAGTGCCATCTGTCCTGTCGATTTCTCGATCGGTCGGGTAGAAAGCACACTTTTTTTGGTTGACCGGGTGGCGATCAATGTTGTTTTCGATACTTTTGATGATTGACCCGTGTTTTTGACGGATGTCAGAGGATTTGGTGTCTCAAAAGTATGAGTTTTGGAAACTACCAAAGGCCGGATGCTTCGAATCGCGAAAAAACGGCAAAAACCGGGGTTTCCGGGGCCTTCCCGGCGATCCCGGGGCGACCCTGGGCCAGGGTTTTTCCCCTTTTTGTCCCGTTTTGTGTCTGTTTTTGCTGTTTTTTTATTCTTTTTTTCTTCTATATTTTTCCTTGACATTTTTGACCATTTATTGGCTTGATTTCCCTGTAAGAAACCTGATGAGAATCCTTGCATTTTATTTTGCAAAGTTTCCAATTTCTTGAGAAAGCCGAAGACTTTGTCGCGTAGAGCTGCCGATTTTCCGTCAGAAGCTGAAACTGGGTCAAACGATGTCGGAATGACCTGGAATTTGGTGTGAAGCCTCCTGAGCAATAAATAAGACCAACCATTGGCTTTTGTTTGAGTTTTGAAGCCGTTTGGGGTCCTATCACCAGTAGACTCACTTTTGTCGCGATGAAGATGTCGCGGTTTGATGTGCGGTCAACCGATGTCCGATTAACTTGAAATTTGACAGGGAACCCATTGGAGTCATTTTAAGATGATCCATAGGCTCTGTCTTGGAAACTATGGTCCCGGAGAGATTTGCCGCCGAGAGGCCTGATTTGGCTTCCGAGCGTCAAACTATGGTCAAATGTTATCGAAATGACTTGAAATTTGACGTGCAGCCCCTTGTAAGCATTTTGAAGCCGTCCATGTGCTTTATCTGATGAGTGATGGCCTCAGCAGTTCTTGCTGCTGAGAGGCTTGATTTAGCTGTTTGAGGGTTGATGTAGGGTCAAACGTTGTTGGTTTGACTCGGAACTTGACGTGGAGCCTTTCGGATGTATTTTGAGACCATCCATCGGCTCTGATCGAAGATTTGGTGTCTCCGATGCTTTCGCCGCCGAGAGCTCCTTTTCGGCTGTCGGAGAAGCGAAGTTAGGCCAAATGATTTTGAAATGGCCCGAAACTTCTTGTGTACTCCTTTTTTGGCTGTCTTGAAGGATCTTGCAGTTTTTGTTTGATTCTGACAAGATTTGATTTTTTGGAAGTAGCATTGCCTATTTATGGCAGGTTGCGACTTCATGTAGCTCTTTAGATCTTGAAGAGGCAAAGTGACATTTTTGGTGTCAACAACGGTTCGTAAATAGCACTCCCGGTTAGAGTATTACGACCGAACATATGATTTTCCAATACTTAAAGTTCGAAAACGGCCCATCGGGGTTCCGAAATGGGAAAAGGCCGTTGGAGAAATCAAAACCGACATGACCACTTCGCTCAAGGGTAGAGTAACTTGTAGGAACTGACGGTTTGCAAATAGGACTCCTGGTTAGAGAATTACGAGCGAAAAATGGGATTTTCCAACACTTAAAACGGCCCGCCGGGGGTTCGGAACGTGAAATTGCCGCTGAAAAACTCAGAAACTAGCACGAGCACTTCGCTCGAGTGTAGGGTAAGTTGTAGGAACTGACGGGTCGCAAATAAGACTCTCGGTTAGAGAATTACGAGCTAAACATGGGATTTTCCTACATTAAGGCTCGAAAACGGCACGCCACGGGTCCGGAACGTGAATTGACCGCTGGAAAAATTGAAAACCGGTACAAGCACTTTGCTGGAGGGTAGAGTAACTTGTAGGAAATGAGGGTTCGCAAATAGGACTCCGGGTAAGAGAATAACGAGCCAAACATAGGATTTCCCAACACATAAGGCTCGAAAACGGCCTGCTGGGGGTCCGAAATGGGAAACGTCTATCGGAAAATTCAGAAACTGGCACGAGCACTTTGATCAAGTGTGGAGTAACTTGTAGGAACTGACGGTTAGCAAATAGGACTCCGTGTTAGGGAATTACGAGCGAAACGTGTTATTTTCCAACACTTAGGCTTGAAAATGGGCTGCCGGGGGTCCGAAATGGGAAACAGCCGTAGGAAAATTCGAAACCGGCATGAGCACTTCACTCGAGGGTAGAGTAACTTGTAAGAACTGACGGTTCTCAAATAGGACTCCCGGTTAGAGAATTAGGTACGAACATAGGATTTTCCTACACTTAAGGCTAGAAAATGGCCCGCCGGGGTCCAAAATGGGAAACGGCAGTTGAAGAAATTGAAAACCGGTATGAACACTTCCCTCAATGGTAGAGTAACTTGTAGGAACTGACGGTTCGCAAATAGGACTCCCGATCGGAAAATTACGAGCGAAACATGGGATTTTCCAACACTTGGGCTCTAAAACGGCCCGCCGGGGGTTCGGAATGGGAAACGACCTTTGGAAAAATTGGAAACCGGCAAGAGCAATTCACTCGAGTATACAGTAACTTGAAGGAACTGACGGTTCGCAAATAGGACTCTCGGCTAGATAATTACGAGCAAACATAGGATTTTCCAACACTTTAGGCTTGAAAACGGCCAGCCGGGGGTCCGGAACGGGAACTGGCCTCCGAAAAAATCAGAAAATGGCACGAGCACTTCGCTCGTGGGTAGAGTAACTTGTAGGAACTAACGGGTCGCAAATAGGACTCCCAGTTAGAGAATTACGAGCGAAACATCGGATTTTCCAACACTTTGGCTTGAAAACGGCTCGCCGGGGGTCCAGAACGGGAAACGGCCCAAGGAAAAATTGACAACCAGCACGAGCACTTCCCTTGAGGGTATAGTAACTTATAGGAACTGACGGTTCCCCAATATTACTCTCGGTTAGAGAATTACGAATGAACATAGGATTTTTAAACACTTAAGGCTCGAAAACGGCTTGCCGGGGATCCGAAATGGGAAACGGCACAAGGAAAAATCAAACATGGGCACAAGCACTGCCCTTGAGGGTAGAGTAACTTGTAGGAACTGACGGTTCGCAAACAGCACTCCCGGTTAGAGTATTACGACGGAACATATGATTTTCCAACACTTAAGGTTTGAAAACGGCCCGCCGCGGTTCCGAAACAGGAAATGGCCGCTGGAGAAATCAAAACCGGCATGATCACTTCGCTCAAGGGTAGAGTAACTTGTAGGAACCGATGGTTCGCAAATAGGACTGTTGGCTAGAGAATTACGAGCGGAAAATAGGATTTTCCAACACTTAAGGTTCGAAAACGGGCCACCGGGGGTCTGGAACGTGAAATTGTAGCTGAAAAAATCGAAAACTGGCATGAGCACTTCGCTCGAGTGTAGGGTAAGTTGACGGGTCGCAAATAAGACTCTCGGTTAGAGAATTACGAGCTAAACATGGGGTTTTCAAACAATAAGGCTCGAAAACGGCACGCCAGGGGTCCGAAATGGGAACTGGTCGTTGGAAAAATCAAAAACTGGTACAAGCACTTCGCTCGAAGGTAGAGTAACTTGTAGGAAATGAGGGTTCGCAAATAGGACTCCCGGTTAGAGAATTACGGGCCAAACATACGATCTCCCAACACATAAGGCTCGAAAACGGCCTGCCGGGGGTCCGGAACAGGAAACGTCTGTCGAAAAATTCAGAAACCAGCACGAGCACTTCGATCAAGGGTGGAGTAACTTGTAGGAACTGACGGTTCGCAAATAGGACTCCCGGTTAGAGAATTATGAGCGAAACATGGTATTTTCCAACACTTAGGATTGAAAACGGCCTGCCGGGGGTCTGGAATGGGAAACGGCCGCAGGAAAATTCGAAACCGGCATGAGCACTTCACTCGAGGGTAGAGTAACTTGTAAGAACTGACGGTTCGCAAATAGGACTCCCGGTTAGAGAATTAGGTACGAACATAGGATTTTCCTACACTTAAGGCTAGAAAATGGCCCGCCGGGGTCCAAAATGGGAAACGGCAGTGGGAGAAATCGAAAACTGGCATGAGCACTTCGCTCGATGGTAGAGTAACTTGTAGGAACTGACGGTTCGCAAATAGGACTCCCGATTGGAAAATTACGAGCGAAACATGGGATTTTCCAACACTTGGGCTCGAAAACAGCCCACCGGGGGTTCGGAACGGGAAACGGCCTTTGGAAAAATTGGAAATCGGCAAGGGCAATTCCCTCGAGTATACAGTAACTTGAAGGAACTGACGGTTCGCAAAATGGACTCCCGGCTAGATAATTACGAGCGAACATAGGATTTTCCAACACTTAAGGCTTGAAAATGGCCAGCCGGGGGTCCGGAACGGGAACTGGCTTCCGGAAAAATTAGAAAATGGCACGAGCACTTCGCTCGTGGGTAAAGTAACTCGTAGGAATTAACGGGTCGCAAATAGGACTCCCGGTTAGAGAATTACGAGCGAAACATGGGATTTTCCAACACTTTGGCTTGAAAATGGATCGCCGGGGGTCCAGAACGGGAAACAGCCCAAGGAAAACCGACAACCAGCACGAGCACTTCCCTTGAGGGTATAGTAACTTGTAGGAATTGACGGTTCGCAAATAGGACTCTCGGTTAGAGAATTACGAACAAACATAGGATTTTCCAATACTTAAGGCTCGAACACGGCTTGCCGGGGATCCGGAACGGGAAACGACTGAGGGAAAAATCAAAAATTGGAACGAGCACTTCCCTTGAGGGTAGAGTAACTTGTAGGAACTAACGGTTTGCAGATAGGACTCCCGGTTGGAGAATTACGAGCGAACATAGGATTTTGAAACACTTTAGGCTCGAAAACGGTCGGAGGTCTGGAACGGGAAATGGCCGTCAGAAATAGGACTCCTGGTTAGAGAATTACAAGCGAAACAAGGGATTTTCCAACACTTAGGCTCGAAAACAGCCTACCGGGGGTCCGGAATGGGAAACGACCAAATGAAAAATCGAAAATCAACATGAGCACTTCCCTTGAGGGTAGAGTAACTTGTAGGAACTGGAGGTTCTTAAATAGGACTCCCGGTTAGAGAATTACGAACGAACATAGGATTTTCCTACACATAAGGCTCAAAAATGGCCCGCCGGGGGTCCGGAACTGGAAACGACCGTTGGAAAAATTTAAAACGGCTACAAGCACCTCGCTCGAGGGTAGAGTAACTTGTAGGAACTGTGGGTTCACAAATAGGACTCCCGGTTAGAAAATTAGGAGCGAAACATAGGATTTCCCAACAAGTAAGGCTCAAAAACGGCCTGCCGGGGATCTGGAAAGGGAAACGACCGCCGGAAAAATCAGAAACTGGCACGAGCACTTTGCTCGAGGGTGGAGTAACTTGTTGGAACTGACGGTTCACAAATAGGACTCCCGATTAGAGAGTTATGACCGAACATAGGATTTTCCAACAATGAAGGTTCTAAAACGGCCCGCCGGGGGTCCGGAACGGGAAACGGCCGTAGGAAAATTCGATACCGGCATGAGCACTTTACTCGAGGGTAGAGTAACTTGTGGGAACTGTCAGTTCGCAAATAGGACTCTCGGTTAGAGAATTACGAACGAACATAGGATTTTCCTACACTTAAGGCTCGAAAATGGCCCGCCGGGGGTCCAAAATGGGAAACGGCAACTGGAGAAATCAAAAACCAGCATGAACACTTCGCTCGAGGGTAGAGCAACTTGTAGGAACTGACGGTTCGAAAATAAGACTCCCGATTGGAGAATTAGGAGCGAAACATTAGATTTTCCAACACTTAAGCTCGAAAAAGGCCCGCCGGGGGTTCGGAACGGGAAACGGCCGCTGGAAAAATTGGAAACCGGCACATGCACATCCCTCGAGGGTAGAGTAACTTGAAGGAACTTACAGTTCGCAAATAGGACTCCCAATTAGAGAATTAAGAATGAACATATGATTTTCCAACACATATGGCTCGAAAACGGCCCGCCGGGGGTCCGAAACAGGAACTGGCCGACGGAGAAATCGAAAACTGGCATGAACACTTTGCTGGAGGGAAGAGTAAGTTGTAGGAACTGACGGTTCAAAAATAGGACTCCCGGTTAGAGAATTACGAGTGAAAATGGGATTTTCCAACACTTAAGGTTCGAAAACGGCCCGCTAGGGGTCCGGACCAGGAAATGGCCGCTGAAAAGATCGGAAACCGGTACGAGCACTTCACTCGAGGGTAGGGTAAGTTGTAGGAACTGACGGGTCGCAAATAAGACTCCGGTTAGAGAATTACGAGCTAAAGATGGGATTTTCCAACATTAAGGCTCGTAAACGGACCACCGGGGGTCCGGAATGGGAAATGGCCGCTGGAAAAATCAAAAACTAGTACAAGCACTTTGCTCGAGGGTAAAGTAACTTTTAGGAACTGAGGGTTCGCAAATAGGACTCCTGGTTAGAGAATTGCGAGCCAAAAATAGGATTTCCCAACAAATAAGACTCGAAACGGCTTGCCGGAAGTCCGGAACGGGAAACGTCCGTCGGAAAATTCAGAAACCTGTACGAGCACTTCGCTCGAGGGTGGAGTAACTTGTAGCAACTAACGGTTCGCAAATAGGACTCTCGGTTTGAGAATTACGAGCGAAACATGGGATTTTCCAACACTTAGGCTTGAAAACGGCCTGTCGGGGGTCTGGAATGGGAAACGACCCAAGGAAAAATTGAAAGCTGGTATGAGCACTTCCCTTGTGGGTAAAGTAACTTGTAGGAACTGATGGATCGCAAATAGGACTCCCGGTTAGAGAATTACGATCGAACAAAGGATTTTCCAACACTTAAGGTTCGAAAACGGCACGCCGGGGGTCCGGAACGGGAAACGGCCGCATGAAAATTCAAAACTGGCACGAGCACATCACTCGAGGGTAGAGTAACTTGTAAGAACTGATGGTTCGCAAATAGGACTCCCGGTTAGAGAATTATGAATGAACATAGGATTTTCCTACACTTAAGGCTAGAAAATTGCCCGCCGAAGGTCCCAAATGGGAAACGGCCGCTGGAGAAATCGAAAACCAGGATGACCACTTCGCTCGAGGTTAGAGTAACTTGTAGGAACAGACGGTTCGCAAATAGGACTCCCGATTGGAAAATTATGAGCGAAACATAGGATTTTCCAACACTTAGGCTCGAAAAAGGCCCGCCGGGGGTTCGGAACGGGAAACGGCCGCTGGAAAAATTAGAAACCAGCACGAGCACTTCCCTCGAGTGTAGAGTAACTTGAAAGAACTGAAGGTTCGCAAATAGTACTCCCGGTTAGATAATTACGAGCGAACATAGGATTATCCAACACTTAAGGCTTGAGAATGGCTAGCCGGGGGTCCGAAACGGGAACTGGCCTCCGGAAAAATCAGAAACTGGCACGAGCACTTCGCTCGAGGGTAGAGCAACTTGTAGGAACTAACGGGTCGTAAATAGGACTCCCGGTTAGAGAATTACGAGCGAAACATGGGATTTTACAACACTTTGGCTTGAAAACGGCCCGTCGGGGGTCCAGAACGGGAAACGGCCCAAGGAAAAAACGACAACCGGCACGAGCACTTCCCTTGAGCGTATAGTAACTTGTAGGAACTGACGGTTTGCAAATAGGACTCTCGGTTAGAAAATTACGAACTAACATATGATTTTCAAACACTTAATGCTCGAAAACGGCTTGCCGGGGATCCGAAATGGGAAACGGCACAAGGAAAAATCGAACATGGGCACGAGCACTTTCCTTGAGGGTAGAGTAACTTGTAGGAACTGACGGTTCGCAAATAGCACTCCCGGTTAGAGTATTACGACCGAACATATGATTTTCCAACACTTAAGGTTCGAAAACGGCCCGCCGGGGTTCCGA
The DNA here is from genome assembly GCA_012931725.1 of Litsea cubeba. Classification (NCBI taxonomy): domain Eukaryota; kingdom Viridiplantae; phylum Streptophyta; class Magnoliopsida; order Laurales; family Lauraceae; genus Litsea; species Litsea cubeba. The sequence goes on from CM022947.1 coordinate 34,222,555, forward strand.
AATGGGAAATGGCCGCTGGAGAAATCAAAACCGGCATGATCACTTCGCTCAAGGGTAGAGTAACTTGTAGGAACTGACGGTTCGCAAATAGGACTCCTGGTTAGAGAATTACGAGCGAAAAATGGGATTTTCCAACACTTAAGGTTCGAAAACGGCCCGCCGGGGGTCCAGAACGTGAAATTATAGCTGAAAAAATCAGAAACTGGCACGAGCACTTCGCTCGAGTGTAGGGTAAGTTGTAGGAACTGACGGGTCGCAAATAAGACTCTCGGTTAGAGAATTACGAGCTAAACATTGGATTTTCCAACATTAAGGCTCGAAAATGGCGCGCCGGGGGTCCGGAACGGGAACTGGCCGCTGGAAAAATTGAAAACCGGTACAAGCACTTCGCTCGAGGGTAGAGTAACTTCTAGGAAATGAGGGTTCGCAAATAGGACTCCGGGTTAGAGAATTACGAGCCAAACATAGGATTTCCCAACACATAAGGCTCGAAAATGGTCGGAGGTCTGGAATGGGAAATGGCCGCCGGAAATCGGACTCCCGGTTAGAGAATCTCGAGCGAAACAAGGGATTTTCCTACACTTAGGCTCGAAAACGGCCCGCCGGGGATCTGGAATAGGAAACGACCCAATGAAAAATCGAAAACCGGCACGAGCACTTCCCTTGAGGGTAAAGTAACTTGTAGGAACTGAAGGTTCTCAAATAGGACTCCCGATTAGAGAATTACGAATGAACATAGGATTTTCCTACACATAAGGCTCGAAAACGGCCTGCCGGGGGTCCGAAATCGGAAACGACCATTGGAAAAATTGAAAACCGCTACATGCACTTTGCTCGAGAGTATAGTAACTTCTAGGAACTGTGGGTTCGCAAATAGGACTCCCGGTTAGAAAATTACGAGCGAAACATAGGATTTCCCAACAAGTAAGGCTCGAAAACAGCCTGCCGGGGATCTGGAAAGGGAAACGTCCGCCAGAAAAATCAGAAACCGGCATGAGCACGTCGCTCGAGGGTGGAGTAACTTGTTAGAACTGACGGTTCACAAATAGGACTCCCGATTAGAGAGTTATGACCGAACATAGGATTTTCCAACAATGAAGGTTCTAAAACGGCCCGCCGGGGGTCCGGAAACGACCGTAGGAAAACTCGATAGGAAAACTCGATACCGGCACGAGCACTTTACTCGAGGGCAGAGTAACTTGTGGGAACCATTAGTTCGCAAATAGGACTCTCGGTTAGAGAATTACGAATGAACATAGGATTTTCCTACACTTAAGGCTCGAAAACGGCCCGCCGGGGGTCCAAAATGGGAAACGGCCACTAGAGAAATAAAAAATCGGCATGAACACTTCGCTCGAGTGCAGAGCAACTTGTAGGAACTGACGTTTGAAAAATAGGACTCCCGATTGGAGAATTAGGAGCGAAACATTGGATTTTCCAACACTTAAGCTCGAAAAGGGCCCTTTGGTGGTTCGGAACGGGAAACGACCACTGGAAAAATTGAAAACCGGCACGAGCACTTCCCTCGAGGGTAGAGTAACTTGAAGGAACTTACAGTTCGCAAATAGGACTCCCGGTTAGAGAATTACGAACGAACATATGATTTCCCAACACATAAGGCTAAAAAACGGCCCGCCGGGGGTCCGGAACGGGAACTGGCCGATGGAGAAGTCGAAAATCGGCACGAGCACTTCGCTCGAGGGAAGAGTAAGCTGTAGGAACTGACGGTTCACAAACAGGACTCCCGGTTAGAGAATTACGAGTGAAAAATGGGATTTTCCAACACTTAAGGTTCGAAAACAGCCCGCTGGGGGTCCGGACCGGGAAATGGCTGCTCAAAAATTTGGAAACCGGTATGAGCACTACACTCGAGGGCAGGGTAAGCTGTAGGAACTGACGGGTCGTAAATAAGACTCGCGGTTAGAGAATTACGAGCTAAAGATGGGATTTTCCAACATTAAGGCTCGTAAACGGACTGCCGAGGGTCCGGAATGGGAAATGGCCGCTGGAAAAATCGAAAACCAGTACAAGCACTTCGCTCGAGGGTAAAGTAACTTGTAGGAACTGAGGGTTCGCAAATAGGACTCCCGATTAGAGAATTACGAGCCAAACATAGGATTTCCCAACACATAAGACTCGAAAATGGCCTGCCGGGGGTCCGGAACGGGAAACGTCTGTCGAAAAATTCAGAAACCTGCACGAGCACTTCGCTCGAGGGTGGAGTAACTTATAGGAACTGACGGTTCGCAAATAGGACTCTCCGTTAGAGAATTACGAGCGAAACATGGGATTTTTCAACACTAAGACTTGAAAACGGCCTGCCGGGGGTCTGGAACGGGAAATGACCTAAGGAAAAATTGAAAACCGGCACGAGCACTTCCTTGAGGGTAAAGTAACTTGTAGGAGCTGATGGTTCACAAATAGGACTCCCGGTTAGAGAATTATGACCGAACAAAGGATTTTCCAACACTTAAGGTTCGAAAATGGTTTGCCGGGGGTTCGGAATGGGAAACGGCCGTAGGAAAATTGGAAACCAGCACGAGCACTTCACTCGAGGGTAGAGTAACTTGTAAGAACTAACGATTCGCAAATAGGACTCCCGATTAGAGAATTAGGAACGAACATAGGATTTTCCTACACTTAAGGCTAGAAAATGGCCCGCCGAGGGTCCAAAATGGGAAACAGTAGCTGGAGAAATCGAAAACCGGCATGAACACTTTGCTCGAGGGTAGAGTAACTTGTAGGAACTGACGGTTCGCAAATAGGACACCCGATTGGAAAATTACGAGTGAAACATGGGATTTTCCAACACTTAGGCACGAAAATGGCCCGCCGGGGGTTCAGAACGGGAAACGGCCGTTGGAAAAATTGGAAACCGACAAGAGCACTTCCCTCTGGTGTAGAGTAACTTGAAGGAGCTGACGGTTCGCAAATAGGACTCCCGGTTAGATAATTACAAGCGAGCATAGGATTTTCCAAAACTTAAGGATTGAAAACGGCCAGCCGATGGTCCGGAAAGGGAACTGGGCTCCGGAAAAATTAGAAACCGGCATGAGCACTTCTCTCGTGGGTAGAGCAACATGTAGGAAGTAATGGGTCGCAAAAAGGACTTCCGGTTAGAGAATTACGAGCGAAACATGGGATTTTCCAACACTTTGGCTTGAAAACGGCTCGCCGGGGGTCTAGAATGGGAAAGGGCCCAAGGAAAAATCAACAACCGGTACGAGCACTTCCCTTGAAGGTATAGTAACTTGTAGGAACTGACGGTTCACAAATAGGACTCTCGGTTAGAGAATTACGAACGAACATAGGATTTCCAACACTTAAGGCTCGAACACGGCTTGCCGGGGATCCGGAAAGGGAAACGGCAGAGGGAAAAATCGAAAATTGGCACAAACACTTCCCTTGAGGGTAGAGTAACTTGTAGGAACTAACGGTTTGCAGATAGGACACCCGGTTGGAGAATTACGAGCGAACATAGGATTTTGCAACACTTAAGGCTCGAAAGTGGCCGGGGGTCTGGAACGGGAAATGGCCGCTGGAAATAGGACTCCCGGTTAGAAAATTACGAGCGAAACAAGGGATTTTCCAACACTTAGGCTCGAAAACGGCCCGCCGGGGGTCCGGAATGGGAAACGACCCAATGAAAAATCGAAAACCGGCACGAGCACTTCCCTTGAGGGTAGAGTAACTTGTAGGAACTGAAGGTTCGCAAATAGGACTCCCGGTTAGAGAATTACAAACAAACATAGGATTTTCCTACACATAAGGCTCGAAAACGGCCCGCCAGGGGTCCGGAACCGGAAACGACTGTTGGAAAAATTGAAAACCGCTACAAGCACATCGCTCGAGGGTAGAGTAACTTGTAGGAACTGTGGGTTCGCAAATAGGACTCTCAGTTAGAAAATTACGAGCGAAACATAGGATTTCCCAGCAACTAAGGCTCGAAAATGGCCTGCCGGGGATCTGGAAAAGGAAACGTCTGCCGGAAAAATCAGAAACCGGCACGAGCACTTTGCTCGAGGGTGGAGTAACTTGTTGGAACTGACGGTTCACAAATAGGACTCCTGATTAGAGAGTTATGACCGAACATAGGATTTTCCAACAATGAAGGTTCTAAAACGGCCCACTGGGGGTCCGGAATGGGAAACAGCCGTAGGAAAATTCGATACTGGCACGAGAACTTTACTCGAGGGCGGAGTAACTTGTGGGAACTGTCAGTTCGCAAATAGGACTCCCGGTTAGAGAATTACGAATGAACATAGGAGTTTCCTACACTTAAGGCTCGAAAATGGCCCACCGCGTGTCCAAAACGGGAAACGGCCACTGGAGAAATAAAAACCCGGAATGAACACTTCGCTCGAGTGTAGAGCAACTTGTAGGAATTGACGGTTCAAAAATAGGACGCCCGATTGGAGAATTAGGATCGAAACATGGGATTTTCCAACACTTAGGCTCGAAAACGGCCCGCCGGGGGTTCAGAATGGGAAATGGCCGCTGGAAAAATTGGAAACTGGCATGAACACTTCCCTCGAGGGTAGAGTAACCTGAAGAAACTTACAGTTCGCAAATAGGACTCCCGGTTAGAGATAGAGAATTACGAACGGACATAGGATTTTCCAACACATAAGGCTCGAAAACGGCCCGCCAGGGGTCTGGAACGGGAACTGGCCGCCGGAAAAATCAGAAAACGGCACGAGCACATCGCTCGGGGGTAGAGTAAGTTGTAGGAGCGGGCGGTTTTCAAATTGGACTCCCGATTAGAGAATTACGAGCAAAAAATGGGATTTTCCAACACTTAAGGTTCGAAAACGGCCCGCTGGGGGTCCGGAATGGGAAATGGTAGCTGAAAAAATTGAAAACCGGCACGAGCACTTCGCTCAAGGGTAGGGTAAGTTGTAGGAACTGACGGGTCGGAAATAAGACTCCCGGTTAGAGAATTACGAGCTAAACATGGGATTTCCTACATTAAGGCTCGAAAACGGCCTGCCGGGGGTCCGGAATGGGAAATGGCCGCTGGAAAAGTTGAAAACCGGTACAAGCACTTCGCTCAAGGGTAAAGTAACTTTTAGGAACTGAGGGTTCGCAAATAGGAGTCCTGTTAGGGATTTTGTATATTGCAATTTGATGGATGCATTATCATTTTAGCATCTCATGATTTTTCACACAAGCATTGAGTTAAATATCTTGAAATCTGATTTTCTACATGCATTGTTTTTAAATATTGTAAATCTTATAGTTTGTGCATGTTTTGGAATTAAACCTTGGATGCATTTGTTTTTGAAAATAATTTTTACAAATCAAGCTAGCCTATGTTTTAAAGTTTTCAAATTATATTTGGCTTTTTATGTTTCATGATTTTAAAAGCACTTAGATGATTTAAAATCATGTTTCCAAGCTTGGTTTAATAGCCCAAAAATCCCTACATGAAAATACTTTGAAATGTGCAAAAGTTGGGATTTTAGCCACACTGTCGGTTAGCATGTCAGTCAGGTGTCGGCTAACCGACCATGGTTCAGAAGCTGACCGAAAGCCTCTCGGTTAGAATTCCAGAGGGCTATTTTCTGAACAAAATTGTACTGTCGGTCAGCTTGTCGGTTCCTGTCGGCTGACCCACACCTGCACAACGGTAAATTTCTTGACCGTTGGAATCTGACCATTTAGGTGTCGGTCGACCGACAGGTAGCCGTTTGTGCACTTTTTCTATAAAAGTGAGTTCATTCCTTAGCCTTTGTTGATGATTTTTGAAGCCCTTCTTGAGGCATTTTGAAGCAAAAAAAAAGGGTATCAAGCTAAGGAAGGCTAATGGTCATTAAGGAAAGCTAAAGCTTGGATTAATGAAGTTAAACCACCAAGTAAGCTTTGCCTTTTATTAATCATTGTTTTATGCTTTGTTAAACTATTGGTAAATGATTTTAGCATATAAACTATGATGTGTTGAATCCTCTACTTCCCTAATCTTTGATTTAAGTCATAGGATTCTTCACTTTGATTTCAAAACAAATTTGTTTTATAAACTTTGTTAATCATGCATTGCCAAAATCTTTGATTTCTTTTATGTCATGATTCATTAACTTGTTTTGAATCTTTCCTTGTTGTTTTCATTCATTTAAACCTTTGTTGAATTAGTTTGGTTTTGAAAACAACATTGCACATGCATCACATGTTTAGACTAAATTAATTTCATACAACTTGTGAACCCTTGTTTTTCATATCTTCTACAAGTTTGTATTTGGTACATGTGATTTGCATATTACTTCAATCATATCTTTTTATGTGCATTAAACTTTTAAATGCCTTTAGCATAAATTGATTGAGCTTTCATTTTCAACTTGATTGAAGTATTTACACACACACTTCATGAGCATTCATCTTTGCATTACTTAGAGTGTTGTGTGAGTTAGCTTTACACTTTCATATTCGCCTATTTAAGAGGCAATTAAATTGAGCTTAAATTGTAATCTCTTAGAGTGTTTTGTCAAGACACTTTCTTTGAGAGAAATCATTTGTTTGTAAGGTTATTGCTTAGCCATATAAAAGCATTGTAGAGGTTATTGCTTAGCCTAAGAAAAGCATAGTGTATAGGTTGTTGTTTAGCCTAGAAAAACAACTTTGTAAAGGTTATTGCTTAGCCTATTGCAAAAGCATAAATAGTGGAAATCCGGTCGGGTGTTGAGCACAAGCCGGTAGTGGATGTAGGCATTGAGGCCGAACCACTATAAATCTTTGTGTAGTGGTGATTGTTTTGTGGTGATTATTTTGTTTAAGCTTCCGCATTTTGTATGTTAATCATCACATGTGACTAGTTACTTGTAAAGAAATCAAAATTGGTCATAATTAGTCATTAAGTGTAGATCACCCTATTCACCATACCTCTAGGGTTAGGATCCCTTCGACTTTCAACTCCCGGTTAGAGAATTACGAGCCAAACATAGGATTTCCCAACACATAAGGCTCGAAAACGGCATGCCGGGGATCCAGAACGGGAAACGTCTGTCGAAAAATTCAGGAACCTGTACGAGCACTTCGCTCGAGGGTGGAGTAACTTGTAGGAACTAATGGTTCGTAAATAAGACTCCCGGTTAGTGAATTACGAGCGAAACATGGGATTTTTCCAACACTTAGGCTTGGAAACACGCTTGGAAACGGCCTGCCGGGGGTCTGGAACGGGAAACGACCCAAGGAAAAATTGAAAACTGGCACGAGCACTTCCCTTGAGGGTAAACTGGCACGAGCACTTCACTCGAGGGTAGAGTAACTTGTAAGAACTTACAGTTCACAAATAGAACTCCCGGTTAGAGAATTACGAACGAACATAAGATTTTCCTACACTTAAGGCTAGAAAATGGCCCGTCGGGGGTCCAAAATGGGAAACAGCCGCTGGAGAAATCGAAAACCGGCATGAACACTTCGCTCGTGGGTAGAGTAACTTATAGGAACTGACGGTTCGTAAGTAGGAGTCCCGATTGGAAAATTACGAGCGAAACATGGGATTTTACAACACTTAGGCTCGAAAACAGCCCGCCGGGGGTTTGAAGGAAACGGCCGCTAGAAAAATTGGAAACCGGCAAGAGCACTTCCCTTGGGAGTATAGTAACTTAAAGGAGCTGAAGGTTCGCAAATAGGACTCCCGGTTAGATAATTACGAGCGAACATAGGATTTTCCAAAACTTAAGGCATGAAAACGGTCAGCCGGTGGTCTAGAATGGGAACTAGCCTATGGAAAAATCAGAAACCGGCACGAGTACTTTGCTTGTGGGTAGAGTAACTTATAGATACTAATGGGTCGTAAATAGGACTCCCGGTTAGAGAATTACGAGCGAAACATGGGATTTTCTAATACTTAAAACTCGAGAACGGCCCATCGGGGGTCCAGAATGGGAAACAGCCGCCAGAAAAATAAAAAAATGGCACGACCACTTCGCTCGAGGGTAGAGTAGCTTGTTGGAACTGATCGTTCGCAAATAGCACTCCCGGTTAGAGAATTACAAGCAAAACATGGGATTTTCCAACACTTAGGCTCGAAAACGGCCCGCCGGTGGTCGGGAATGGGAAACGGACGCCGAAAAAAATCAAAAACCGGCACGAGCACTTCCCTTGAGGGTAGAGTAACTTGTAGGATCTAACGGGTCGCAAATAGGATCCTGGTTAGAGAATTACGAGCGAAACTTGGGATTTTCCAACACTAAAGCTTGAAAACGTCCCGCCGGGTGTCCGGAATGGGAAACAGCCCCCGAAAAAATAAAAAACCAGCACGAACACTTCCCTCGAGGGTAGAGTAACTTGTAGGAACTGATGGTTCGCAAATAGGACTCCCGGTTAGAGAATTACAATCGAACATAGGATTTTCCAACTCTTAAGGCTCGAAGATAGCCCGCCGGGGGTCCGGAACGGGACACTGCCATAGGAATGATGGAGAATGCTTTTGCTCGGTTCTACCGAGGTCAGTGGACGTGGGAGTCCGTTTGACCCGACCCTTTCGTAACCGGGGGCAAAGACGTGCATCAACATTTTTTTGTGTGGGTGTGCTAGATTTTTTATTTTTACTTGGAATTACAAGTGGTGATCCGGAGATCAACCTTGGCAAGTAAAAAGGAAATCAACTTCTTTCAAGTTTTCCATTGCACATATATTTAAGAAAATAGACATTTTTCTTGATTCGCCGTGAAAGGCGATTTTTGTTGGCATTTATAGCCGATTTTTGGCGTTTATAGCCGATTTACAATTCTTATCAATAATGAAAGGCAAGAGTTGTGATTTTTGTCTCTTTTGGAAAAATACAAACTACAATGAAAAGCAAGAAAAGGAGGATCTAACTTCCCAGGAGATTGTGGGGGACTCATTCAGATTGACGGTCGCAAGTCATATGTGGACTGGGCCATCATCCATGCAGATGAGAACAGATGATGCTTTTGATTCGCTTGGCTTGGCTATAACCTCGGATTTTTAGAGGATAAGGACCAAGAGGAGGTCTTATGTCCAATAAAAAGCTAAGTAGACAGGCTAAAAAGCCACGTCTAAGCCATTGGAGGCAAAAGGAGAAGGCAAATACCTTGGGGGGGGGGGCACCCAAGGGTCTTTGTCACCTTGTAGTGGTGGCCGGTGCAGAACTTCGCAGAGCTTTCTCTCTTTCTTTCTGTTAGATTTCTGATGCCTTTTTCTGTCTGGATTTCCAAATTTTCTGATCTCTGTCTGATCTGATCGCTTCTTCTTTGGAATGCTCTCCTATTTATAGGCTCTTGGTAGCCATTTAGGAGAGTTTATGGGCTTTAATTGTCATTAAGTCGCATAATGGGAGGAGTTACAAGTTTTAATTCTTTTACATTATAACTCCTTTTTCTTGGCTTCTGATTGTCCGGTGGAGATTGAGGGCATTTAATCGCCTTTAATCGCCATGATGGGAGGAGTTTCATGTTTTAAATGTCATGAATCTCTTGATTTGTAACTCCCGTTTGCTTGCTTCTGATTGGGCCGTGAAATGAATTAATGACTGCAATAAAGCTAGTCAATTAATCGCATTAAGTGGTCGCCGAGCAGTTGAAGAGTCGCGGGCCGTGACATGTCTTTTGGGATTCTTCTAGCGATGATCATCGATGGATCTTCATGTAGATTGACATCGGATGACCATGTAACTTCCGGTATTGGTTGCCAATAGCGGGTCGGTGCCATATGTCCTGTCGATTTCTCGATCGGTCGGGTAGAAAGCACACTTTTTTGGTTGACCGGTTGGCGATAAATGTTGATTTTGATACTCTTGATGATTAACCCGTGATTTTGACGGATGTCAAAGGATTTGGTGTCTCAAAAGTATGAATTTTGGGAAATCCCAGAAGTTGGAAGCTTCGAATCGCGAAAAACGACGAAAAACGGGCCTTCCGGTGCCCACCCGGCGATTCTAGGCTCCATGGTCGCAGGGGCTGGCGACCCTGGGGGGTTTTCCACCTTTTTGTCCCGTTTTGTGGTTGTTTTTGATGTTTTCGATTCTTTTTTCTTCTGTATTTTTTCTTGACATTTTTTATCATTTATTGGCCTGATTTCCCTATAGAAAACTTGATAAGAATCCTTGCATTTTGGAGTGCAAAGTTTCCAATTTTCCGGGAAAGCCGAAGACTTTATCGCGCAGAGCTACCGATTTTCTGTCAGAAGCTGAAACTGGGACAAACGATGTGAGAATGACCTGAAATTTGGGATGAAGCCTCCTGAGCAATAAATAAGACCAACATAGGCTTTTGTTTGAGTTTTGAAACCGTTTGGAGTCCTATCGCCAGTAGACATGTTTTTGTCGCGATGAAGATGTCGTGGCTTGATGTGCGGTCAACCGATGTCCGATTGACTTGAAATTTGACAGGGAACCTATTGGAGTCATTTTAAGATGATCCATAGGCTTTGTCTTGGAAACCATGGTCCTGGAGGGCTTCACCGCCAAGAGGCCTGATTTGGCTTCCGAGCGTCAAAGTCTGGTCAAATGTTGTCGAATTGACCTAAAATTTGACATGCAGCCCTTTGTAAGCATTTTGAAGCCGTCCATGTGCTCTTTCTGATGAGCGATGGCCTCGGTGGTTCTCGCCGCCGAGAGGCTTGATTTAGCTGTTCGAGGGTTGATGTAGGGTCAAACGTTGTCGGTTTGACTTGGAACTTGACGTGGAGCCTTTTGGATGTATTTTGATACCATCCATAGGATCTGTTCGAAGATTTGGTGTCTTCGATGCTTTCGCCACCAGGAGCTCCTTTTCAGCTGTCGGAGGAGCAAAGTTAGGTGAAATGATTTTGAAATGGCTCGAAACTTCTTATGTACTCCTCTGTTGACTGTCTTGAAGGATCTTGCAGTTTTTGTTTGATTCTAACAAGATTTGATTTTTTGGAAGTAGCATTGCCTATTTATGGCAGGTTGCGACTTCATGTAGCTTTTTGGATCTTGAAGAAGCAAAGTGACATTTTTGGTGTCAACAAATGCCCCCTCGGGGTGCAGCGACGAGTTGCTTAACTTTTGTTGTCGATGTGCCTCAAAGAGATTTTTGAAGGAGAGCTTGTGACTTGACCAAGAGTTTTTGAGCAGTCTTTCTTTTGGTATTTGTAGCCTTTTGAGCTTCCAGGGGAATTTTATGGTAGCAACAGGGATCACGTACCATCTCGAGGCAAAGTTTTGAAGATGACATCAGGGATGTGGATTTGGGTTTTGTTTTTGACCTTGCGACCTAATAAGCTATATGTGGCATGTTAGGGGGTCGGGTTTGATTTTGACCGTGTGACCCAACAAGCTGTATGTGGAATGTTGGGGGGTCGATTTTGGTTTTGATCTTGTGACCTAACAGGCTGTATGTGGCAAGTTAGGGGATCAGGTTTTGGTTTGGATTTTTGTGGAATGTCAATTTCAAGATTTTGGCTCAATTTGGTATATGAGGCTGGATGGTTTGATTTTTGGAAGCTCATGGGGCTTGGAATTCTTTTTTTTTTTTTGTATGGTCCAATCAACTCAAAAGAAGCATGGAACCATTTTTGTATGCTCTTGGTAAGAGGGATTTCTCTTTGACTAAAAGCCCAAAATTTTTTTATTAGTGCCTAGGTAGTTAAAGCTGGCATATATGGGCTAACCCATGGGGCCTTAAGCTTTTGAAATGGCTTATATCTCATATGGTGTCATTTTTGTAAAAGGATATCTAAAAATATCTCTTTTGGACAGAGAATATCTAAGAATATCTTTATTTGGGGAGAATCTCTCATGTTCCCTTTATTTAGGGAGAGAATATCTCAAGATATCTTTCTTTGGAAGAGAATATCTCAAATCTCCTATCTTTTGGGAGAAAATCACTCATTGATTTCTATTTGGGAGAGAATCCCTCAAGATATCTTTCTTTTGGAAAAAGAATCTTTCTAATTTCTTTCTTTTGGTAAGGTTACTAATTAGTAACACTTACCTGTTTCTTCTTTCCTTCTTTGGTTTGCTCTCTTCTATAAAAGCAAGGAGGAGGTTGGATCTCTTGCTCTTATTACTTTCTTTTGCAACAATCCCAAGAGGGATTCAAGACCAAGAGTGCTTCTTCTTCAAGATCTTCAAGACTGTCTTCTTCTTCTCCATCAATGGCTTCAAGTAAGTTCACTTTTTTAAGAAAATTCCATTGTAGGAAATAGGATGATAAAAAGTTCTTTCTTTTCTTTTTGTTTCTTTCTTTTCTTTTCTTTTTTTTTCTTTTCTTTTCTCGTGCTTTCTTTTTTTTTTTTGCACGTTTTTTTTTCTTTTGTGGGCCGTATGGACAGATCCATACGGAACTGGTCGTACGGCCATGTGGCCTGTGGGCAGCCCCACTTTTTTCTTTTCTTTTTTTTGTTCTTTTCTTTCTCCCCTCTTTTTTTTTTTTTGAGAAAGTTTTTTTTTTTTTGCTCATCATGATAATGCTTTTTTTGGCAAACCAAGATGTTCATGGATGCATTGTTTTGTAAATTGAATTTGTAGCATGATGTGATAGCATAACTGAAAGTTTTTGCAAATTTGGGAATTTGGAGCTCACAACGATGTTGAGCGCTTCGTAATTTTGCGGAGACTTAGAGGTTTCGAAAGTTTGGAGTTTCGGAGCTCGCAGCAATGTTGAGCCCATCTTCAAGCTTTCTATTTCTTTCGGGATATTTCCTTTTTCTTCGGAATTACCCCGGAGTCATGTCAAAATTTCGCCAGATTTTTTTTAAAGAAATTCTGTCATTTTGATGATGATCTTTTTCTTTTCCAACCTTGGCAGGTGGTTCCTCCAGAACGAACAAGGGTAAAGAGCCTGCTACAAGCGTACCTCGTCGATCTGCTAGGTCTTTTAATCTGGCCGTTCAACAGGCTTGGGAGAAGGTCCAGTATGTTGAGAGAAACCTGGAATAGTGTGACTCTCTCAACAAAGATGAGATGAGACAGCGACTAATCGCTCTCAAGGGAGAGGAATTTTATAAGATCATGGTAAGCAGTCGTCCATGGGTGATGGACGATCAGAGGGCTTTGCCCCAGCCTACCTTCTTCTTTGGTGATGCAGTCCCTGATGACATAACATACCAGAGAAGATGTTTTCAGTTCTCTTTCACAACTGATGGTGAGAAGAAGACTATTGCTACCCGGTCGATGTTTGATCGCACCATCTCAATCATGAGCCTTGCCCCCACGTGCTCTAAGAGGGAAGATCCTCCAAGCTGGGTGAGAAGGACAAATGTAATCAAGACCGGGGTTTTTGTTAGCGGTTCTCCTGGATATGCGGAGAAGTCGCCTGCTGACATGGACATGTTGATGCCGGCCAGCGGCTACTAGGGCTCTGATTATCCGTCAGTTGATTTGGGACCGGTGGGCCTTGGCATTTTCAGCGGTGACGGCAGTAATTGGGTGAAGCCTTTTCAACTTCGTGGCCGTTTCAGTGCTGACTCCGAGTGGAAGTCATGGACTGATCGCGTCCTGCTGATTGGTGGCGCCGTTTTGAAGGAAGCCAGAATTTTTTATGCGGTCCGCGCCTTTAGGGAGACCGTGATCTTTTCCGACGAGGCCTTCATAGCTATGTTGGAGTCATTCCTTCCACAAACCAATACCTTCGTTGTCACGAATGGTGAGATTGGTTTTTCTTTGAAGGAGCTGAGCGCCATTATTGGATTGCCCATCCTTGGTAGACTCTAGGAGGAGTTTATGCCGATTGACAGCGTACTTGAGGAGCAGTCGGAGGAGTTCAGGCTTTTGTACTTTCAGTTCGTCGCCTTCTATGATTTTTTTGAAGGAGAAGGAGGGCTCGAAAGTAAGATCCAGCAGTTGGAAGAGTTTTAGCTCTTCGTCTCTCAACTTTTTTGATAATAGGGAGTATTCTAATAGTGCGACCCGGGAAGCCAGGGCTCAGGATCCAAGTTCGAAGAAGACTTTGGCCATGCAAGAAGAGTTGAGGGGTTTCTTCCAAGTATAGAAGCCATTTGTCCTGACATTGCACTGCGGAGAGATCTCGCTGTTTACCTCACTTTTTGGCTAGGTGAGGCCTGTCGGATGTGAATTTCGACCCCCCCCCAAAAAAAAAGAAAGGGCATTTGCATTTTGCGTGGGGAAATCTCTATTCATCTATACATGCTATTTAAATTTTACATCAAAAATGAGGATTCTGACTATCCTCAAAATCAATGGATCACGATCGCCAGCTACGGATACGGCCGTAACACCGTTCTTCGACGAAAGCCGAAGAAATGTAGGGAGAAAATAAGTGGGTGGGTTCTTCCTCTCGTCTAATGTGCTGCCGGCGACGGTTGTCCTGTCACATTAATTTAGGTCTCTTTGGGTCTTTTTAATATAGGGTCAAATTAGGGTCATGAGTTAAAGTCCAAATAAAGGTTAATCCTCACATAGCATAATCATAATAAATTCAAGTAAAATAAAGTAAATAAAATAAAGAAAATAAATGCGGGGAGGTGCCAAATATTTAAGAAGAGGATTAGCCCCGTTCTCGGGTACCCCCTTCAGATCCCTTGGCAAAATAAGGTTTAAAGGCTGACTTTTCAAATCAAAATGATGATGCAAATGAGATTTCGACTTGTGATTTATGTGTTTTTTGTGTGTGATACACGAGTGATAAAAGTGAAAGGCCGATGGGCCGTAATTGATTGGAGGTGGCCGATGGGCCAGTGTTTGTTTAAGGGTGGCCGATGGGCCGTGATTGTTTAAGGGTGGCCGATGGGCCGAAGTAAAAAGTGTATGTGAAATCACTCATCTCATCTCGTCATTCTCATTTATTTAAATTTAGAAGTCAGTTCTTCATTTCCTTTTATCATTAAGTTCGATTAAATATCTGGCACCTGAGGTGGAGGAAGAAATAAAGGAAAAATCTTTTTGGGTTTATTTTGTTGATTTTATAGTTTTTATGGATTTTTGATATGGGGTTAGAAGGGCTCTAACTAGGGGACTTACTTGGATTTACATAAATAATGCTTTATTACTGATCATCGGATTAACCTTAACCTAAGGTCCTAGACCGCCCACATCAGCTTTCCCGGTTCCCTAACGGAACAGAAAGAGTAATGGGGTGAAGTCTAATGCTCTAAACTACCTAACATGGCAATCCAATTTAATCCTAGGGTGCAAATAGCCAAAGTTTGATAATTCCTGCGCCTAAGTAGTTTGTTGGGTAAAATCTTAATTGATTTTACTTGTTGTGAGTTGTGGTTTTGATTGAGAATGGTTTAGGGATGTTTAAGGATCTGGTTAATGTGTTTTTCTATATTTTTAAAGTTATGTTATTTTTAATTTAAATCAGAATTCTAAAAAGTAGTCGAAAATCACAATTCAAGATTAAAACAGGGTAGGCGCCCAGGGGGTGGAGCCTATCTTGACAGTTATGCTTTTCAGACTTTTCGATCTCTTTTCGGAATTCCGGGGGTTTTAAGGGCTATGTTTTAATCTGAGAAATGTTTTAATGTCTCTGATGTTCTAATGTCAAAGTGATGCGGGTCCAGGTTTTGAAACAAAATCAAGAATTCGTGTTTTAGTGCAAGTGGAAGGATAGGCACCAAAGGGGTGGCGCCCAGGTGAATTGGCAGGATGGGCGCCCAGGGAGTGGTGCCCAGGTGGATCTGGCAGGATGGGATTTAATTATTGGTCTTTGGGTCCGGGGATTGATTTAGGTTCTGGTCTTAATTAGTTTAAGTTGTAAGGTGTTTAATTATTGATTTTTAGTTGAGTTGGTTGGGTAGGGTTTAAATGTAGGTTAGGTGTCTAGAGGGTGGTGCCTAAGTGAATCTGGCAGGATGGGCACCTAGGGGGTGGCTCCCAGATGGATTGATAGGATAGGCGCCAAGGGATTGGTGCCTAGGTGGAATCTTTATGGTTTGGTCGGTTCCAAAGGGTTTTGGGTATTAAGTCCGAATCGATTAAGGTTCCAAGTGTTTTAAGGTTAAAACTATTCTGTTATGTGGATTGTGATTGGTTTGAGATTTTAATTAGTTAAGTTGTGAATTTGGGGCTTTTCTATAAAAAAAAGTAAGTTGGGCGCCCAGGGTGTGGTGGTGCCCAGGTGAATCTGGCAGGATGGGCACCCAGGGGGTGGCGCCTAGACGAATGTGTTTTATGGTTCGGTTTGGTTTTGTGATTCTTTGGTCAACTCAAGCTTGAATTGATTTAAGGATTTAGGATTTGATGGAAAGTGTTTATTCGTGTTCAGTTGGGGATAAATTAGGTTCCAATTAATTGGGTTTAATGGTTTCCTAAGGAATGGACAGGGTAGGTGTAGTTCACAGGCTAGGCACCCAGAGGGTGGTGCCCAGGTGGATTGACAGACTAGGCGCCCAAGGAGTGGTGCCCAGGTGGCTGTCTTGAGGTTCGAGTTGATTCGATGTTCTTTAAATTAATTCGAGGGTAAATTGATTAGGGTCTCAGGTTTCTTAAGTCCTAAAGTGTTTTAATGTGTTAATTTGGGTTGGTTTAATTAGAGGTTTCAATTAGGAATTACTTAGTAAATGGATAGGATGGGCGCCAGGGGAGTGGTGTCCAGATGGATTGGAAGGCTGGGTGCCAGGGGAGTGGTGCCCAGGTGGATTGGAAGGATGGGCGCCCAAGGAGTGGTGCCCAGGTGGATCTCTGTCTTGGTTTTGTGTTGTGTGCTCGTTTTAGATTAATTCAGGTTTAGATTGATTAAGTTTTCAAATCTTTTAAGTTATCAATGTTTTATTATGTGTTGATTCAAGTTTCGTTTCAATTGGGGTGTCTTATTGACAGGAGAGGATGGGCGCCCAGGGGGTGGTGCCTAGGTGAATTGGCAAGCAGGGCACCCAGGGGGTGGCGCCCAGGTGGATATTTTTAGGGTTTGTTGGTTTTGTATCTTTTAGGTAGATTCAAGTTTAAGTTGATTAAGATTTCAGGTCTTTCAAGTTAAGAGTATTTTAGAGTGTTAATTAGGGTTGGTTAAAGTCTTAATTAATTAGGTTAAACTTCAAGTGGGGCCTCTTAGGGAATGAATAGGCTGGGCGCCCAGGGAGTAGTGCCAAGGAAGACTTGTCAGCAGGGCACCCAGGGGGTGGCGCCCAGATTGATTTGGCAACTGGGCACCCAGGGGGTGGCGCCCAGATGGATCTGTTTTAAGTTTTAGGTTTTTAATTAAGTTCTTGGTTATTTTTAATCCGAATTAATTAAGGTCTCAAGTTCTTTTGGATTAAAGGTATTTATTGTATTGATTGGTGTGAGATTAGAGCCTTAATTAATTGTGTTTAATCCTTAATTAGGGATTTTTTTAGTGAATAAGCAAGCTAGGCTCAAAGGAGGAGAAGCCTATCTTAATAATTTGGGTTCCCTAATCAATCTTAGTGATTCCTTAGTCCAATTTCAGTCCAAATTAATTAGATTATTAATTTTAGGGTTCTTAATGATTTGGCAACTCTTAAGTTAATTAATTATGATATTTTAGCTAATCTTAGGGTTTATCCTACTTAGGCACGAGATTTGATAACCTAGACTATTTACCTACTATTTTTGGGTTTTCTTTGTATTTTTAATTTGTTTTTTGGTTTCTCCTCTAATTTACTAGAGAGTAAGGAAAGAGAAGAAGTAGTTTTATGTTTTATGATTTTTTTTTTTTGGGTTTTATGACTTCATGTTTCAAATGATACGGTGGTGTGTGATAAAAATGATAATTTGAAATTCAGAACATATCAAGCAAACAAACATATCATTGTTATGCAATTTCTAAGAACTAAATGTGGAAGATTGAAAATTGTGTGTGGAAGTGGAAAAGTCCACTTGGGCACCACACCTGTGGTGCCTACCCTGTTCAGTCAGGGTTTTAAAAGAATCGCAACGAATGCACAACAGTCTTAAGATTTTCAACACAATTTCCGATATTCAGTAACTGATGCGGGTGTCCTAATGCGAACTACTAATGATGCAACTAGCAAATCTACGAGAAAACGATATAAAAAGTAGAGATCTAAAACCCAAACCCTGTCTCGGAAGGGTAGGCGCCCAGAGGGTGGCGCCTAGCCAAACCAGAGATGGTAGGCGCCCAGTGGGTGGCGCCCAGCCTCCTGAGATAGGCCTTTCGCGATCTCCTCGATCTAAATGATGATGATGATGTTATAAATGCGGGATCTAACCTAGTTAAGCACTTAGAACTACGAAATCAATGCAGATCTACACCACTAGTATGAATCTAAACATGTTATTAATATGATGAGATGCTGATACCATTTTTATCAAGAACTAATATAGATCTATGATGCATGAATGATCCTAAGCATGTTTCTAAACAAAGATGATGATAAAATGCAATAAAAGAATAGAAAGATCTAGGAATAACGGTTTGAATCACACTTTTCAAGTTCCTAGAACGAAGCTTACGCGAAGAACCATAGCCCTAGTTGAAGATATGGAAGTCTCCTCCTCTATTTCCCCTTCTTCTTCTCTAGATCCGAAGCTTTCTCTCTAATGGTGGCTACCTTTCTCTTTTTGTTTATTCTCTATACTTTTCTCTCTTTTTAGGGTAGCTCCCTTGTAAATGAGGTTAAGAGATCCTTAAATAGAGGTTTGGGATGAGTGTGGAGGGCTAGGGCTTCATTAACTCGTGTTTCTAGAAGGTTCCACGCATCTCAAGGTGGCTTAAGTGTTTTGGGATAAATTAGGTTTTGGAAAAGAGGCTGGGTGCCCATGGGGTGGTGCCCAGGTGACTGCATAGGGTGGGCGCCACAGGGCTGGGGCCTATGTGGACTGGTTCATGGTAGGCGCCCATGGGGTGGAGCCTACGTGGTTCGGATCATTCTCAAAGTTCGGTCCCATCTGAAGTCGGGATAGAATGGATAGATGTTCAACTGAGGGGATCTACACTAGCACTTAATTGACTGGGCGCCACAAGGGTGGTGCCCAGGTGGACTAGACATGGTAGGCGCCCACCATAGGGTGCCTATGTGGACTGGAGAGTGTGGGCGCCACAAGGGTGGTGCCTAGATGGAAAGTTGTGTGGGTCTTTGTTTGGAGTGGTTGCGGGCTGCCCTAAGTTAAATTTGTGAAATAAGAGGGTGGACGCCACACATGTGGTGCCTAGGTGGGTTGGAGAGTATGGGCGCCCACCATGGGGCGTCTAGATGGAATGAAGTATGTGGGCGCCACACATGGGGTGCCTAGGTGGAGTTCCTTCATTTTTAAAGTTCGGTCCCTATGTTGAGTGGTTCCGGCCCGTTTTAGGCCAAACTAGTAATTTTGGAGGGTGGGCGCCACACATGGGGTGCCTAGGTGGTCACGGCTAATGTGGGCGCCCAGCCTAGGGCGTGTAGATGCAATGGAGAGTGTGGGCGCCACTTGGGTGGTGCCTAGATGGATTTCCGTTTCTCTTTCTAAAGCAAACTTCGAAAACTCATAACTTTTGATCCGCTTATCGGATTTGGACGTTCTATGTACCGTCGGAAAGCTCTCGAAGTGAAGAATCCAATGGTCCAACTGTCCTAATGATTATGGGCTGAGAAAAGAGGGGGTCCTCTGGATCAATGGATCCGGCTTCCTAACTTAGGATAATCGGATGGCATTTAGGCAAGCTAAGTGTAATCTTTGTAAGAACTGGCCTAAACATGTCTTAAGTGCTCTGGAATATGTAGAGTTAGTGTAGTAGTCTGCTCCTTATGTGAAAGGTGTGTTGGATTCCAGATCTTAATTCGATTCGGCTTTTTTCTCATGAATTTCTAGAAATCGTTGAACTAATGTTTAAAACTATCAACAGGCATCTTCATTGTCATTAATTAATCTGAATTATGTCATTAATCATTCAATTATGGGTGAAATGGGGGTATCTCTATATATGATAGGTGTTTAAGGCTATCATAGGGGTCGAATGAGGTGTCTACAGTATGCCCCTCTTTGGAGAACAGCACGTGGAGAGTTGTGCTCCAAAGAAAGTAGACACACCACTCATGACTCACGGGAGCTTTTGAGCTCGCGGGAGTGGCTACCTATGGATGTACGCAATTGAAAACTCATTCCAAAGGCGAGGTTTACTTTTCTAGGATAGGTTTTGATTCAGGGGGAAAAAGAAAAAAAAAGAAGAAGTTACATGCCTACTGATTTGATTGGAAACCAGAGATCTGTGCCTCGGTGCCCGTGGTATTGCCACGTGACGGGTTGAGAACTGTGCCCCAGTTGCTGAATTTAAAATGATGGTGGGAACTGTGCCCCAGTTGCTGAATTTAAAATGGTGGTGGGAACTGTGCCCCAGTGGTCTGAATCAGAAGTCGATCTTTCGATTAGCTAAGTCACTATCAGAATTTCATTTGTTCTTGTAATAGAATTGATTCCAGATGGTCATATATAACGTCTTTTGACTTTCATCCATAGTTAAATGTTTAAAGCATAGTTGAAACTAACTAGCAATAATGGGGATCTTAGTGGGAATCATAAACATAGTTCAAGCAATAGTGTGAGTGCATGTGAGAATGAGATGCATTTTTTTTAAAGAGATATTTGATTTTGAAACTCGGGTATGCATCGAAAAAGCTAAATCAATTGAAGTCGGTCACTAGAATAACCGTCACTCTCTAGGGATCTTGGTCTTCACCCAAACTTAGATGAGAACCTAGGATAGATTCGATCACCTTTTCGTGCTTATCATGGAGAGCTTCAAATTACACGGTTTCTGTCCTCCAACATCAAGATTTGAGTCGGCGAACACACAATTCGTGAGAACACGGTATTATGGTTGCCGTACCGATTATAAGCGCTTAAGGGAGGCCTACGGCGACTCAATTTCCAGACGTGAGGTAAAATTATGAAAATCATAGTTTGGGGGTACTTACCTCAAGAGCTTTCCATAAATCTGATGTTATGGATCGTTGCTGCTTTCTTTCGTTGTTTATTTGCCGAAGCTTGTGAACTTGTCATCAATCTCCATTAGTGTGTTTCAAGGTCCTTCACCTTGGTGTTTTTGCTTTCGATTCCGGATCCTACGTTGAACAAACACTAAGAGACTCTGCATTTTTCTTTGTTAGTACTCAGTCTTATAATCAGCAGCGGTAACCGTTCTAATTTTATTGATGAAGATGGCATGAGATGCAGTGCACAACATCAGGTGTATGCGTGATGGGACTAATGTGCGTGCAACGGGACCTCATGTGATGGGACAATGTTTCAGTTTGACGATGTGCCATTCTTTTGTGTATGTGCTCCCTTTTGGTTTTATTATTTATTTATTTTTATATTTTTGTTATTATTATTATTATTATTTATCATCAACCATCATCAATTCTTGTTCGAGTTCAACTTTTAGAATTCTAGGACAACTTGGTTCAAAGAGGCATTTGGTTCTCTAAGGTGATGGATAGGCGCCACAGGCGTGGTGCCCAGGTGGAATTGCATGAACAGAGTCCGCCTCGGAGTAGAATTCTAATCCAGAAGACAAGTCACCTGAACATGAAAGGAGTGGCATCCAATATGTAGTTCTAGTTCGTTTTGGAATGAAGTTTTGACTTTAACGAAACAAGTTGTATTTAGAGTTGGTCTTGAAGTAGAATTTCAAATTCAAGGAAATGGGTTACCTGGGCGCCCAAGGAGTGGTGCCTAGGTGGAGTTTTGAGTTGGTCTCGAAGTTGAGTTTCCAAATTAAGGAGACAACTGACCTGGGCGCCCAAGGAGTGGTGCCTAGGTGGAACTTTGAGATGGTCTCGAAGTTGAGTTCGTCCTCAACCCATGGCAGTGAGAGTTCTTGTCGGAGTGAAAGTTTGAGTTTCAGAGGTGACCTGGGCGCCTGGGGCGTGGTGCCTAGTTGGAGTTTCGTCTCCAAGACTTACAGTCCATTACAGACTAGAGTTCTGAATGCAGGAGATAAGTGACCTGGGCGCCCAAGGAGTGGCGCCTAGGTGGAGTTTCATCTCTCTCTAATTCCTTATGGGATTCGAACTCTAATCTATGTAAGGGAATCAAAGCTACGAATTTCTTACAACTCTTACTCTTCCAGATTTTGAATCTCAGAATTCTCAAGCCCTTCCCTGCTTCCAAGTGAGTATCTTCTCCTCTCTTTTCTTTTGGAATGAATAACATGCCTCACATGTGTTTTGAATTGTCTAAAAAATTTTACTTAATTAATTCGATGCAAGTTTCCATGGTTTGGGTTGGGATATTCTAATTAGTAGGCACCAATTGAGGAGGGTAGGCGGCACCCCTGTGGTGCCTATCCTCTCGGTTTACACTAAAGACTCGCGAGTTTGAATTTTTAAGGTGTTTTCCTAAATTCTGGTTCTTTTCAGACTCGCAACATGATATATGAACACGACTCAGGGATACTAAGGGTCTTACCTTGGCCAAACAATGACATCTCCATGGGGGATATTTCTAGTCTGGGATGGGCGCCACCCCTGTGGTGCCCAGGTGGTCGGTCTCTATTTTTTTTTTTTTTTGGTTTGTTTTGTTTGTTAATTTGTTTGTTTTAGGTATTTGTTTTAATCCTTATTCTGTGCTTCAACTTGTTATTATTGTATTGTTTTCAATCTCATGAGGCTACTTTCATTAGTATTTTGTTATCTCCTCTCCTTCGTGTTTTAAGGTGGTGTCATATATGGGCATGTAGTTTGGACTTTTGGCTCTCAAAAGGTGCCTAGGACAACCCTGTAGTACCTCTGAAAATATCTCCCATAGATTTATGATGGCTCAGTAGAGTGATCATAGCTAAAACTGAACTCTTTGGGGAAAATCCATTGAAATAGACCTGGGCGTCACCCCTGGGGCGCCCAAGTGACCTGTTTGTTTTATTTATTTATATTTTTCTTGTTCGAGATGTTTTTCATGTGGAGAGTCTCTAAGGCCAGATGTATATATTTGTTTGCAGGTTTGAGTTCTCCTAATGGCCGGTTCCCCAATCTTCTCATTTGTTGTCGATGGTGTCGCGGGCCCTAATGCTTGTAAGCCCTTCTTGCCAAGAGATGAATATTGGTCTCCCGGGGATGAAAAGATAGGGTATTACGATTCTGAAGAGCGGGCAGAGTTCTACCTTGAGCATGAATCCTCTATTCCCGCTACCTATGATTGCGTCTATCAATTTGAGGATGAGATGGACAAGCACATTGTGGAGGTTAAGCGCGGGAAATATGACCTATTGGTCATGAAATATAAAGGGATTTGTGGGTTATATGGAGATCTATGCATTGTGGGGAGGAGTGCTCTCAATAGGTTCCGTGGTTATGATGGGCTCTTGGAAGACCTACCAGCTTTTATTAGCAAAGTGCTCCAATCCCTTTTGTGGAGTATGTTAGATCTTCGGGCAATGTTCGAGATCTGGGAGGCTATGAAGACTACCAACGAGAGGGCCCCTATAGATGATTTTAACACACTGCATAGGCAAATGGACCAGCTGGAGCTCATGACTATGTCCTATCCACATGAAGCCGAATCGTCTGTTCCGAGGCGTTATAGGCAATATTTTGAGATGCAAAACACCACCCTTTTGGCACTCATCCACCCAGCATACACAGCTTATTAGGAGGATTTCTGGCGGATTCGGGAAATCTGCGATGCTCTTCGGAATCCTCCAGACAACTTTGAGGAAGTGCAAGGGCAACTTAAGGCTCATATGATGGAATGGAAACACAGATGGCCCGCTTCCCTGCCTTCAATTAATGGGGTGGTTCATCCCCTCTAAATGGCTCATTAGGAGTCCCTATCCTAGGCTAGGTATTGATTGAGAGGTTGGGTCGCTAGGACCGGCTAGGTTTATAATAGGCCTCATTGTAGGGTTTGGAGGCAAAAAGTTGTTACCTCTCTCAATTTATTTTATTTAGGATTAGGCCTTGTTAACCCAATTTATTATTATACTTTATTATACAATGACTCTTATGGATATTTAATAGAAGTTGAATTAAATTTTATACTCACCTTTTCCTCTTATGATGTGGTGATGTTTGATTGAATGGTGAGGGTTATAAGTTATGAGATTTGATTTGTGAATTTATGATGATGAGTTATGGTGATGAATTATGATGAATGTTTGATTATGGCAGTGGATTGTGAATTATGAGGTTATGCCTGTACTTTTCAACTTTACTTTTGTTTTTTTTTTGAATGTGTGTGCACCCTACTTAACATATAATGAGGTAAATGCATGGATTTGGATTTTGGAATGATGCATGAACAATTAATGCATGATACATAAGAGTCAATAGTATGTTTTCTTGAATTGGATCAACTGACATGTCTATTTTTTTTTGGTGCTGCCTCCCTCAATAAGTTGGAATGGATCATCACTATGTTGCCGATTGCCGTGCTGAAATTTTGCCAAAGCCGAAGGCTGGTCCTTTGTCTCCATTGATGTCTGGACTAATCTCAAGTTTTAGCTTGTGGGAACTTTCTGCCTCTAACTAGTGTTATTCATTATCCTAATTCAGTTCAGCACTTGTTTCTATCTTCATCAAAGACCATCTCTCCATTTTCTTTTCTTTTTTTTAATCTGTTGGGTGAAAGACACAGGGCCACGTTTCAGGTGGGTCCCTTTTAGAGAGGGACCCCACCACGTGATGGGGCTGGACCATTCTGCGCCCATCTTTGGGCGTTTTAGGTCACAAAGGCTGGGGTCTTTTCCCCCTCTCTTTTTTTTTCATTCTTTCTTTTCTTTCGTTCTTGTTGCTGTATCAGGTGAGGCAAGGGGAGAGTGGAGAGCAGATCGTTGGCAAGGTGGAGGAGAGGAAAGGAAAGGAGGAAAGGGCAAGGTATGTGGGTTTCAACCCTATTCTATTTCTTTTCTCTATTTTCTCTCTCTTTTCATTTTTTTTGTTTGAATCTCATTGCTGCCATGGCTTCAGATAGGGATCGAGCAGCAGAGAGAGTGGAGGAAGCTCAGCATTGGTCCAGGTATGTGGGCCTCATCCTTTCTTCTTCTTCCATTCCTTCTCTTCTTTCTGTTTTCCTCTTTTTTTTTGAACCCTGCTGCTGCCATTTCAGGTTGAGGCCGAGTAAGGTGAGGAGAAGAGGGAGAGAGAGAGAGAGACAGCCAGGTACATGGGTTTCATTCCCATTCTGTTTCTTTCTTTCTTCTCTTTCTTTTTTTTTTTTCGAATCCTATTGCTGCCATGGCTCCAGGTAGGGAACGAATGGGCTGAGGAGAAGAAGGGGAAAAGAGAGGGCCAGGTATGTGGGTCTGCCTTTTGCCATTTTCCTTTCTTTCTTCTCTCATCTGTTCTTTGAACATTTTTTTTTTTAAAACCTGCTGCTACTGTTGCAGGTGGAGACCGAGTGGGCAGGGAGAGAGTGAAGCAAAGGGGAGGAAGTGGAGGGGAGTTCAACAATTGGCTCAGGTACGTGGGCCCCACGATCTTCCTTCCTTCCATTCTTCTCTTCTTCTTTTTTTTTTTTTATGCTGTTGTTGCTACTGTTGCAGGTGGAGGCCGAGTGGAGGGGAGAGTGAAGCAGAGGGGAGGAGCAGCGCGGGTCTCGCAGTGTCAAGGTATGTGGGCCCCACGACCTTTCTCCCTTCCCCCTCTTTTTTTTTTTTTTTTTGAACTATGGCTGCAGAATGGGGGTTTTGGGCTCGATTTTGGCCATGGGCGCCCCTGAAAATGGCGAATTTTGGTGAGGGAGGAAGATGTGGAGTCAGCTCAACTGTGAGGCTTGTAAACCCACTCCGTTGATTCAAGTTTTGAAATGTCTCACAGTGGGAGTTTTGGGCTCAATCAGTCTGAGTGGAAAATAGGCAGCCACTGTGACTAATTGGGATTGACAGGATATTAGAGTGACCATAATGATTTTTTTTTTTTTTGGCATTCAAATCGATCTGGGTGTGGATACTTGGATTCGTGATGTGGCCATGGATTTTGGGGTGTGTAGTTAAGAATAAGTGGGAAAGTTGGGCTGGATTGAATGTGTTTTCATTTCATTTTAGGTCTGGAACATGTGTCTTAATGAGGCTAGTTTGGCAAGTGAGATCGGTCTTAGTCTTCAGGTTGGATCATTAGTCATGGTCTTTGGCCTCCTTTCTATTTATCACCTAACCAATGAGGTTCATTACCTCTAAATCAAGAAACACAAATTACCACCTTTGGGATCAGTTTGTCTCTCATGCTGATATGGACTAATATATTATCATGCTTAACCTCTCATTTTAACTTTTGGGCATGGGTTTGTCAGATGGCTAGGACTAAGAAAACTATTAAGCATGGCCCTACGCCGATGGATACTTTGGAAGAGGTTGAGGCGGAACCAGTCATTGCTCCCCCGAGAAAGAAACAAAGGGGTGAGGATAAGTTGGAGAAGAAGCCCCATCTCGCAGATGAGATAAGAGCTGGCCGGGTAAATTTTTAGTTGCCTTTATAAATGTTATACTTGGTTGGTCTCTACTATCATTGACATTTTCCCTTTATTGATTGTAGCATGTCCCTTTCGCTCGGGCTAGGGTGAGTTGGATTCAGTTGAGGGATTGGTGGATCGAGCTCCCTGATCGCCTGAAGGATCGGGTGCGAGCGATGGGGTTTGGAGACTTCATGTCTATCGTTGCCTTCCGCACCGATCGTGCTCTCATTTGTGCTCTCTCTGAGAGATGGAGAGATGAGACACACACGTTCCATTTCCCGCCCGAGGAGATGACGATCACATTGGAGGACATTGCGCGGTGCTGGGGTTTGAGGGTGACGGGCCTCCCCGTTTTCTCAAAGGCGAGTGATGCCAAGGCCTCGATCACTCGGTCACGTCTGCATAGGATGTTCGGGGCACGCCCCCAATCTGGTGTGGGTCAAATTGATGCCGAGTGGCTGAGAGAGGCATATAGCCCAGAGAGGAGGAGGATTCTAAATAGTAAGTATTCCACTACCGCTCTTGTAGCATTCTATCCTTTGTCTTCCATTATTTTTGCTAATCACTTCTCCTTGCTTCATTTCAAAGTGGGCTCGGAACCAGGTGGACTTCTTTGCCAAGTTGAGGGCAAGGATACCGGCTTTGGGAGGTCTGCCGGTTGGAGGACATGAGGGAGGTCCAGTTCCTGCAGCGGCCGAGGCTAGGGTCGACGCTGGTAAAATTTAGTTCCTTCTTCCTTTTCGAATTGGATCTTGAGTTGAAAACTCCCATGAGGCTAGCACATTTTATATTTACCATTTGCTGACAGTACCCACAACTTCCCTGACAGGTGAGGGCCCTTCTTCAGGCATATCCTGATATGCAGGCGGCCCCACTGATGATGATGTAGCAGTGGTGGATGCCGTCGATAGTGATGAGGAGATGGATGTGAGCGATGATGATGTGGATTTCCACGAATCAGAGTGCGAGGTTGTCACGTCTGACGATGGAGATGACGAGATTGATGACGGGGATAGTGAGGATGAGGGGGTGAGGCCTTGCCGGGTCGCCGCTATCGATATTGACGAGGGAGATGATGATGTGGGCGAAGGTGACAAGGGGGATGATGCCGGTGTTAGATATCGCGATCACTGAGAGGGGGGGGGGGGTGAATCAGTGATTCTTTAAAAACAGGTCCAATTTAACAACAAAAGCAAATCAAATCACACAAGGACACCAAATTTAACGTGCTTCACCGAAAGGCTACGTCCACGGTTCAAAGACTGTCCGAACACCAATCCGGGACAGATCTGAATCTATTTAGTCGCACCAACGACAAAGAGCACCAACCCTTAGTTTCAGATAGCACCAACTATCTAGGAAGCACCTACTCCCTTGAGTTTCAGATAGCACCAACTATCTAGGAAGCACCGACTCCCTTTACAATTTATCTGCACCAACAGATAGGATCACCAAACCCCAGACACCAAGCACCAACTTGATGTTCTACAGAATAAGAATAGAAACCTTTTTCTATAGACCTTCCCCTCTACAATCTCTCTCTCTCAATCCCTTACAAATTGAAAATTAAACATAAACAGAGAGACACTTATCTTATGGACGAAACATCATCTTCAAGAGCATATCCTCGTCCACACTTGCTGTAGAAACTTCTGATAATACTGCACACAGCAACAGCACTCTTTTCTCTCCAAAACTCTCTTTCTTTTCTCTTCTCTTCTTTCTCTCTTGGTGTGTTATTAAAAACGAACCAACATGCCTTTATATAAGTTATGGTAACCCTTAAGAGTGTTCAAAATAGGCTACAATTCGTTTAGAAAGAGTCCCAAACAAACTAGATAAGAATGCTGAATTTTCGTGCAAGACTTCTGTTTCTGCGCAACTCTGGTTCCCGTGCTCGGTCGACATCCTGCTGTCTTCGGTCGACATCATACACAATCTGGAATCAGACAACTTTCGTGCTCGGTCGACATCCTGGGGTCCCGGTCGACCGAAGACACACTGTGTCACGAAAATAACTGGGAGCTGCCTGAAACTTTTTCTACAGGTTTCTCTTTGCTCGGTCGACCGCATGGGGTGCCCGGTCGACCGCACACTCTGCTTCAGGAATTCTGAATTCCTGACTGTTTCAATTCTTATTCTTCTTTTAAGCTCTATCAACACCAGCCTATTATCATCATGCTTGTGACAATGTGTTGACAATAATTCCAACTCAAAACAATACTTTGAGATATTAATTTCTTCAATTCATCAAAAGTTCTTCAATTCATTAAAAGACTTCTCAAGTCATCTCAAATTCCAACAATCTCCCCCTTTGGAATTGTTGGCAACACTTTTGGAACTTCAACACATTAATCTGGTTGATCTTCATGAAGCTTCTTCAGAACCATAGTCTCCCCCTATCTTTTTTAAAAAAAAAAATCAAGATCTCTAACACTCTTGATACCAATCTCCCCAAAGTTATCATAGCATAACTTCTTTTAGCATAGCTTTCTCCTAGCTTCAATCTTTTCTCCCCCTTTGACAACAAGTCCAAAGGGACCAGCGAAGGAGCGAATAGGATATTCAAAGAATACTTTGCTCCCCCTTTCAAGCCCATCTCCTAAGGATTAGGAGAGTGAGTAACTCCTAATTTTTTTCGGAGATACTCGAAGACTTCCTTTGGCAGAGGTTTTGTGAAGATATCAGCAACTTGCTCAGTAGTTGGGACATATTCCAACTTTACCTCACCATCTGCAACCTTTTCCTTGAGAAAGTGATAGCGAATTGCTACATGCTTTGTTCTAGAATGTTGAACAGGATTCTTGGAGATGTGAATTGCACTTGTGTTGTCACAGAGGATCGGCGTAGGATCCGTTGTTGGAACTCCTAGATCAGAGAGCATTTGTCGCATCCATAACACTTGCGTACAACAAGTTGCCGCTGCAATATATTCCGCTTCCGCTGTAGAAAGGGATACTGAATCTTGTTTCTTACTATGCCATGCCACCAACCTATCACCGAGATAGAATGCACCACCGCTTGTACTCTTGCGATCATCTATACAACCAGCCCAATCTGCGTCAGAGTATGCAACAAGAGTGAAGGATTTGCCTTTAGTATACCAAATACCAAGCTCCATGGTACCTTTCAGATATCGAAATATCCTTTTTACTGCTGTGAGGTGCGTCTCAGTTGGTGATGCTTGAAATCGAGCCACCATACATACTGCTTGCAGAAGATCCGGTCTTGTAGCAGTCAAATAAAGCAAGCTTCCTATCATAGAACGATAAGTGGTGTGATCAACGGACGAACCCTTATCATCTTTGCTTAGCTTTGTGTTCGTTGTCATTGGTGTGCTCACTGGCTTGCTGTCTTCCATGTTAAAACGCTTCAGCATTTCCTTGATGTATTTCATCTGTGATATGAAAATACCATGTTTCAGCTGCTGAACTTGTAAACCAAGGAAGAACTTTAGTTCTCCAAGCATTGACATCTCAAATTCTTTCTTCATCTCTTCAGCGAAATTCCTGCACATCTCTTCATCATTGCCACCAAAGATTATGTTATCGACATAAACAATAACAACCAGCTGTTTACTCAACGCTGTTTTGACATAAAGATTGCTATCAACTAGTCCTTTGCCAAAACCGATCTTGCGGAGATATAGGTCCAGCCTTGCATACCACGCCCTTGGCGCTTGTTTCAGCCCATAAAGAGCCTTTTTCAACTTGCACACTAGGTCTGAATTTTTGCTAATAAGAAAACCATCAGGTTGCTCAATGTAGACCTCTTCTTCAAGTAATCCATTCAAGAAGGCCGACTTTACATCCATCTGAAATACCTTGAAGGTTTTGTATGCAGCCAATGCAAGAAACATACGAATGGCTTCCAGACGAGCCACCGGTGCAAAGGTCTCTTCAAAATCTATGCCTTCAACTTGAGCATAGCCTTTACAAACCAACCTTGCTTTGTTTCGTATGACCTGACCATCTTCATTCAGTTTATTCCGAAAGACCCATTTAGTACCAATAACATTCTTATCGGTAGGTCTAGAGACTAGTTCCCATGTGGAGTTCTTCTCAATTTGCTCCAACTCCTCATGCATAGCTTTCAACCAACTTTCATCGAGACTGGCTTCAGCCACAGTCTTGGGTTCAATGGTGGACACAAGTGAGTAATTGCTAACTACACTTTGTCTTGTTTTAACACCGACCTCAGGATCTCCAATGATTTGATCCTTAGGGTGTTGCTCTACCCAAGTGCTTTTCTTTCTAGGTGTAGCATTCTCTGAGTCATCAGAATCATTAGGTTTAGCTACTTCATCATCAATCTCACTCGAGTCCTCATAGACTGGACTGTCATAATGAGTTCCATTTTTTTATTCATAGTTTTCATCAATTCTAACATCAGCACTTTCTATGATTTTTCTGGTCCTTTTGTTAAGACATCTGTAAGCCTTACTAGATGAGGAATAACCCAGAAATATACCTTCATCAGCTCTTTCATCAAATTTGCCCGGATTTTGTTCAAGACGCTTGATGTAACACTTGCTACCGAAGACTCTGAAGTGCTTGACTGTTGCTTTTCTCCCAAACCATAGCTCATAAGGAGTTTTGTCTTCATGTGGCCTGATCAAGCATCGATTCTGAATGTATACAGCCGTATGGATTGCCTCCTTCCAGTATTTGTCAGCTAGCTTGCTCTCAGTTAGCATTGTACGAGCCATCTCTTGAACGGTGCGATTTTTCCGTTCCACAACTCCATTTTGCTGTGGAGTTCTAGGGGCTGAATACTGTCTTTGAATGCCATGGTGCTCACAATAGTTAGTGAACTCTTCAGATGTGAATTCACCGCCTCGATCAGACCTTAAAATCTTGATACGTTTTCCAAGCATATTTTCAACCTGTGCTTTAAACACTTTAAAACGATCAAGTGCTTGATGTTTATACTTAAGAAACAATACCCATGACATACGAGTATAATCATCAATGCATAACATAAAATACTTATCTCCATTGGTGCTTTGAGTTCGCATCGGTCCACAGAGATCAGTGTGCACTAACTCAAGAGGTTTCTTTGAATGATGCTCCTTTGACTTGAACATTACCCTCGTTTGCTTTCCCTTTTGACAAGAATCGCAAATGGGGTTGGAAGGCTTTTCAACTGTAGACATTCCTCTGACAGCCTTTGATTTGCAAGTCTTTGACATGTTATCAAAGTTTAGATGCCCAAGGCGTTTGTGCCACAACCAACTTTCCTCTGTCCGACTCATCAAGCAAGTCTTTTCAGCTCCATCTGACAATGTATAGAGATTTCCAGCAGTCCTAGATCCAGTAGCCACTGTTTTGCCGTTGCTACACTTGTTGATAGTAAAACCATTCTTAGTGAAGACAACCTCGTGGCCTTTGTCACAGATCTGGCTTACACTAAGCAAGTTGTGTCTTAGTCCAGACACATATAAGACCTCGTCTGATCTGATCTTGTTTGCCTTTAGCTGTACAACACCTTTTCCGCAGATTTTGGCACCATCATTGTTACCAAACTTCACTGATCCGCCTTCATAGTGCTGTAATTTGACAAATTTTTCTTTATCACCTGTCATATGGCTTGAACAGCCACTATCAAGGACCCATGGTGCTGTCTTCTTTTGTGCATTGAATGTCGTTTGCACAATGAGAGATTCTTTGGAATTACCATCCCTTTTCTTTGTCCTCCATGCCTTAACTAACATGGGTTTCTTTTCAACCTGAAATTGGTTAGCTATAGGCAACCTACAATCCCTAGCCAAGTGTCCATAATTATGACACATATAGCACTCAATTTTGTGGCTGTTTAGTATTGAAAAAGGATTCCTAGTCACAAATGGGTTGTTTCTAACATAGAATTTGCAATCAGCTCTTTTATGTCCATATCTATTACAATGATAGCAATAACCATAGAATCTGAACATTCTTCCTTTCTTAGGTGGCTGGTTAAACTCCACAAACCTTTTCTTATTAACCATCTCAATACTAGGCTGAATTTGATGCTTTGTAGCCTTGAGAGGTATGGCACTTTGTTTCATAAACACAGAAGGTGCAGCTTTAGAGGACTCTCCGATCTCAAATCCAATACCAAATTTATTGTGGAAGGGCTTTTGAACTTTCAGAATTTCATTAAGTTTCATTGTACCTTCAATCGCTTGGAGTGCTTTGAGTTTTCGGCTATTTTCCAAGTTTTCGTCCTTTGCTCTAGCGATTTCAGTTTCAAGTTTCATAGCCTCTTCCTTTTTGATACTTATTTGATTTTGAAGGACTTCCACCATTCTTTTATATTCTTCAACTTGAGTTTTCAAAGCAATAATTGAACTTTCAGATTCATGAAGAAGTTTCAGATTTTTCTTACTTGTTTTTCGTTCCATGCTAAGCTCCTCAAGTGCGGCAATGAGTTCTTCTTCGAGATTGACCTCAGCCTCCTCTTCTTCTTCCGGCTCTTGCTCCTCTTCTTCTTCAACGGTAACCATGAAGAGAGCTTCAGTTGCCTCGGCTGATTCATCATCGTCTGAAGTTTCAGATGTGCTGTCATTATATTGACTGATGAAGCTTTTTGCTTTGCCCCTCTTTCTGAAATTTTTCTTCCACTTACTCTTATCAACATAAGAGTCATCATCATTATTCTCTTTCAGCGGGCACTTCGCAGCAAAGTGACCAACACCGCCACAATTGAAGCATTTAAAGGGTAGCTTCCCTTTGTACTTTCCATTGCTTCCTTTCTTCAGCTTTCTAACAAATTGAGCCTCAAGCTCATCATCATCAGTATCAGAATCATGACCAGCAGTCTCTTTTCCCTTTTTCTGAACTTTGAAGGCCGCTTCTCTATCAGATGAAGACGTCTTACCTATGCGCATCTCATAGGCAGTGAGTGAACCATGCAACTCATCCATGGAAAATTCATTCAGATCCTTGGCTTCTTCTATGGCTGAGACTTTTGAATCAAACCGGGGAAGAAGAGATCTTAGAACCTTTTTGACGATGACTGGTTCTTTAATCTCCTCCCCTAGTCCACGAATGTCATTCGTGACTTCATTCACTCGTTGCAAATATGAGTCAACATTCTCACTTTCCTCCATGCGAAGAGATTCAAATTGAGAGCGATGGGTTTGCAATTTTGCTTCTTTGATCTTCTCATCTCCTTCATGAATGCTTTTCAACTTGTCCCATATTTCCTTGGCTGTTTTGCATGCAATTACTTTGACCAGCTCGCTGTCCACAAGGCCACTAAAGAGTGCATTCTGCGCCTTTGAGTCGTTGTCTGCTAACTTCTTCGTTGCAGCATCATTGGGCACAATGGCAATATTGTAACCGACTCTGACAGTCTCCCAGACATCATAGCCAAGTGACTTAATGAAAGCCTGCATTCTGATCTTCCAGAAGGAGTAATTAGAACCATCAAACAAAGGTGCTTTCTTATTCCCTGTATTGGTTGCCATGTGATTTGACAAGAGATCACCCTTAGCGTGTTAAGCTTTTCAAGGGAACCTTACGCTTTGATACCAATTGTTAGATATCGCGATCACTGAGGGGGGGGGGGGGGGGGGTGAATCAGTGATTCTTTAAAAACAGGTCCAATTTAACAACAAAAGCAAATCAAATCACACAAGGACACCAAATTTAACGTGCTTCACCGAAAGGCTACGTCCACGGTTCAAAGACTGTCCGAACACCAATCCGGGACAGATCTGAATCTATTTAGTCGCACCAACGACAAAGAGCACCAACCCTTAGTTTCAGATTGTAAAGAAACAGATCAGGTCCATTCGACCTAATGGGTCAGCTCGACCCATGTTCTGGGTCAGCCCATGTATTAGATTAGATAGATACTAATCTGCTGAAATCTTGTGGTTAGAATAACTGTAATTAGATTTAGTTTCTTATTCTGTTCCTTTGATTATGTAATTAGATTTCCTAATCTAGACAACAGTGTATTATAAAAGTACATCTTCGTCAATACAAAGATCACAGAAAATATTCCATACATTCACTGTTTCGTTTGTCTTCTCCTGTAAGCTTCTAGTTTAGTTTGATATCATCTCACATGGTATCAGAGCCCCTCCAGCACTAATCATCTATCCATTCCAGCATAAGGAGAAGATCTGCAACTGAATCGGTGGTTCTGAAGCACTGTATCGACAGTGATCAAAGGTGGCCCACCTGTTGATCACCCACTGCCCAGAGAAATTATCCCACCATGGTCGACCATCTCTTCTGGTAATTATACACATTTTTTCCAGATTTTTTGATCATCTGAAGTGGGCCATCTTCTCAGTTTTGCAAATTTCTAGTTTGAGCATACTGTTTTCATCTCGACCGTCCATCTTTCTGGTCTCTCGAGCTTTCATCAAAATTCCACCTAGAGGAGTTTCGAAATTTTGAGGCCTAACTCTCTGTGAGATCTGATCATACAGCTGATCATCAAGTGGGACCCACAGACCAGATCTGTGCTCAGATTCATGCTCGCCTGGGCCAATTTTCTGCATTTTTTTTGCAAAATTTAAATCTACTTGCTTCTGTTTGGATCTTTGGGTGTGATTAACCCTCTGGTTATTTAGTGGAGTCTACAACACTCTGTGATCAGATTCAGGACATCTGATTCTATGATATGGCTGACATTCTCATCTGCTGTTTGGATCTCTGGCTGTGATCATCCATCTGGAGTCTACAGCACTCCTCTGTGATCAGATTCAGGACATCTGATTCGGTGATTTCTGGTAACTGTTTTTTTTCTCCCTGTGACCAATATGTCTTCTGATCGTACTGTCACGGGTATTACCATCAAACTTGATGGTACTAATTATCCCTATTGGTCCCACTTAATGCAAAATTTCCTTAAAGGTCAGAAACTTTGGAAATATGTTGCTCAGCAGATCCCTCAACCAGATAGTAAGGCGGATACATTTGAAGAATGGGAAGCTTCTGTCGGAAAAATAAACTCTTGGATTGCCAATTCAGTCACTCCATCCATTGGGAATCAGTTGGCTAAATTTAATTATCCTAAAGCTGCTTGGGATTATTTAGCGCAACTATACACTCAGTCCAATGCTGCTCGTCGATATCAATTAGAATGGGAAATCAAAAATGCAGATCAAGGCACTGACTCCATTCATGATTTCTTCATCAAAATGACTGCATTATGGGATCAACTGGCTCTCATGGAGCCCACTTTTAAAACAACCGATGATGCTCACACCTTTGAAGTCTATCGGCAGCAGACTCGTCTGGTTCAGTTTCTTATGGCCCTCCGCCCTGATTTTGAACAAGTTCGTGGTCAGTTATTACATCGATCACCACTGCCTTTTGTTGATATGGCGCTCTCGGAACTTTTGGCAGAAGAACAAACTCAACTTTCTCTTACAAGGAAGAAACATGTCGAACCCACACATGTCTTGTCAGCAAATGTTGGTACCCCTCAGACTGATCGATATTTTCCTCCTGGTACCAATGACTTTTGCAACTACTGTAAGAAGAAAGGACACTGGAAACGGGACTGCCCCATCAGACCTCCAAGGCCTAATACTAAGAACAAACCAACTGGTCAACAGTCCAATCGTGGTCCCATGCACTCTTATCCACAGAGAACCTATGCAGCCAATGTTACTGACGATGATAGTTTTGTGCCTCCGCAAATGGATCTTTCATCTCAGATTCAAGCTATGGTTGATGAGCGTATGCAACAATTGTTTCTGGCTTCTTCTCCTGGTTCTGCTTCTCAGATAACCACCACATCCTCAGCATCTGGTTCTGCCATGTCCATTTCTGGTCCATCAGGTACTCTTGACTCTTCATGGATTTTTTATTCTGGTGCATCCTACCATATGACAAATGATGTTTCCAAACTTCACAATTGTTATACTCCTGCTAGCTCTCTCATAATTCATACAGCTGATGCTACTCCTCTCCCAGTCTCCCTTATTGGCTCCATTTCAAATAAGTTGATCTCTCTCACTAATGTTTTGTGTGTTCCTCATCTATCTATCAACTTAATATCTGTTAGTCAATTGACTTCATCTGGCTTTCTTGTCTCATTTTCTTCTATTGGCTGTTCTGTGCAGGATCCGCGCACCGGGAGACAGATTGGGACCGGCCTTAGGTCAGGAGGACTTTACTATCTCCAGTCACTGCACCTTCCATCCTTCACCATCTCTCCTGCAGCACTCGTTTCGTCTACATCTCCTTTTGCCCTTTGGCATTCTCGTTTAGGCCATTTATCTTTAAATAAAATGAAATTTTTATTTACTAGTGGTGTTTTTGGAAACATTTCTGTATCAGACATTTCTTCATGTTTTGGTTGTCAGTTTGGTAAACAACATGCTTTCCCTTATAATAAAAGCACTTCCTTTACTACTGCTCCTTTTGATTTGGTGCATTCTGATGTCTGGGGTCCTGCCTCTCAGCCAACAAAAGGTGGTTCTATTTATTATGTGTTGTTTATTGATGATTTCACTAGATATACTTGGTTATATTTAATGAAAGATCGTTCTGAGGTATACTCCATCTACACTGCTTTCTCTAACATGGTTTCCACTCAATTTAACAAAAAGATTAAAATCTTCAGGTCCGATTCCGGGGGAGAATACATATCCCACAAATTCCGTTCGTACCTAACCAGTCAAGGGACTTTAGCTCAATTATCATGTCCTGCCACACCACAGCAAAATGGTGTAGCAGAACGGAAACACAGACATATCATTGAAACTGCTAGATCCATGATTTATTCCTCACATGTTCCTTTGCAATTTTGGGGGGAAGCAGTCCTGACTGCCATATATCTGATTAACAGAACTCCTTCCTCTGTATTATCTGGCACATCTCCCTATGAAAAACTCTTCTCTTGAAAACCAGATTTGTCCTATCTCAAAGTTTTTGGCTGCACCTGTTTTGTCCTGTTGCATGATCATGAGCGAACCAAACTTTCTCCTAAATCCACTGTCTGTGTTTTCTTAGGGTATGGCATCGAACATAAAGGCTATCGATGCTATGATCCTAAAACCAATAGGTTACGGGTCTCTCGTAATGTCACCTTCTTGGAACATATACCCTTCTATACATTACCTTCTCAATCTCCTTCATCTGAGCACCCTACAGTCTATCCTCTTGTTCCATTTCCAGACCTGTTTCCCACCGATACTCCTTCTCCTCCACCCCTGCAGGTATATCATCGTCGACCCAAACCTCCGTCTGCTCCTTCGGAATCTGCAATCTCACTTACTCCTGATCATGGGCCTATCTCTTCTGCTCCAGATGTGCAGGATCCTCCTCAAGCTCCAAGGTATCCTGTTCGCACCAGAATCCCTCCCTCTCGGTTTGGCTTTGTTTGCACTGATCATTTTTCTCCATCATATAAGTCCTTCCTTGCAGCAATTCATAACTTGGCAGAACCACATTCCTATAAGGAGGCCATTGCTCATCCAAACTGGAGGTCTGCCATTGCAGAAGAACTTGCTGCCCTGCAGAAAACTCAAACATGGGATCTTGTTCCACTTCCCTCTGGAAAACGGGCTATCGGTTGCAAATGGATATTTAAGATCAAGACCAAATCTGATGGATCTGTTGATCGTTACAAGGCTCGCTTGGTTGCCAAAGGCTATAATCAGGAATATGGGATCGATTATGAGGAGACCTTCGCTCCGGTTGCTAAAATGACAACTGTTCGTACCTTTATTTCTGTTGCTGCTGTTAGACAATGGCCTCTATATCAGCTCGATGTTAAGAATGCCTTCTTAAATGGTTTTCTTCAGGAGGAAATCTATATGCACCCTCCTCCAGGCGTTGTGAGACCTCCTCATTATGTATGTCGTCTCAAACGTGCTTTATACGGTCTCAAACAAGCCCCTCGAGCTTGGTTTGAACGATTTAGCACAAGCATCATCAGCATTGGTTTTTCTCAGAGTGCTCATGACTCCGCTCTATTCACTCGCTATTCGCGATCTGGCTGTGTTTTTCTGTTACTATATGTCGATGATATGATTATCACTGGCAGTGATACATCTGGTATTCAATCCTTGAAGCAGTTTCTTCATCGACAATTTGAGATGAAAGATTTGGGTCATCTACGCTACTTTCTGGGCATTGAGGTTGCCTACTCTCACACAGGATATCTTTTGTCACAAACAAAATACTGCAATGAAGTTCTCCAACGTGCTGGTCTCACCGATCTTAAACCTGTCTCTACTCCGATTGAACATAATTTGAAGCTTCGAACCACTGATGGAGATCTTCTTTCTGATCCTACTCGTTATCGGGAAGTGGTAGGTAGTTTGGTTTATCTGACCATTACCAGACCTGACATTGCCTTTGCGGTACATGTGGTGAGTCAATTTGTCGCACGACCCACTCATCTTCATTGGGCTGCTGTACTGCGCATACTCAGATACCTACAAGGAAGTTCCAATCGTGCCCTCCTCCTTTCCTCCAGTCAAAATCTTACCCTGCATGGTTATTCTGATTCCGACTGGGCAGGAGATGTCAATGATCGGCGCTCTACAACAGGTTTCTCTATTTTTCTTGGCTCCTCTCTTATCTCTTGGAAGAGCAAGAAACAGGAAGTTGTCTCTCGTTCTTCCACTGAAGCTGAATATCGTGCTGTCTCTCACACAACAACCGAACTTATTTGGCTTCGTTGGTTACTTCAGGATTTAGGAGTTCAAGTTCCTAAATCTACCCCTCTCTTCACTGACAGTGAAAGTGCAAAGAAACTGGCCACAAATGATGTCTTTCATGAACGATCCAAACATCTTGAAGTTGATTGTCATTTCATCCGTCAACATGTTCGGAGTGGTACTATAAAGCTTTGTCAAATATCATCCGCTGCTCAGATAGCTGACTTTTTCACCAAAAGCCACTCCACTTCTCGTTTTTTCAGAACTAGTTTCCAAG
Organism: Litsea cubeba; assembly: GCA_012931725.1. NCBI lineage: Eukaryota > Viridiplantae > Streptophyta > Magnoliopsida > Laurales > Lauraceae > Litsea > Litsea cubeba. The sequence goes on from CM022947.1 coordinate 34,261,678, forward strand.
CTCTCGATGGTCACTTTCTCCCATCCAAAGCTTGAGAGGGGGTGTAAAGAAACAGATCAGGTCCATTCGACCTAATAAGTCAGCTCGACCCATGTTCTGGGTCAGCCCATGTATTAGATTAGATAGATACTAATCTGCTGAAATCTTGTGGTTAGAATAACTGTAATTAGATTTAGTTTCTTATTCTGTTCCTTTGATTATGTAATTAGATTTCCTAATCTAGACAACAGTGTATTATAAAAGTACATCTTCGTCAATACAAAGATCACAGAAAATATTCCATACATTCACTGTTTCGTTTGTCTTCTCCTGTAAGCTTCTAGTTTAGTTTGATATCATCTCACACAGATAGCACCAACTATCTAGGAAGCACCTACTCCCTTGAGTTTCAGATAGCACCAACTATCTAGGAAGCACCGACTCCCTTTACAATTTATCTGCACCAACAGATAGGATCACCAAACCCCAGACACCAAGCACCAACTTGATGTTCTACAGAATAAGAATAGAAACCTTTTTCTATAGACCTTCCCCTCTACAATCTCTCTCTCTCAATCCCTTACAAATTGAAAATTAAACATAAACAGAGAGACACTTATCTTATGGACGAAACATCATCTTCAAGAGCATATCCTCGTCCACACTTGCTGTAGAAACTTCTGATAATACTGCACACAGCAACAGCACTCTTTTCTCTCCAAAACTCTCTTTCTTTTCTCTTCTCTTCTTTCTCTCTTGGTGTGTTATTAAAAACGAACCAACATGCCTTTATATAGGTTATGGTAACCCTTAAGAGTGTTCAAAATAGGCTACAATTCGTTTAGAAAGAGTCCCAAACAAACTAGATAAGAATGCTGAATTTTCGTGCAAGACTTCTGTTTCTGCGCAACTCTGGTTCCCGTGCTCGGTCGACATCCTGCTGTCTTCGGTCGACATCATACACTGTCTGGAAACAGACAACTAACATGCTCGGTCGACATCCTGGGGTCCCGGTCGACCGAAGACACACTGTGTCACGAAAATAACTGGGAGCAGTCTGAAACTTTTTCTGCAGGTTTCTCTTTGCTCGGTCGACCGCATGGGGTGCCCGGTCGACCGCACACTCTGCTTCAGGAATTCTGAATTCCTGACTGTTTCAATTCTGATTCTTCTTTTAAGCTCTATCAACACCAGCCTATTATCATCATGCTTGTGACAATGTGTTGACAATAATTCCAAATCAAAACAATACTTTGAGATATTAATTTCTTCAATTCATCAAAAGTTCTTCAATTCATTAAAAGACTTCTCAAGTCATCTCAAATTCCAACAGCCGGACCTTCCGGGGGTAAATGCTCGATCTAGCTTTCTTCAACCGATCTCGGGTGCCTTGTGTTTTTCTCAACCTTGTTTTTCATATACTTTCTCTTTCGGTTTCAGGGTATGATTGGCGGGAGGTGCCAGTTGATGGATATACCGGTCGAAAGAGGGTAGGGACCATGTGAGGTGTTCCAAGTCGCAAGTGAGTACTAAAATGTTTGGTAACTATTTTGCTCCTTATTTCCATTACTGGGTGAATTCCTTATGTCCATTTGGTATTGTGCAGAGCAAAAGCAGGGGAGGCAGTTCTGAAGGTCGCTTGAGGAGACCAAGATTGATTTCAGCACGGTTGGGTGATGATGAGCATCTCAGGGCTTTTCTATTATTCTTTTTTGGGGAGATGCCTCTTCGCCAATGAAACTGGTAATAGAGCGTACGGTACCCTTATTTGATTTGTACAAGACTTGGATAAGGTTGGCGATTACGCTTGGGGTGCGGCCACCCTTGCCTTTCTTTTCCACAGTCTAGATTCGAGGTGCCGCGTTCAGTCTGGATGCAAGAGCCTTTGAGGGTTCGTGCCGATCTTGCAGATTAAATCCTTATTCCCATGTGTTGTGACCTCCAGTAGTCTTCTTTTCTTATCATGTCTCATGCTTCATCTTTTGTAATAATAGAGCTTTAACTTTGAGCAGGTATGGCTCTGGGAGCACATCGTCCAGTGTCGGCCCGAGCGCTTGCCCGCGAGGCTGAGTTGCGTTCCCCGGGCTTCGCAGTGGTACCCTAATGCTAATTTACGAGGCTTTGCTGACATCTTACCTCCGGAAATGGCCGAGCATATTAAAGCCCTCAGGATGAGGCCGGGTGAGCAACGTTACCGGTTCATCTTGAATGAACTAAAAAATCATGAGGTATGTATTGTCCCTTATCCACTTGCTACATTAAACACTTACTGCTCTTAGCTCTCATTTGCTGCATATACCACGGTTTGTCAGGTGATTTGGTAGCCCTATCAGGGTGGACCGGATGATGAGATGGCTGTAGTCCAGGAGGGGCGTGCCTTATTTGAGAGGGACATATGGCTCCACGCCCCTCAGGTAGCAGTTAGATTGGTCGTCAGCCGAGTCGCGTGCCAACTGGGACGCCATCAAGCTGTTCCCTCGGAAAAGTCTGTCATGCGTCGGTCATACCCAAGGTGGGGTCTGAAAACGTTCAAGCGCCGCCATCCTTGCCGGAGAGAAATAAAAAATTGGAGATCAAAAGGGAGGAAGGCCATTTTTGGCGCGGATGCTAGTGCCTGGAGTGATTATGAGGTATATTGGAAGACAGCTTTGCATCGGTATATACTCCCGGAGTCGTACTCTTGCGGGGCTTCATATTCCGTTAGCAATTGCGCAGAAGCGGCTGAGGCTTCGTCATCTCTTCGGGTAACCCTTGAAGTTTGCTTGCTTTAACATTGTCTTCTTTCCATTGTGAATCATATTGTTTATTCCTTTATTTTTCAGAGGGAGATATCGGCTGGAGCAGGGCATCGGCAGGCACATCCACGATTTGAAAGACAGTGTGAGGTGAGGGTTCATGAGACTTCCAATCTTGGTTATAAGCTTTGTAATCTCAAAGACATAGGCCTCTTCTATTTCTCTAATCGTAACTCTCATGTGTGACAGGGGACATCTGGGGGAGTAGTACCTGATGCGGAGTCCATCCTCAGGGGGGAGATACTTCGATTGTCCCAACTAGTAGAGAAAAAGGTATGACTACTTGGTTTAGTGTTTGAGTCAAACAGTGTTCATCTTCTGTAGTAATCCTGATCATTCTTGGCGTATTGGCATGATTGGTACTTCATAGGATGTGGAGGTCACGAGACTAAGGGCCTCATTGTCAGCCGAGAGGGTATGAGAATTGTCAACCTTAATTGGCCATATGCTATCTCTTTTATACCTTCTTTACTTACAATGCTTTGGTGATAGGAGCGCCACAAGGAAAATGAAGCGATTATCGACGCATTGGCAGATTCTCATGAGGTACAAGGTCATGGGGTTAGTTGTCCATTTTGAATTGTTGTTCATGACCTTTGGTCACTATCCAGGGTAACAGGGAGCGAGACATGCCTGAGGCTATGCGGATCCAAGTGGAGAGTGATCTTCTTACTCTGCAGGCTGAGGTGGATCGGCTACAGGTTAACGAAGTTTGGGTTTCAATTTGTTGCCCTTGTATTCAAGGCGTATAATGAGTAATTCTTAACCATCTGTCTTTGTGACCTTCAGGCAGAGCTTCATAGCGAGCATGACAAGGCATTTACGGAGAGAGTTGCTTCAGCGGCGCAGGTATGAACCTTACTCTTGTAATGATTTGATTTGATTCTTCTAACATTGACATGCTTCGTAATCTTGTTGGGTGCAGATCAAGGACTTACGTGCCAAGCTCAGGAGTTTTGAGACCTCTGCGCAGGTGAGCATCCTTCCTTCCTTTTAAATCCCATGTTTCCTGCTATGAGTTTTTATGAATGTAACGCTTCCTTGCATGACAGCCTGCAGAGCGGTGCTATTGTTGCTTCCGTTCCTCCACCCCTTAGCTTGAGCGAGGAAAGGGCTCTCATTCGTGATCAATACGCTCAGCGCATGGACCGCATGCAGCGAGGTCATGACGAGGTGGTTGCCGACTTGCGGAGGCGCCTTGATCGGTATCGCCAGAGGGCAGAGGAGAGAGGTTATGCATTTTCGAGTTCGACTCGCGCCCCTTCTCAGCGTGCTCCTGGTCCATCTTCGTTTGCTTCATCAGCTCATCATGAGGGAGCTGCTCCATAGGGTTATCATTCTTTGATTGATCTCTCCAGGATCTGCCTCCATGTGTTCCATCTTGTATCCATATATGTGTTGGTCATGTATCTATGTCATTCCGTCTTGTCTTAGCTCACGGTGTGTACTTGATCTGATGTGTTTGTTGTGCACATGTGTATTATGTATGTGTAATTGAGATAGTGTGTACTAGGCATGTGTGGTTGATTAATGAGGAGCTTTTGTGAGGTGTCAGGAATATATGAAGTGTACTTTTTTCACAGGTAACGGGTTTTTTGTATCCGGAGATTCTCCGGGGTCCAAAAAAGAAGGGGAAGTGCTGTCGAAATTTTTCTAAAATTTCTCAAAATTTGTGCTCTAGCACAGTTCTCATGAAAAAAGAACATTAGAACCTAAGACAGACAAAATGAAATCCATATAATAGGCCAAGCGAATAAAATATCATATCAACTTTGACTTGGAGAAGCAATATAGATTCAGGGTTTTCAAACAATGGGGAGTGCCTGGGTGTGTGATGCTTGTGGCCTAAGCAATTCTATGTTTTAAGGCATTCACATTGTCAACTATAAGTATAAAGGCAGAGGTTCAAGATAAATGCATTTTCAAATTGCATTTTCGAATCGCACAATATATGATATCATAAAAGGATGTGTATAGCATACATCTATAATCAAATTCATTGTAGGATATCATAACAGACATAAATTATATATCCCAAATTTGGTTACCATCACTTTAATCTTTTCAAGTCATGAGGGGTTGTGCACAAAACAATACCCGTAAAAAAAATGCCCCAGCTTGTCAGCTTGTGGGATGTTTTGGATGTGATCGGGGTTGGGTTCCCTGCAAGGTCTCAAAACGAACTTTTTAGTTTAATATTTTAGGGCCCCCTGCATAGTTTGGCTAAGGTAGCATTTTTCTTTCTCGGTAAAAATGTCAGGGGGCCGTTTTGGCACTCAAGCTTAGAGAATAACAAGATAGAATTGGTACCTTAGGGAATCTATTTTTCCTGCATCCAACCGAAAGTCATTAGTAATAAAGCATGCATGAGGTGAGTGTGTGCAGGCTAGTGAGTGCTTGTGGCAATCGTGTATGCGATGAGGACCCAGATTGGGTAGCCGTGTGAGATAAACATATATTTGTATGAATATATATATATAAAAAAATGCCCCAGCATAAGACTAGTGTTTATTCTGGCCGTGGGCGAGAGCGTGAAAGTGGACTAGCCTCTCGATCCATGATTGTCACCTTGGTGGCAACATAATCTTCCCTAACTATCCTTTGGAGGTCGAGCCCTCACAGGCCCCCTCTTGTAGCTGCTTAGTCTTTTCAGCTGAACTTTAGAAAGTACTTGACCGCCTTTGGGGGCTCATTTGTGAGTTGTGTTCGTGTGTGGGGGGCGGTGAGCCACCGTGTTTCCTTAGTGTTGTGGTTTTAGACCACCTTCTGCTTAGTTCGCCTGATAAGTACCCATGCCACTCTAGCGAGCCTAATTCTAATAGATTTTTTTTTGGGACATGTGACTGTGCAATGCCTGGGTCCTTTAAGCTTTCTAATTAACCCATGTAATGAGCATTAGGCCAATGACTCCCAAACCAGATGGCTTTAAGGCACTAGGTATGTGAATACCCCTACGGGCTTACTGGCTCGGGTTAAAAAGGCTACGAACCCAAGCTAGTCACAAAACTTTTATTCTTTTCAAGACTTTAACTAAACACTTTTTTTTAAGCATCTGACTGTGCAATGTCTAGGTCCCTTAAGCTTTCTAATTAACCCACGTAACGAGCATTAGGCCAATGACTCCCAAACCAGATGGCTTTAGGGCACTAGGCATGTAAATAACCCTACGGACTTATTGGCTCGGGTTAAAAAGGCTACAAACCCAAACTAGTCACGAAACTTTTTATTCTTTTCAAGACTAATCCTAACTAAACACCCTTTTTTTTTTTTTGACATATGATCAAAAAGCCTTCATGACATGGGCAAACTCACATACAAACCTTCACATTGGATGGCCTCGACCGTGAGAAATTTGTGTGGGGCAGACTCACCATTTTGTGTATTTTTTGAGTGTTGGTGTGTGTTCGAGTTCCAAGCTTGATCAGAGTGCATCTCTTCGGTCCTCCTACGGGATTTCTACAACTACGCCAAGGAGCAAGGAGGGTCATACTCCGCAAGAAATAGGGAGGGGTCATACCGTGTACCTTTTCAGGTACATAGCGTTCCATGGATCGGGGAGCTCTTCCCCATCTGCATTCACTAATCTATATGCATTTCTAGGATATACTTCCTTAATTACATAAGGGCCTTCCTAATTAGGTCGTAACTTACCTCTAGGATGTGGAAGCTGGGATGGAGTGATGCGCTTTAGCACAAAGTCGCCAATCTTGAATTTTCTTTGTTTGACATGTTTGTCGTAGGCTCTGGCAATTCGCTTCCGGTATACTTGTGCATGCTCTGCTGCTTTCAATCTTTTCTCGTCGAGTAGGTCTAGCTGAAGTAGCAATGCTTCTCTCCTCTGGTCTTCTGTTATATCTTCATTTAGCTGGATGCGCAGTGATGGATGAAGAACTTCGAGAGGAAGGACTGCTTCCCTTCCATAAGTCAAAGAGTATGGGGTTTCTCCTGTAGGAGTTCTTAATGGAAGTCCGGTTGTTGACACCAAAAATGTCACTTTGCCTTTCCAAGATCCAAAGAGCTACATGAAGTCGCAACCTGCCATAAATAGGCAATGCTGCTTCCAAAAATAAAATCTTGTCAGAATCAAACAAAAACTGCAAGATTCTTCCAGACAGCCAAAAGAGGAGTACACAAGAAGTTTCAAGCCATTTCAAGATCATTTGGCCTAACTTCGCTTCTCCGACAGCCAAATCAAGCCTCTCGGCGGTAAAGCTCTCCGGAACCATGGTTTCCAAGACAGAACCTATGGATCATCTTAAAATGACTCCAATAGGTTCCCTGTCAAATTTTAAGTCAATCGGACATCGGTTGACCGCACATCAAACCGCGACATCTTCATCGCGACAAAAAGCAAGTCTACAGGTGATAGGACCCCAAACGGCTTCAAAACTCAAACAAAAGCCTATGGTTGGTCTTATTTATTGCTCAGCAGGCTTCACACCAAATTTCAGGTCATTCCGACATCGTTTGGACCCAGTTTCAGCTTCTGACGGGAAATCGGCAACTCTGCGCGACAAAGTCTTCGGCTTTCTCAGGAAATTGGAAACTTTGCAAAATAAAATGCAAGGATTCTCATCAGGTTTCCTACAAAGAAATCAGGCCAATAAATGATCAAAATGTCAAAGAAAAGTACAGAAGAAAAAAGAATCAAAAAAGAGCAAAAACGGACGCAAAACGGGACCAAAAAGGGGGAAAACCCCCCCAGGGTCGCAGACCCCTGCGACCCTGGGCCAGGGTCGCAGGCCCCTGCGACCCTGGCCCAGGGTCGCAGGCCCCTGCGACCCTGGGCCAGGGTCGCCGGCGACCATGGACCCCGGGGTCGCCGGGAAAGCCCCGGAAACCCCGGTTTTCGCCGTTTTTTTCGCGATTCGAGATGCCCAGCCTCTGGTACTTTCCAAAATTCATGCTTTTGAGACACCAAGTCCTCTGACATCCGTCCAAAACACGGGTAAATCATCAAGAGTATCAAAGACAGTATTGATCGCCACCCAGTCAACCAAAAAAGTGTGCTTTCCACCCGACCGATCGAGAAATCGACAGGACAGATGGCACCGACCTGCTGTTGGCAACAAACACCTGAAATTACATGGTCATCTGATGTCGATCTACATGAAGATCCATCGATGATCATCAACAGAAGAATTCCAAAAGACGTGGCACGGCCCGCGACTCTTCAGCTGCTCGGCGACCACTTAATGCGATTAATTGACTAGCTTATTACAGTCATTAATCCATTTCTTTGGACGGCCCAATCAGAAGCAAGCATTTGGGAGTTACAAGTCAAGAGATTCATGGCATTTAACCCATGAAACTCCTCCCATCATGGCGATTAAAGGCGATTAAATGCCCTCAATCTCCTCCGGCCAATCAGAAGCCAAGAAAAAGAAGTTACAAAATAAACAATTCAATTTTGTAACTCCTCCCATTATGTGGCTTAATGACATTAAAAGCCCATAAACCCACCTAAAAGGCTACCTAAAAGCCTATAAATAGGAGGGCTCTCCAAGAAGAAAAAACAATCAGAAAGCATCAGAAAAATCAGAGAAAAAAGCACAGAAATCCAGAGAAAGGAAAAAGAGAGAAAACTCTGCGGAAGTTCTACACCAGCCACCACAACAAGGTGACAAAAGTCCCTTGGGGGTACCCCCCCCAAGGTCCTTGTCTTCTCCTCCTGCCTCCAATGGCTTAGATATGGCTTTTCAGCCCGTCTACTCGGTTTTTTATTGGACATAGGACCTTCCTTTGGTCTTTGTCTTCTAAAAACCTGAGGTTATAGCCAAGCCAAGCGAATCAATAGCATCCTCTGTTCTCATCTGCATGGATGATGGCGAAGCCCACATATGGCTTGCGACCGTCAATCTAAACGAGTCCCCCACAATCTCCTGAGAAGTTAGATCCTCCTTTTCTTGCTTTTCATTGTAGTTTGTATTTTTTTTCAAAAGAGACAAAAATCACAATTCTTGTCTTTCATTGTTGATAAGGATTGTAAATCGGCTATAAACGCCAAAATCGGCTATAAACGCCAAAAATCGGCTATAAACGCCAAAATCGGCTATAAATGCCAAAAAAATCGCCTTTCACGGCAAATCAAGAAAAATGTCTCTTTTCTTAAATATATGTGCAATGGAAAACTTGAAAGAAGTTGATTTCCTTTTTACTTGCGAAGGTTGATCTCCGGATCACCACTTGCAATTCCAAGTAAAAATAGAAAATCTGGCACACCCACAAAAAAAGAAATGTTGATGCACGCCCTTTTGCCCCCCGGTTACGAAAGGGTCGGAACCAAACGGACTCCCACGTCCGCCGACCTCGGTAGGAACCCGGGCATCGGGAGCGCGGTCCATCAAGCTGGCACACCCGGTGGGACTCGTTTATTTGAGAACACGATGCTAGAAATGAAATATTTGCATATCATATATTTTGCTCTATGCTTATATTTCTTTTCTCGATTCATTGGCTACTTTATAATTGGTGGCCTATGTTGAATTCCGCAAAAAAAAAAAATGAGATGAGATTTTTTGTTTGGAAATTTCTAATTCTTTGAATTTATTTCCACTCTTTCTCTTTTCAAAAAAAAAAAAAAAAACAAAAAAATCAGATTTGTTAGTTTTGGATTCAAAATTGAGAAACCTTGATCCGTTCCTATCGTTCATCGCGCTTGCAGAAATGTTGAGCCTGTTCGACTAAGGTTTTGGGCCATGGTTTCTCTTCGATGAGTTCATTAAAAAATCAAAAAAAAAATATATATATATATATATAAAAAAAAAAAAAAATTTTTTTTTAGATTTCTCAATTTGGATTCAAAATTGAGAAACCTTGATCCGTTCCTATCGTTCATCGCGCTTGCAGAAATGTTGAGCCTGTTCGACTAAGGTTTTGGGCCATGGTTTCTCTTCGATGAGTTCATCAAAAATCAAAAAAATATATATATATATAAAAAAAAAAAAAAAAATTTTTTAGATTTCTCAATTTGGATTCAAAATTGAGAAACCTTGATCTGTTCCTATCGTTCATCGCGCTTGCAGAAATGTTGAGCCTGTTCGACTAAGGTTTTGGGCCATGGTTTCTCTTCGATGAATTCATAAAAATAAAAATAAAATAAAAATATATATATATAAAAAAAAAAAAAGACATAGACCACTAAGGTTAAACCAACTGTGTTCTTTGATCATGGTTGATTCAAAGAAAAGCCTTGTCCAGAGTGTGGAGACAGCTTGACTGTTCTAGGCAAGGGTCCTCCAAACGGGTTCATTAAGTAATCCTACCCTTACCTGGGGGCAATTCTATCAATCAAGATTTCATAAGACCGGGTTAGGAGGCCTATGTGTACTCTCTCGTCTTTTTTTAAAAAAAAAAAATAATAAAAAAAAAATATAAAAATTTTAAAATAAAAAATAAAAAATAAAAAAATTTTTCAAAAAAAAAAATCTTAAAAAAAAAAATAATAAAAAATAAAAAAAAAAAGATTTTTTTAAAAAAAAAAAAAAAAAAAAAATCTTCAAAAAAAAAAAATCTTCAAAACTTCAAAAAAAAAAAAACTTCCGTCATTTTGGGTTTAGATTGGAGAAATCTTGGTCTTCTTCTTTCTGAGCACTGGCGCTCGCGGAAATCGCTGAGCCCGTGTTCAGATTGGAGTGCCTTTTGCTCTCTTTGATGAACCCGATATTGGCCTTTCAAAAGAAAACTCGTCATTTTTAGATTCAGATCCGAGAAATCATGGTTCATTTCTTTCTGAGCACTGGCGCTCGCGGAAATCGCTGAGCCCGTGTTCAGATTGGAATACCATCTGCTCTCTTTGATGAATCCAATCTTGACCTTTCAAAACAGAGAATCTCATCTCATAGATGCGGTCTCAAAACATTTGTGTCTAGCGGTACTAGTACGCCCTTTCAGGGTCTACTGTATTGCGACCGGCACATCTGTAACTCCAACTTTATATTCTTCTTACCTCGAGCAAGCTCTGCTTCTCGATAAGTCGAATTTAAGTTCACAATTGCTTCTAGCAGTCACTGGGATGCCCATTCCGGGCTTACCACACCTGCGATCAGAACAATTGTACCCTCTATGGCATTTTGCCTTCCTCATATTGCTTGGGTCATCTACCTCGAGCAATTTGAAAAGACGAAACCATAGAACTTCCCATTTATGATCATTATATTCTTGTGATTACTAATGGATGTGGTCTTGTTTCAGAAATTTTCGAAAAAAACTAACAATGGCAGCTTCACTAACCATTACTTTCGACGAAAGCAAGCACCAACTCATGCTTCAACAGAAGCAAACCACGCGCACCTACAAGCGCCCCATCAGCTGCCGAAGTGTCAACTCCCTCGGCAACTCTGTGAACTCCGGGTCGACCTCGACTCCCCGGACTATCGTCTTCGGGACGCTGGGACCATTCCCACTTCCTGAGGAACAAGCTGCTCCCTCCAAGAAGCAGAAACTCGCCTCTCAACGTGTCACTACCGTGACACCAAAGGCGAGTACAAGAAGGCCTGAAGCCCGTGGCAGCACCACGAAGCCTCAACCTGCAAAAAACCAGGTCTACCCCAAGACTTGGTCCCCAAGACCTTCACCAAAGCAAAGAAGGTCCCAGGCATCCACTAAGCCAGCATTCCTGGCCCCACTCAAGGAGAACCAGTTCTATCCTCTTGCTTACATGAAAGAGGAGAGACCCATCTCCAACCTGACTTCAAAGTCATCCCAGCATGAGCCGGCTTGTTCTTACAAGCCCAAAATCAAGTCATGCATCACAAGGCCTCCACAAGCATCTGCTAAGGCCTACAAATCTGCAGTTCGACCCTTCATATCTACAGGGGCCGAACTTCACAAGTTCAAAGCTTCGCTGCAACTGGCGAAGGATAGGGTTCGCATCCTGTCCTTGCCCAGCTACAAAGAAGATAGACTCGGCTGCTGCGCCCGAGGGAGCACATCCTTCATTGTCAGAGCCCAGTCAGAGCTGACCGAAGCTCAAATTGCTCGTCGTATACGCCGCCGCGCGTCGTACCGACAAAAGAGACTACAGAAGCAAAGGACTCAGCCTCCCACACTTCAAGTCTCTCCCAAATGGGTCGAAAAAGAAAGGCCCAACCAAGTTGCTGCCGTCCATATGGTTGGAAAAACCAGAAGGCGTCAAAAATCAGCAACAAAAATCCATGTCCGACGTCCAATGACCCGCAGCGTCTCAAGGACAAGAAGACATTCAGAAGAATCCCCTGCTCCTTCAAGCAAAGGACAGCAGAGTGATCCTTCCTCAAGCTCCTCTTCAAAAAGAATGAGCCCCAGCTCAGTCACCAGGACAGTTTCTTCGTTCGAATCACGAAGGATGAATGTCTTGGCTACAAATTCTGAGCCACCACCCCGCAATCCACCTCCAGAAGATGCGATCACCCGCATCCAGCAGTTGGAACAGGGCCAGCAGAGGATTGAAACTCTGATGGAAAACCTTCTCCTCGCCTTCCAAAATCAGGCGAACAATGAACCTCCTCCGAATCATCAAGACGACGAGGTAAATAGAGAAGAAAATGAGTCACGCGCCCTTACCAAAAAGGACGTAGACGGTATCCTCGCCAAAGCAAAAGAAGAGGATATACTCAAGGAGCATGGGATCAAGCCACCATATCCCTTATGGATGGACTCGGTCCCGTTCCCCACCAAATTCAAGCATCCTACTCTCCAAACATATACGGGGAAAGGATCAGCCAGACAGCACGTCATCCACTTCAAGATCCTGACGGGAGCTATCGCGGATCAAGATGCACTCAAGATTCGCCTCTTTGCAAGTACCCTAAAAGGTACGGCCTTCGATTGGTACTCCACTCTGCCGGAGGACTCAATCCAAAACTGGGCCATGCTAGAGACACGCTTCCTGACTCACTTCAAAGGTGAGGATCATCCCGCTACTATGGCTCAGCTGTGCAGCCTAAAACAGGGGGAGAATGAATCAACATATGACTTCATTCACAAGTGGAAAGCAATGGCATACAAATGCTCTGATGTATTGCCACAAGCGTCGCTAGTCGACATCTGCCGAAACAACATGAGAGCCAGAATCCGCTCCATGATCATCGGCAACAAATCAAAAAACCTGGGAGAACTCCTAGAAGCTTCCATGGAAGCTGAAACGGTGATTAAAGACCTCAACAGTCAGAAATCATCAAGAAAAGAGCCAACCGCCATTGCAACCTCTAAACCAAAGAAGAAAGAGGTCCTCAATGTGCAGACCAAGCCAGCTCCTCAGCCACCAAAGAAAGCTGAAAACAAAGCTGCTGGTAAGAGACCTGAACTCTCTGATGCCTTCAAAGAACGAGTAGAGAAGAAATACCCGTTTGATGAAGATGTTGATGAAATCTTCGGGGCTCTTGTGGCAAATGGCAAGCTCACCTTGCCTGAACCAAAAAGACCGGGTGATGTTGGCAAAACCAACGACCCTCGGTACTGTCCATACCACCAGATGATCTCGCATCCTCTCAATCAATGCTTCGTTGTGAGAGAGAAAATAAATGAGATGTGGAAAAACGGAGTCATCACCTTTGACAAAAACTATGGGTCTGCCTCCGTCAACATGGTGACATGTGGACAAACATCAAGATCACCGAAGAAGAAGATCACTACTTCCTTCAAGGTGATAAACTCAATCGAAGCGTCCGAGGAACTGGTTCCTTACCCGACACCAGACGGACAACCGATATGGGTACATCCCGATCTCCTGGAAGATGAAAATTGGGAGGTCGTGAAAATAAAGCCTACAGCTCGACAGCGAAGGCAGGCTAGGAAACATCTCCTCAAGCTCAAACGGCAAGAGAAGACCCAGCCAAAACTAGAGGTCAAAGAAAAGGCAGAGGCTTCCTCTACCGCTTCACTGGAGGTAACAAAAACATCCCTTCCAGAGACTTCAAAGGGGGTAAGGAAATTCACTCTCAGTGATTTCATGCCACCTCAATTCAGAGAAGCCATGCAGGAGACATCATACTCTTGCAATTCGGTAGTTGGATTCTCCATTGATGGATACGAGTCCAGCGACACCGATGATGGATTTGAATCCAACTACACAGATGAGTGGGAGGAGTCCCTTGAAACAGGAGAATATCTCTCCGATGAAGAATGGGTTCCTGAGTCTCATCTTATGCCAGTAATCTGGTATAACCCCCTACAGCCACAAGGATCCTGGTCTGATGATGAAGAAGACCAAGGGGCTGTACAAGAAAATACTGCTGACCCAGCACCTCTCATCACTCCAGTGGAAATCAACAATGTTGAGCCACAAAGAGATGATGAAGAAGAAGATCCGGCTCCTATGCCTGATCTTGAAGATTATGCAAGGATCTTGCAGCGACTCGCTCTACAACAAGAGCAAGAACGCGTCAACGAGCCTCCTCGCAATCCAGAGCCTGAAGTCCCTGAAGACCACCAGGTACATCCTCCCTTAACTCCTGAAAATGGAGAAAATTGCTGGATAGACGATCCTCTCACATCCGAGGATGAGTCTGACTCCGATCAGGCAACGTCTCCCGTCAGAGCTTCCTGTAATGTGATAATTCGGGATTATAGCTCTTCCGAAGCATCGTCTGATGAGAGCACTTACCACTCCGGCGACGCCTAGCAATATATCTTCTGGAGCCACCTCGTCTCACGTGACTTTCACTGAGATGACACCCTCAGGTTTCTTCTCCTGAGACTGTGACTTCAAAGTTCACACCCTTCCTGACTGAAGAATTCCCAGCTATTGATGCTTGGGACGATGAATTAGTCAACGAAGAAGAAAGATTGCTGGATGCTGTTCAGGACTTGTTCCCGAAAATGCTCCATGCAACACAA